>CM077223.1:18617757-19217757 GCA_039654775.1 Spinibarbus caldwelli | reverse complement strand
TATGTTAGTAACTCTGTTTAGATTTGCTTACACTACTACTGCAGACATAGTTCTTTCTTTCAACAATCCCATCCAATCTGCTGATCATCATCTGTTAAGTGATACAGCAGGACTTACAGGGAAGAAAGTCTGTGCACATTATTCCATTTACATGTGCTTTTCATTTAGTGCTCATTGGGTATATTTTATAACTGCAAATGTTGAGCTGGATTTTGTTTAGTTGATATGTGTTTGGGTTAGATTTGGTTTTGTGATGCATACTCTCATTTGTTTTTATTCTAAACTCATTACTGACTGTTTAGAAGTGGCAGCCCGAAGACAGGCATTGACTGTTTCTTCTGCCGCCTTACGCATTGTATTTTGTTACGTTTACTTGTTATAAAAGGGATCACATAGGGTGCTATTGATATTGGTCATACCATTGGAATTAAAACGAAAAGTATTTTTCATAATCAGTGTTATTGCCTTGATTTCCAGTGAAAATATCAGTTAGCAAAACTGACTTAAGAGAAGTGAATTTGCCTTAACCCCGTTGTTTTAGTTAAAACATACAACAAATAGTTAGGGTTATTTTTAAAATGTTGCCAGTAAAAGTAAATATAACAAGAAAAAGGGCTTATCGTACACAGTTTTGCTTATAAAGTAAGTTTATCTTGTTTTAAGAATGTTTAGATATTTTTACTGGGAAACAAGATAAAAATGCAGATTAAGAAGAATATATATTTTTGTAGGTTTAAACCCAGATCCACATAATGAACTGGAATGCTTCAGTCAGTAAAGACAAATATACTTGTGGTTTTGTAAATCTTACAGGGATGTTTGAGATGCATACTCCCACTCACTTCAATTGACCTAATTTATTGCAGACATGTAACGATCTAATGAATTTGTAGTAGAGGTGATCAATCTATAAAACTCACATAAGCCCACACAGTGTTATTTTTCTAAGTGTAACAATACCAGCAGAGTATTTAATGGAAAACTGAAGCATTACCCCAGATGAAACATTCACTTTGCCGCATATGTTCTACATATGCTTTTGTTAATGATCTGTTTCTGTAATGAGCTCAGGGTCTCAGTGTGTGAGCAGCAGCTGCAAGCCTTCAGTCGGCTGCGATGAGATCCATTTTGCTCCTAAATCCTCAATCCATGTACATGTAGTGATTACTGTGGTAATAACTGCGGTTTTCCTTTTTGTAGATGTGGACGTGCTGCAAAGACTGGGATTGGTTGGGAAACGACCATCTGGGACACGCTCCACACCTCAGGGTGTCATCCCCTTCAAATCAGGAGTCATCCTAACCCAGAGGGCGCGAATTGACGTCCCAGTGAGCTCCATCGTCCCGGCGTCAATGGGCTTGGCGTTCTCTCTCATCCTCAGCATATGTTCGCATCGCATAAACAATGCTTTCCTCTTCACCATTGTGACAAAGAGGAAAAGACTGCAGCTAGGAGTGCAGTTTATCCCTGGGCAAATCTTAGTTTACTTGGGCCAAAAGAACACTGTAAATTTTGATTATGATGTTCACAATGGCCAGTGGCACAACCTGGCTTTGGAAATCCAGGCCCAAAGGGTTACGTTATATACTTCTTGTGGGAAGACAAGTGTACATGCAAATTTGCATTTTAAAAATGAGGAAACGCTGGATCCAGAGGGCTCCTTTCGATTGGGAAAAATGAGCCAGAACTCGGTGCAGTTTGAAGGAGCCATCTGTCAGTTTGAAATTCATCCCTCTGCTAAGGCAGCTCACAATTATTGTAAGTACATTAAAAAACAGTGCAGGGAAGCTGACACTTATCGGCCAAACCTCCCTCCTCTTTTACCGCTATTACCCCTGGATCCCAATATATCTGTTACTCTTCAGACCCCAAATGTTGTAACAGAGGTAAACAACAGACAACTTTCATTAACACAAGACAAAGTACTCATTAATCATGAAACCTCACAAGGCCTAAACACCTCTTTTCTAATTACGTCTCAGTCTGTACCAAGCACGGTGCCACCAACGATAGCCCAGCCCACACTACAGCTCCCCCTGCAGGCCACAGCACAAACTGCAATGGCCTCCTTTGGGAGTAGGACATCACAAATATCTTCAAATCCAACTCAACAAAGCAGCCCCAGGAAGAACCTCATGAAGGCAACTGTAAAGCCCCAGATACTAAAAGAGAACGGGATGGCTGTCACCTCCAGACCAGCAGGCCAGCAGAAGAACAAACTGGATATCCAGACCCCTGCCACAACAAAACCTAAACCTTCTAGCACATCCAGAGTGTTGGAGATGACAACATTAGCATCACAGAGACATTTACCAAAGGAGACCTCCAAACCCAACTCTTTTGAGCCTGTCACCCTTGCGGCAACAGATGGTTTCCAAACCTTTGACCTTGAACCAACCCCATACTCCCTCTTGGCTGGGCCACCAGGACAGAAAGGAGAGCCAGGACCACCGGTAGGATGTTCTTTCTTTTTTTAAGACATGTAGTCAACCAGAAAAGTCATGTGGTCCAAGCAACATGGAGAAATATGCAAAGAAAACATGAATCACGAATGATACCATTGAGAGGACCTCATGAATGTGACTCTGTTAAAAAAACAGCATATGCTGGTTAGGTATGATTTGAAGCATGGAGGCTGGTTTAAGCTGGTCCTTAGTTGGTCATGAGCTGGCTTAAGCTGGTTCTGAGCTGGTCATAAGCTGGTTATGAGCTGGTCCTGTGCTTGAGCTAGTTGTTTAGGACCAGCTTAGGATCAGCTTAAACCAGCTCATAGCAGTTGCCATGCTTCAAAACATACATAACCAGCATATGCTGATTTTTTTTTTCAACAGGGAAATCAAGTAAGTCTCTTAAAATATCAGATAATTTGACCTTTTTATGACAAGGCAGTTAGTTCAAGCTGTAAATTGCCATGTGGTGCAACTCCCCCAAAAAGCCAAGTAATTTGTCTCAGCTAGTAAAATGATCCATTTATTTTACAGTAAAATGTTATTCTAGCTGGATTTTTTTCTTGATTACTTTAAAGACAGTGGGAAATTACTTTTTTAAATACTCAAAGCTAAGTCAGGTTACAAAACCATAACAACAAGATATTCAGCTTGCAACAGACCACTAGCACTTAATGGTATGAAGACCATTTTCTTTCTTTTTAAACACTGTCTTATGGTGGCCAGATGGCAAGTGTGCTGCTTTGCTTATTTTGAAGAATGGTGAAATGTGAATTATTGGCTGTGGCCATGTGTTATGTGTGCCTTGGCCTTGTCATCTGCCTTCATATGTTATATTTAAGTGCTGACTGTAGCAATGCATTAATATGAATTCTTTGTCATTTGGTTTCCATTACCTCTTAGAGAGTTCAATACATAATACAGCGCACACTACACAATTACGTCTTTTGCTAGTTAAACAACCTTGTGCAAAGTGTTGGTTGAAGGCTGGAAAATGGTGTCATCATTGTTGCCTTTGAGCTTTTGGTGGTCTTGGTCTTAAGCCTAGTTTATAAAATCCTTTGGAAGGGCATTACAGGCTGGTGGGTTTTTGTCTGTGTAATGCTTACACACTTTTTCCTTGTAGTTAAAGAATGAGGTCACAAGCCAGAGGCTTGGACAGACACTGCAAAAAAAAAAAAAAAAAATTCTTAATCAGCAGTTTGTCTGAACATATCTAAACATCCTTGAAACAAGATAAATTCCCTTGAGAAGTAAAATTGTTTAAAAGAATGTCTTTTCAGAGAATATTTTTTTTTCTTGTTTTAAACATAAGCCTTTCTAAATATGATTAGATTTAATCCTCTAAAACAAGAAAAAAGTGTTACATTTCCTATGCAGTTTTATTTGTCAAGTAAATTTATATTTATTTAAGAATGTTTACTGGAAAATAAAACAAACATTTATTCTAATTTTAAATTTATTTATTTATTCATTTTTATTTTTATTTTTTTATTTTTTGCAGTGTCGTGCAGTACAGCCTAAAAAAGCTACATGTCCAGTATTAACATTCATGCAACAGACTTGCTAGTTACTACTGCAAGTCTTCCTGGATTAGTTTCTGTTTCTTGTGCATAAGTCACCTTTTTCCAAAATAGAATTTAAAACAAGCTTTGATGTGAGCAGAATTGTGCTCTACTGAAAGTGAGCTTGTATTTGCTATAAAGTCGGCCAACTTCATCCAACACTAGTATGCAGTGTATTGTTTATGGTACTGTATATACAGTCACAGTGAAGTTCTGAACTATTTTCCAACAACAAACAACAACCAGATGTGCCGTTCAGTATTGCTGTCACACACAGATAGCACTGTGCATTTTCAGGAGCAATCCCCTTAAGCAACTACTATAAAAGGCCTTGTTTCCTCCTTTTCTAATCTTTTCATTCTTTCCTGGAGGCAGAGAGAGAAAGAGAGATTGCTTTCATTCAGGAAATTTGCCACGTGGAAGAGAAAGAGTAGGGGGCTCAGTGGGGCTGTTCTGTCTTTCTTTCTCTCTGGAGCTCAAAATTACTATATTAATGTCATTCATATCAAACAGACACTGCGTGCACAGTGTCTCTTGGTTTATTATGTTGATCTTACTCCATAGAGTCCTAATGATTATTATAATGTTGAGTGAAGCAGAGCTCATTTTTACTTGAACAAGGACGTTTATTGCACAAAATCTAAAGGCAGAGTCAATTTATTCATGAAATTCATGTTTATTTAGAGTTTTATAGCAGAGTTCTTGAAAACATTAGTAACATACACCTTTTAAATGACCTTTTATTAGTGAGTGTTGCTTTCAAAATGAGTAGAAACAGGAAACCTGAAAACATTGTGGAGTCCTGGCAACATTGCTCTCAGTATGAGTATGTGGGATATTGCCAGGTCTACAGGTGTTATGAAACATTGCCAGGATTTGTCTCATAGAATTTATTTGTAAGCGACACTTTTTAAAGCGACATTTTCCATTTACTCAATGTTGTCATCAGATGCCACTTAGATGAGTGCTGACACATTTTTGCAAATTCTGAAGAAACTTGCAGCTACATTATATTAAAATGGACAAGAATGATTAAAGTCCTTCACAGACATTGCTAAACATTTGTGATCTTGTTCAAGTAATGCTGGATATGATATATCAGACTTGCTTGTGCTCTTGTTCTTTTTCTGTTCCGAACAAGTGAAAGGAAAACACAATTCTATGAACACTGACCTCTTGTTAAATGCAAGTTCAGTTAATTCATGTGTGTAATTGATTCAAAGCTAGATGATGTACAAAATTAACAAAAGCACCAGTGACTGAAACCAGTGCCATTAAAACAAGCCAAAAAGTGAAGCAGTATGAACATAGTTTATTGAAAACAATGCCTGTCCAATTTTGATTCAAATACAACTTCAATTTTGCCAGACGTTTTCAAAGAACAATCCTGTCTATTATAAACCAGTTTTCAACCTGTAAAGTTTTAAAAATACTCTACTTCAGCAATTATTTTTCTTCTCTTTACAATTTAATACTTATTTTTTTCTAAACAAGCCACTGAAACACTATGTTTGCGTGTTTAATGGTTTAAGTTAGAAAGTATCGTACAATGTTGACTAGGGTTCATTACCTCCATCCAATAGGGGGATTACTGCCTTGTTTGAGATTTCATTCAGTGTCAGCAGGTAGATATATAACACTAAATTACCCTTTTTGTCATTATTTCCCCTCTTTCAGGGACCTCCAGGACCTCCTGGCAAGCCAGGATTATCAGGAAAGAGAGGGCCCAGGGTAAGCCTGTTAAATCTTTCACTTATTTTGTCATGTCTCTGTTGCTGAGGAGATCTCAGTTTCCACTTCATCCAAGTCATTGTAATATTTCTCTGCATGTTACTTTAATGGACTTTAATTTGCCAAAACTGCATTAAAAGGTGATGAAATTGGCATTTGTATTTTAAGTAGCACAAACCAGACAACCATGTTCCAGTTTCAATATCACTCCAGTTGTTACTCCATCGAGGAGACCGGAATAACATGTTCTGTTTGTCAGGTGCCTTAGATGGAGTAACAACATTATAAAATAAATTAGCAGTTCTGAAGTCCATATGTTGTAAATATTGCAAACAGATTATGCCTAACTATGTCATCATGTTTTGGGCTGAGGTGCATTTTTTATTGATGGTCAAGGACGACTAGTTCCTATTAAACACTAATTAGCCATATGTGGGTCTGAAACCAAGTTTAACTTTGCATTTCAGATGGCCTGCACTCAAAAATTAAGTTTTACTGCTTGTTCAATTTCCATGTAGATTCCAGATTCTGTGCAGTCAGTTTAAATTGTAAAATGGATGTTTGCTTAGTCAATTAGCTTTGGGACTTAATTTTCATTGTCAATAACTGGATGTAGTCAAATCCACATCCAGACCAACACAGATATGTTGAAAATTGAAACACTAAAATAAAATATGGTTATTTCCATCTATCTTCCCTATAGTGAAAAATAAATATACTAAAATGTACTTGAAACACATTAATTTTATGCTAAGTATGTTACAAAATATATTTACATATTTATGTACTTAATACAAATAACCTGCAATTGTACTTTTGGTATACTAAACTGGTATACTTAAAGTCTGCTAAACTGGAACAACTAATTTTGTACTTAATGCACTTTAACTGTGTGGAAGTAAGTCCAACTAAAGATATACTGAAATATATTTGATTGTGCTAAAGTGGACCTATTGCAAGTATACTTATGGTACACTTTAAAAGTCTTGCATTTAAAGACCAGTTATTCAAAGATCATACAATCCTCATCAATAGTGACATTAAAACACATTTTAGACATAATATTAAGAAACATGCATTGTGCACAAGTAGTAATCCAAATAATTTTTAATTATAATTTTATATCAGTAAGTCTTGAGCGATATGTCAGTAAGTTAATAGATTTGAACTATACTTCGAATGAAATAAATGCATTTTTAATATATTGCCTTTTACTAGGGTTGTTTTATGCCAGGAATGGTTGTATCCAAGGTTTGCTAAAAAGAAAAAATGCCTTTGTTACAACCTGGCAATTTACAATTTGTCATCAGGACGAGCGAGTACCTTGTAGAAATGACTCTTTGCTAGTAAGGTTGTAATTGAGAGTGAAAGAAAGCGTGAGACAATGAGATATCAGTTAGTCAGTGATTCAAAGAGACTTCCCTGGGTGGAAGTCTAGATGTTTTGTGTGTAAGATACCTGCCCTGGCCTATGAGACTGCCCTTTAGAGAGGCCCCTTAGGGCTGGACTGCGGGAACCCAATCTGTTGAACTAAAGAAAGGACTCTTTGTAGCAGTCTTATTAAAGGCATTTAAAGCCTCACCGGTGCTCACCGGCTCTTAAGCTCTCCAGAGTTGCTGGTCAAGAGCCTTGGGATCCCACATCATTAGTCAGTGCAGTAAGGTACCAAGAATATTCCATGAAACAGCTGATATGAAAAAAGTAATTTATAATATTAAAGGGATTAGGGCTGCAACAACTAATCGATAAAATCGATTATAATCGATAATGAAAATCATCGACAACGATTCTCATTATCGATTAGTCGGGTCTGCCCACAGTACACGTCCAACTTCAGACGGTCGTGTCAAATTACAGCACTGAATAACGCATTTCTATGTACAAAATGCATATAAAAATAGTGGAGGAAACAGAATGAGATGCTGCGGGAGAAGTACGTGATCCAAGCTGCACAAAACATGAGAATTCTTTATTTTAAGCTTTAAGTTAATGCATTAGCGTAATGGCTTGCCCTGTCAGGCGCTTTGACAGATGCGTGTACATCCTCAGCGCAAACACTTTCAGTTTACGGTCATATCCTTGTCTGTAAATGTCACAATTTCACGCGAATATTTCCATTTTTGCATAAAGTTCTGTTCTGACAGTCTGTGTTAAGTTTAAATCTTTACTGAATGAGCGCCGGCGCGGCGGGCGCGTGAACGCGCATCAGAGAGGGATTAATATTCAGCGCAAAAACATTCATTGTGCTGAAATATCTGTTGTTGAACGTTAAATTAAGGTTTAAAAGTCAACATATAGTGCACGTATTTTATGAGAGTAGGAACTATAAAGGGATAACAGCGTGTAATTGTCTGAATATAAATATCAGACTCTTCATAGCCGCCTTTTACAGGATAAAGAAATTACAGTAAACGTGACTGTGATCAAAAAGTGAACACGTGTTCCTGCAGAACATTACTCTTACCTGTTGGTTAACACTGAGTTTGTGTTTTTATTCTATCTTTATTATTATCTTAATTTTTGATGAAGAGATTTAAACTATAGGCCTATATACAGTGCTTACATTTATTAAAACAAATTTAAGTAAGGATTATAACAAATTATGTAAGGTCTGTGCCACTGCTGCTCTAAACTAACAGTATTGGTGTTTACTAAAATCATTTTTTAGCTATCTGTATTGGTTAGTCCTCCAATATGTGTAAGCTCTTTAGTAAGAGTAGGCTATTTCTAATGCTATAATATAATTATTGCTGTTATCTATTAAAGAATGAAAGATCTATGAAAGATTTTTTCAGTTACAGTCAAAAAGTTACAGTCAAAAAGTACCTAAACAATGCCAGCAAGAATGCATGCTGTTATGAAAGGCAGGAGGCCATTTTTTTTATTATTATGTGAATAAATACTATGTAGTTGTTTCAGTTTGTTATTTGCCAAATAAATGACGAGAACAGTTTTAGATTTAAACAATTCTTTGACAGATTCCTAAAATATTTGTGTTTTCTCTTTATTATGACAGGTGGTCTAATAAATTGTTACGCACTGTATGTTTTCATAGCATTCAGTTGGCACGTTTGTTTTAAGAACATTGGGCAGAATGTGGAAGTGTTTTTTTGTCAATAAAATAAAAAAAGAAAATGTTTTTTTATTTTAAATCCGATTAATCGATTAATCGAATAAATAAGTAATAATAATCGGCCAACTAATCAATTATTAAAATAATCGTTAGTTGCAGCCCTAAAAGGGATACTCCACCCCAAAATGAAAATTTTGTCATTAATCACTTACCCCCATGTCGTTCCAAACCCGTCAAAGCTTCGTTCGTCCTCGGAACACAATTTAAGATATTTTGGATGAAAACCGGGAGGCTTGTGACTGTCCCATTGACTGCCAAGTAAATTACACTGTCAAGGCACAGAAAAGTATAAAAAACATCGTCAAAATAGTCCATCTGCCATCATATGCACGAGAATACTTTTTGTATGCAAAGAAAATAAAAATAATGACATTTATTCAACAATTCGTCTCCTCTCTGTCTTTCTGTGTCAGCGTAGCACCATTTTGGAGAGCATCTGATGGACGTAAAGTGCGTACGCTATTCTCTGTCATCAGTAACGCATGGATAAGTATTGTACGTTTATTTACACTTTGATTTGAACGAAAACCACGTATCCATGCGTTACTGATGACAGAGAATAGCGTACGCACTTTGCATCCATTGGATGCTCTCCAAAATCCCGCTAAGCTTTTACGGGTTTGGAACGACATGGGGGTAAGTGATTAATGACAACATTTTCATTTTGGGGTGAAGTATCCCTTTAAAAAAGGTAATTTTTTGTATTTATTTCTGCAGTGCTTGTTAAAAGAAAAAATTAAGTTTCAAGTACAATTGATAAAATTAAATCTTATTAACGTTGTAATTATGGATATAATTAAGGCATCTTCACTTTTAATGTACAAGATAAGATAAGAAATGCATCTCAATTTCACAATCTAAACTTAGGAAGAGTTTATAAATCGACACCAGAGGACTTGAGATATAGACACAGATGTACAGGTATGATTTATAAAGCATCTTATTGAAGGACATATGGTGATAAAGCAGATCCTTAGCATTTACGGGCACTTTTTAATCACAGGGGTTTCATTCTTTATTTATTGTATCTAATTTAAAATAACTTCTTATCATTCTTGAAAGATGAAGCTGCATTATTTAATGTAAAACCAGACGTTTTTCTGAAGATGGTAAATGTTCAGACTCAGATAACGATTTTAGACACAGCCAAACTCTTTCAGTCGTTTACAAACATTTACAACATCAGCAAAGTGTTTGTTAGTTTTTGAATCAAATATACTAAGTGTTGGTTTGTGCTGAAGGTAACATTACAAGTATCGTAAGACTATTTTTGTCAAAACTGTATAATTTGGGCTGCGTGACATTGTGATTGTGTAAATACACTTTTGTCACATTAAAAAGCTGTTAAATCCTGTATGCCATTGTATACAAAGTTGGATGGGGGCATAAATAGTTGTCTAAAAAAATGCCTCGAAGTCAAGCATAATTATTCTAGTCTGGAGAAGAAAGGTATGTGTCATGAATCTGGTTCATGGACTTCTGTCCGCTGGCCACCGGAGGTCGCTATTCCATTACACTGACTCTTGCACTACACTACTGTTGTACGTCACCTACGGACTACAATTCCCATCATTCTTTGCACTAAGTACAAGCAGCCATCTCCCTAATCACACGCTCACACCTGAGACTCATTACACAATCACATACACTACATAAGCCATGGACTTTCTCAGTTACACTGCAGAGTATTGATCTGCGTATAGCACTCCTCAAGCGCTAAATGCCTTACCGTGCCATTCCGTGTTTCTGTTCAGTTCCAGTATTGTCCTGCGTTTTTCACTCCCCTAGTGTTAGCTGCGATTTGGAATCTGTTTCTTGTTTTCTAGTCTGTGTTCCCTGTATTTACCCCTGTCTCACCGTTCAGACTCTGTTTGCCCCTGCTTGGATTATCTGTGTACCTGGACTATCTCTCTGCCTTGCCCTTCGGATATTGTTCGCGCCTTGCCTGGATTATTGCTCATGTTTCGGATTACCTCTCTCGTCTAGCCCTCTATATACCTGTTTGCCATTTGTTCGACCCTGCCTGTATTTGACCATGTTTCACAATAAAAGCTTGCACTTGGATTCGCACGTCTCACGTCTCATCAGTCCTGTTACAGTATGGTTACAATAGCGAATGTTCAGCGAAATTGCCTATAGTCAAAAGCACAGCTCACACAAAAAGTCAGTTTCAAACCAAGAAGTTTTCTGTTGGTCAATGTGACAAATACATATGACCATCTTGAACCTGTTGCGAAACCTACTGTTACATGTTCTCTGTGCTCTGTCTGGACTTTTATGTTGAAGTGTTTCCTGTGCCTTGTTTGTAGTCCATTTGCGTATTGGTTCCCTGTGATTAGGTTCCCCAGGTGTTTCCCATTTACCACGCCCCATTGTTATCTTGTTAAGCTCATCCCCTTGTGTATATATAGTGCTTGTGTTCCACTCGTGGTTTGTGAGTCAATGTTTATGTTCGTGTTCATTCGTCTTTGCGTTCCCCAGCTCCTAGTGTCCTGTATGTTTTGCCGTTTCTTCATTAAACACTCATTGCACTTAGATCCTCGCCTCTGCCTGCTTGTTCATCCGCGTAACAGATTGACTCACCAGTAATGGATCTAGCGGGAGTTAATCAGGACCCTCTAAGCGTACTTTGCTCCCTCTCTCAAGAGGGCCGCCCCATTGAACATTTCGTGGAGTTCCTACGATACAGCCATCTCGCGTCCCTGGATGACGCCAGGCTGATAGACTGTTTTTGGTCCGGGTTGGATGACAACATCGCCCAACTGATGCCAGGGGGAAATTCTGGCTGGACCCTGGTTCAGTACATCGACCTTGCCCTGCGACTATGTGGATCCCCTCTAACTGTGGGGGAAGTAGAGGAGGATCCGCTACCTAAACATTTTTTGGGGGGGAGCTATATGGCCAAAACGCCGTTGGCCGCGGAGACTGGCCCATCGCAGGCTGCGCCTGCATCCAGTGCTAGCTCGGCCACTGGACCCATCTCATGGCGGAGAGGATTGGCGTCCAGTGTAGCGTATCCGCCGCTGACGACTGCAGGAGCAGCCGGCATTCCGAGGCCTACACCGGCCGCTACGCACTCTAGCCCGCCGGTCTCTGCGCTCTCAAGGCCGCCGGCCACTATGCCTTAAGCCCGCCAGCCGCTATTCTCTCTAGCCTGTGTTACGGCCGTGAACACAGTTTCTGAACTTTTTGAGTATAGTGAATCCCCCAATATAACTGTTGACATTAGCTACGTTTACATGGACACTTTTTGCTTCCATCGGGATGAATTCATTCTGATCGACGAATCCGAACGTAGTGTTTATATGAACGCTAAATAAAGTGATCGGGTTGATGTGAGCGTTTATGTCACAAGCCTCTGATCGGATTTAATCGTTTGACATGCGCACACTGCATGAATATTCAGAGTTTCCTGCTGTTGTCGCGTATTGTTTTAAAAAGCACACATGATATTTATTTACTTCGGGTCCTAATTAGTCGACGACCAGCACATTAACTATTGTGCAGTGCTGCTTACTTTAGAAAGCAGTAAAAGTGCCCCTTCCCATGCCCAAAACCAGTCGTCTGTGGATGAGAGTCTTAAACAAGGACTGGTGGGACGTTGTCCAGCTCCACTTCACAATCACATACGCTGAGTGAAAGCAGCGTTTTAGAATGACTGGACACTCATTTATGACATTTTACTCACTAGGAGGAACAGCTCGTTCCGCGCGTCATACGTCATTACGCTATTTTTACGTCACTGCACATGCGCAGTACTTTCCAGTTTCGGTTTTCAATCCGATCAAGTGTTTACATGTCCTCTCGTTCGGATTACAAAAGGAATAAACCACCCCTTACAATCCGATCGAAATTTTAATCAGATCTGTTCATCTGCGTAACACCTACTTTCACCCTTAAACAAAATTTTGATTGTGTGGATTCTGACTGAAATGACTGGATTTCACCTGCAAAAATTTGTTGAACAGTGGTAAATGTAAATCACTTTTTCTTTGTATTTATGTCTTTGTAAATATGTATTTAGAAGTTGCTTTGAATAAATGTCTCTACTAAATGACCATATATAAAAGTAATGCAAAAATAGATTGCTTTCCATAAAAATCAACAACAAAAATTTTAAAATAAACTTTGAAAAGTAAAGTTTTGTTAAATAGAATTTGCTGAATAGTGAAAAACATTAAACTAGCTGCAAAAATGCTAAACATGAGGATCAGAGGTCATACAGAATTTCCTGTCAGTGAACTTGCCCATACTTTCACATTTGTAATTAATCCAGGGTATTATACTAGCAAATTAAATAATCTGAGAAAAATAATCAAGCATTTTGCTTCACAGTTTTTTTCTATCATCAAAATTTGCATTCCTGTGTCGGGATAGTTTTTTTTTTTTTTTTTGATGCATTGTCATTTCCTTATGGCCACATGGACATTTTGTCTAATAATTGTTTTTGAAGACAAAAAAGCAATTTCCGACAGTTTCCATATTTTTTTTAGTGACTATGCCAAGTGTGGTAGTGTTTATGTAGTAATTCATCCCTCAGGTCTCCAGTGTTTATGTAGTAATTCATCCCTCAGGTCTCTCACAACTGCACAGAACTGTAAACCATTCCCTTCTGTGTCACCGTGTGCTGGGTCATGTGGTCTGTTAGGGTTGTCTGGTGTGAATCAAAGCCTCATAGATGACAGACATGAGTGTTTGACGTACTGTACCAACACAGTAAAATTCTCTGATGTACAATTTACAATGCCAACACTAAAAAGTTCACTTTTAAACAAAGTTTATCTTGGTCATGGGGCCAGGCCAGAAAGATATTACATTTACATTTAGTCATTTTGCAGACGCTTTTATCCAAGGCGACTTACAATTGGGTAATAAATAAAGCGATTCATCTTAAAGATATGCCAAGTCCAAATACCAAGTCTCAGGCATTGTTCAAATAAGTACAAGCTAGAAAGGGAAGGAATAAAATAAAGAGAAAGACAAAGGTTTTTTTTGTTTTGTTTTTTTTTTTTTTCCCCTGTAAATTTAGGATGAAGTCAAGCAGCGTCGAAAGAGATGGGTTTTCAGCTGTCGCTTGAAAATTGTCAGGGAATCAGCATTCCAGATAGGGGTGGGAAGATCATTCCACCAGCCAGGAGCGGTGAACGAGAATGTTCTGGAGAGTGATTTTGAGCCTCTCTGTGAGGGTACCACGAGGCGTCGCTCACTAGCCGATCTCAGACTTCTGGAGAGGAAGTAGATTCGTAATAGTGAGTAGAAGTAGGTGGGTGCGGAGCCTGTGGCTGTTCTATATGCAAGCATCAATGTCTTGAACTTGATGCGAGCTGTAACTGGTAGCCAGTGCAAGGAGATAAAGAGAGGTGTAACATGGGCTCTTTTGGGCTCATTGAAGACCAGTCGTGCCGCTGCATTCTGAATCATTTGTAAATGACAAGGGCCTGGACAAGAAGTTGAGGAGCATGCTCTGTTAGAAAAGGCCTGATCTTTCTGATGTTGTGTAATGCAAACCTGCAAGATCGAGCAGTCTTTGCAATGTGGTCTTTGAAGGTCAGCTGGTCATCAAAGATTACATCAAGATTTCTAACCGAAGTTGATGGGGTAATTGTAGAAGAACCTAGCTGGATGGTGAAATCATGCTGTAGAGCTGGAGTGGCAGGGAAGACAAGAAGCTCAGTCTTTGCCAGGTTGAGCTGTAGGTCATGTTCTTTCATCCATGCTGAGATGTCCGCCAGGCAGCCTGAGATCCGTGTAGCTACCATTGGATCATCTGGTTGAAAAGAGAGATAGAGCTGTGTGTCACCAGCGTAGCAATGGTAGGAGAATCCATGTGCCTGTATGATGGCACCTAGTAATGTAGTGTATGTGGAGAAAAGGAGGGGTCCAAGAACTGATCCCTGTGGAACCCCAGTGACCAGTTGATGTGCTGTGGATACCTCCCCTCCCCAGGCCACCCTGAAAGACCTACCAGTGAGATAGGATTCAAACCAGTGAAGTGGAATCCCAGTGATGAGAGGGTAGACAGCAGGATCTGGTGATTGACAGTGTCAAAAGCAGCAGACAGATCCAGCAAAATGAGAACTGATGATTTGGAATCAGCTTTTGCAATCCACAGGGCTTCGGTGACCGAGAGTAGCACAGTCTCTGTTGAATGGCCATTCCTGAAACCTGTCTGGTTAGCTTCCAGTTTTTTGTTCTGTGAAAGAAACAATGATACCTGGTTGAAAATAACTCATTCGAGTGTTTTGGCTATGAATGGAAGAAGAGAGACAGGTCTGTAGTTTTCTATCAGAGTTTAATGTAAGTTTTTTGAGCAGTGGGGTTACCCGAGCCTGCTTGAATGCAGTGGGGAAAATGCCTGTGAGGAGGGATGTGTTGATGATGTGTGTGAGTGCTGGTAAGTGTGTGGGAGAGATTGCTTGGAGAAAGTGTGAGGGGATTGGGTTTAGAGGACATGTGGTAGGATGGCTGTAGAGGAGAAGTTTGGATACTTCTGCCTCCGTGAGGGGGCAGAAAGAGAAGATGGGAGTTTTAGCAGTGGATTTGGTTGGTTGGAGGTCCTGTGTGTGTGGAGGTGAGGACTGACTACTGATTGTTCTAGTTTTGTCTGTGAAGAATGTGGCGAAGTCATCAGCTGTTATAGAAGTGGTGGGAGGTGTTGGAGGGGGACAGAGGAGAGAATTAAATGTTCTGAAGAGATTACGCGTGTCTGGAGCACTGTTAATCTTGTTGTGGAAATATGAGGATTTGGCAGTGTGGACTTCAGCAGAGAAAGATGAAAGCAAAGACTGATACCTACTCAGGTCTGACGGATCTTTTGATTTGCGCCATTTTCTCTCTGCTGCCCTGAGTTTGGCCCGATGCTCACGAAGAACATCAGATAACCAAGGGTTAGAAGAGGCAGCCCGTGCTGGCCTGGAGGAAAGAGGACAAATGTCATCTAGACAAGAGGTTAAAGTAGAGCATAAAATGTCAGTAGCTGCATTCACATCCAGAGATGAGAAATGGGTAGGTGAGGGAAGAGAGGAGGATACTACAGAGGAAAGATGGGAGGGAGAAAGGGAGCGTAGGTTTCGTCTAAAAGTAACAGGTATAGGGGTTGGTGGCACACAGGTAGCAAAATGTAGTTGAAATGTAATGAAGAAATGGTCGGAGATATTCCCTCAAGTGCACTGGTAAACATTAGCAGAGGCCTCCTTTGAGCCAGGTCAGGGAACCCCGTCATAAGTCAGCCATTCTCAAATATATGAGGCGAAAAGTGACAACCACCATGCGCGTCTGCCCACACGAGTGCCTGCTGGTGATCTGAAAGTGAGCAGGAGAGATTAACTAATATGTAACTTCATAGGCTTTCTTGATACCCCTGTCTCACTCTATTCTGATCACTAACTATGGCCACATGTGGAAAACCTGACCAAACATAAAAACGAGGTGGAAATCTGTACATGAGTTTCTTGTAAGTATCTCCATATGGCCAGTTTGTGTGTACTCAGCAGGAAGAGCGATGAATAAGAGCCCCACTCATGGCTAACCCCAGGTGGATTATATATAAATAATAGCGCTGCCTTGACAAGTAGGCTTAGCGTTGGCTCTCAGCTTTTAGTCTTTGAATCTCACCATTGCTTGTTATTTGCTCTACAGTGTGAATGACTTCCCTGATGGTTGTCAGCTATCATTCAAAAAAGATTTAGGCCTATGTTTGAGATGAATGTTTTTGAATTGCACAGTTTTACAAACTGATAAACTTAATGTGATGCATATTTGTCAGTCATGCATAAATTAAAGAGGTAAGATTTCTGTAATAGTACTAATTAACTGAATCTGTTTTAACTGCACAATAACCAGGTTTTTATATTTATAATCAATAAATCCCATTTTTTGACATTTTTTGACTAATTGAATGTTGCTTGTTCCACAGCTAGCCATAACCATGTTCATACTTTTTCAACTGAATAAATTTAAATGATCATTTAAATGATTTCACACTGATCGGATTTATGCTGATTTAAATGAATTTTGAAAATATGATTTTTTTCATATTAATAACATATTTTTCATATTAATAACATATTGGCTGTTTATTAGTACTTATAAAGCACATATTCTGCATGACCATATTCTACATCCCTAATCCTACCCAATACCTAAACTTAACAGCTACCTTACTAACTATTAATAAGCAGCAAATTATGTGTTTACTGAGAAAAAAATAATGGTTAATGGTTTGTTAATAGTGATAATTGGATCTTAAAATAAAATGTGACCAAAAAATCAAATGTATGCAAATAGTTAATAATAAAATATGCCATTATTTTTCTGTGTATTAATCTTGTTTCTTACCTTTTTAATTTATGTATGCCTGACAAATATACATCACATTAAGTTTATGTTAATACTGTGTAATCCAATGGATGGAATTTATTGTATTTATTTATTATATGCAAGTCAAACACATAAATATTTAAAGTAGTAGTTCAACCAAAAATAAAAATTTGCTGAAATTTACTCACCCTCAGGCCATCCAAGATGTACTTTAGATGAGTTTGTTTCTTTATGAGAACAGATTTGGAGAAACTTAGCATTACATCACTTGCTTACCTATTGAGCCTCTGCAGTGAATGAGAGCCTAAACAGCTGATAAAATCATCACAAAAATCCACAAGTAATGCACACGACTCCATTCCTGAAGAAACAAACCCATCTTGGATGGCCTTAGATTTTTTATTTTTGGTTGAAATATTACTTTAATTTAGGCTTAAATATTTTTAGAGTGTATCTAATAAGATCCCAAAGTATTTGCTGCAATCATTTTACACATTATGAAACACAGGGCGAACAGCTGAACAGTCTTTCAGCACAAAAACTGACCAGTGATCAATTTAAATAGCTGCTAAATGTGCTGAAATAGGGCTGTGTCAGAAACTGTAAACAGAATTTAATTTATGAGAGATATTTGTGTACATTTTCTAGTGATCTTGGCAGCAGTAATTTATCAAATGATGATTAAACGATAGAGAAGAGTTACAACCGGCATAACCATAAATATAAAGACATGAAATGTAGTTGAACACCAGGGGCGATTCTAGGATTTTCATTTTGGGGGGGCTCAGCCCCCAATGAGGGTATATATATATATATATATATATATATATATATATATATATATATATATATCACACACGCACCTGTTTACTGTACAAACACAAAATTTTACTGTTTGCACTTCTAGTACAACCCTCTTTCCTTAGCTCAAGTATGCACACCTCTTTAATTGCCACATGCACTGGAATATGTATTACACTGAATGTTAAATTTTCAAATGAAAATGGCAGCATGGTCATTTTATAAAGTATACGTTCATATGTGCTTCATATTCACTGGAGGAAACAGCTGTGGGTGAATGCAGCGGAAATTTAGGCTACTGTAGATTGGGAACCAATTGCTCCCCCATGATATTTTATAAACTGTATTTATGGGGCTGAGTAGTCAGCTATAGCCCCCCTAAAAATGGCCTAGTGACGCCCATGTCGAACACACTTTCTGCATTTTCTACATCGTAGCAGTGGAGTGATACTGTACAGTCCCTCTAAAGCATGCCAGATTGCAGTCTGCTGCATCCTCCACAGCTTACTTCAGATAAGGAATTGCATCATGGAAACTCTGTTCAGTACATATAGTGCTTATTTAACTGATTTGCATAATTCCTTTGATTGAATCTGGTGCTAAAACAATGCAGAAAGCATTTGCAAATTAACATCATCAAGCCCGAATCATTCCACCCCACAGTGTGGCCATTAGATTCAGTTAGCACATATTAATCTCCAAAGTGACGACCATTTGGATTGTGACTTTTGCAGTTTGTTGTTTTAAGATCACTTCCATTTTGTCTTCTTTACTAACAGAGCATATAAATCAGTGTCTAGGGAGCTTTCTTGCACTCTCTCTACTCAAGCCCCCTAGTTGCTGCTGGAAAAGTGAGCTAATGATGAAAATCATGTCCATATGGTATATGCCAAAAGCATATGCCAGAAGTACCCTTTAAAACACAACACTTTCTTTTTAAGTGGAGGGCAATTTTCTGAATGCATGCCTTGAGCAAACTGTGCTACTTATGTACAGTACTTACCATGAGGGCCAGGATAATGAAAAATGTATAAGGTTCTTTAACATTTCTCCATTCCCTAAATTTGACTAAGCTGCTTCCCTCAGATTCTGACAGGGTTGATGACTTTAAGGGACTAAAGTAAATGTTCTGATTCTTGTTTAAAAACATTTTCCAGTGGTGGGGAGGCTGAGAGGTCCTGAACCCCTGCAAGAATTAAGGGATCCACTATAAGTCTTTATTTATTGCGCTGACATAATTTTTTTTCTTGCATTCTTTTTAGCACTCATTCTGTCTGAACTTGTCACTCAAGTTTCTGTCTGAAATTCATACAGGTGCCTAAGTGCACCATACATAGTTTTGTGAGGCATTTACAGATGAGACTACCACTGTGGATTCATCACTGCTTTAATGTCAAGTTAATCAAGTTGGTGAAATTGCTATCCTAAATGCAACCATATTCTGTTTCTGTTTATACATGCAGTTTTACCTGATCTGTTAAAAAAAAAAAAAAAAAAATTAATTTCTCCTTTCATTTAATCCCAGGGAGATTTGGGAGGGAACAATTAGAGCAAAATGTGTCACTGCATAGAAGAAAAAAACTTTTAGGCTTCCAAACTAAATGTCTGACAATATAATTTCCACTAAGGAAAAATTTGTTTGAAGACGGCTCAGTTTTGGCAGATGTTTTCTTTAATAGGCAGTTTGTCTTTGATTTAATTAGCTTATGTGACTTACATCACTGAGGGTCGAATAAATTATCGTTTTATAATTTGATTTAAATCATATTACTGTTCCTAACTGGCGAGTCACTCATTTTACCTGCCAAAGTAAATTTTTTACTCACATTGGTGCTTTATGAGTGTTAATTTGGGACCCTGATAGCAGCTATTGGACTGACAGAAGTAATGGCCATGTGCTTCTATAACAGTCTGGTACATGAGTATTCATTTCACTAACTCTTTTCTCTCTGTTCATCTAATTCTCTTTTATGCCCCTCTCCTTTCCTTTCTTGTCTTTTTATTGGCCTTTTATTGTTCGGAAAAAATCAAAAACAATAATGTGGTTCAAGGCTTGTGACCCAGCTTAGTCTCCCGCAGTGATTGCACAATAACTATGGAGGAGACAGCACACAAATACAAGTGAACATATGTCGTGTTGTTTTGTAGGGTTCCCCTGGTCCGCATGGAAACCCAGGCCGTCCAGGGACCCCCGGACCCAAGGTACGTACCACCAAATACAGAGTTGTAATGCTTTTGTGGATGTTAACAAACTAGTTTGTTCGAACTATGAGGCCGCTTTTGTTTGTTTTTGTTTAGTTTTGTTTGTTTTTTGTTTTACAAAGCAACTTGTAATGACATTGATCAGTATGTTTGGACATACTATAACAAAAAAACTGTGCTCGTAAGATGCAAGTCTTGAACTTATTAGTGAATTCCACAAGCTTAAAGGGGATCATTAAACATATGCATGAGCTTTGATCTACTCAATGGCTTCTAATTATGAGTCAAATGCGCTTTAAGTAGCACTTTAATAGGTGATTGTGTATTTTTACAACAGCGATATCACAAGGTAGACTATAGTACTACCATAAAAAACACTACTACTTTGGGACCAATAGAAAACCAGTAACTCTACCATCTACGTTTTGCTGTTGTAAATTAAAAGAGAAACAATAAAATATGAGTAGCTGAATTCTGATGAACGTTGGCAAGAATATGTGTGAAGTACGAGTTGAGTGACGACATCATTGGACCTGTTTATTTCCATTCACGCTTTTCACAGTTGTTCATTTTACCACATCTGGCTGCTTGTGGAAGTCTTACAATAGACCAGGAGAGCAAAGATCTTTCTTTGCCATATGAAGGCGAGCAAGGATTAGACAAATAGAAAGAGGGATGGACAAAATGAGAGAGAAAGACCCACAAAACTAACACATCGATGTTTCTCTCTATGTATTCAAATAGCAGTAATTTTGTCATTCATTGAGTGGTAAGCCATCAAATGATGGATAAGAGCATTATAACTGGCATGTATCCCGGGACATGGTGTAGACAAGCACACTTTTGGCTTTAAAAAGCCAATTTTGGTGTCTGAATTGCAGTGCTGGAGTGAAGTTGTACATTCACTGCAAAATACGAACCTGGTGAATTCTTCACAACCAAGCTCAAAACCTACAAGATTATGCCATGCAAACTGCATTCAGCACAGATTTATAGGCATGTTTGCACTCTCACCTGATTTGCATAAGTATTTTTGTGAAATAGCCACAAAAACAATGCCGGAAGGATTGTCAAACAAAAAACAGCATATTAACTGCTTAGATTAATTGGAGAACAAATATGCTACCACTTGTACATGTGTTTGAATCATAACCATAAAGCATGGCTTTATCCCATTGCCTGAATAGGCAGAAGAATGTGGTGTGTGAACCCAGTGTCATTGCAGAGGCTTACTGTAAACTTATTCTCACTAGTGTACGTGGGTCACTCTCTTGTGTAAACAAAACTCCTTTCCTTTGCAAGCCTTCATTACTCTCATCCATGTAGACTATATAGAAAAATTAGGAAAGGAATCCTGCTGCAGTGTCCTGTTTGGAATGGATTTGAGAGCATGGGTCACAATAACTCCCCAGTAACCTCCTGATTTCCTGTGTGATGTATACATGATTCAAAACAACAGTGTGTTGTGTGTCACTGTAGGTAGTTTGAAAAGTCTTTTCACTTAAAAGACTTTTAGGATGGTATACTCTGTGTAACTTTTATGAAAGCTTTGTATAATCTAAACACACCTCATTATAATATTTTACGTTTTTCCATGAGTGGTACTGTAGTTTGGATCATTGTTGTTCATCTTCTATGTGTTACAGGGAAAAAAAGGAGACCCTGGAATTTCACCTGGTAGAGCACCAAATGGAATAAAGGTATGTGTTTTAAAGTATGGAGTAGTGACATAAAGTATGGAACCAAATGAAATAAATTATATTGTGCACTAGCAAACTTTTATTCATGCTTAAAATGATGCAAGTTCTTGCATTAATCAGCACACAGATTCTTGAGCATAAAAACAGCAGCAGATAAGGTTATGGGACATGTTAAAGAAAAACTGAAATGTGAATATGTACAATACAGTTCAAATGTCTGGTATTAGTAAGATTTGTGTTGTTTAGAAAGGCGACTAATATGCTCACCAAGGTTGCATTTATGTGATCAAAAAAAAAAAAAACCCAAAACA
The DNA here is from genome assembly GCA_039654775.1 of Spinibarbus caldwelli. Lineage (NCBI taxonomy): Eukaryota > Metazoa > Chordata > Actinopteri > Cypriniformes > Cyprinidae > Spinibarbus > Spinibarbus caldwelli. The sequence continues at coordinate 19,195,548 of CM077223.1, read as the reverse complement.
AAATATACACATACACATATTTAAAATGTAGAACTATTTAAAATAACAGTATATATATATATATATACACACACACACACACACACACACACACACACATATATATATATATATATATATATATATATATAATTTTTTTTTTTTTTTTTTTTTGTAATTTATTCCTGTGATGGCAGTTTTCAGCATAATTTCTCCAGTCTTCAGTGTCATGATCCTTCTTAAATCATTCTAATATGCTGATTTGCTGCTCAAGAAAAGACAAAATTTGGTGCTCAGTTGTGCTGTTTAATATTTTTTGTGGAAACCATGATTAATATCCATGATTAATAAGCCTGAAGGACTTGATTAGCTGGATCAGGTGTGTTTATTTAGAGTTGTGAAATTAGAGTTGGGAGCTGTGGCCCTCCAGGAACTGAGTTTTGCACCCCTACCTTAAGGCCTGGGACACACTAGACTTTTCAAATCTTAACCGATTTTAAAACTAGTAGAGACCACCATAGTTTCAACCGATGTTTAACATTATAATCTGCCTGCCGATTATAGCATCATTTTCACAGTGAGACGAGATCAAACATGACTTGCGAAGAAATAAGTGTAGCATAGTAGCGAACAAGTAGCATAAATGCCAAAGCATACTTCGGTTTTTACGCACACGCGAGGTGTACCAGAATAGTATGTGTGTACTGTATTCACATCATCATTCACATCATTTTTGTAACTGCGCGTACTTAGATGTGGTTTTGCACTAATCAGTTGTTCCACAAGGTGGCAACACTAGCCTGAGCCATTGTTTCACAGTAGAAAATGAAACAAAAGAGACTGAACAACAACAACAACAAAATAGCGGAGACTGCACACCAACAGACAGCTGCATTGACAAGCGCTTGTGTGAGAGGGTTATGAGATAGCGGCAACTTTAGTTTAAAAGAGAGCAAAGACAGTTTTATCGTTCATAACTTCTCGAGAAAATAGAGCAGATGCTGAATAAAGATGAAACTTTCTAGATTACGTATTGGTGTTGACCGCCTGCGTTTGTACACGCTATCAAATGTAGTATACAGTACTTTGAAAGGCTGCCCGTTTGACTATACGCATATGCTAGTTTACACATACTATAAAAAATGGAAAGTATTCTTTGGGATTAAGTTACAATGTGTGGTGTCTCTGAATATGTTAACATTGCCAAATTTACCATACCAGGAGTAATTTTCAGTGTACTCCTTTTTTAGGGGGACCCTGGGATCTTAGGGCTACCCGGACTTCCCGGTCAAGCTGGTCTGAAGGTAAGATTCATTGTTTGATTCATCTACTATAGGGAGACTCCACCAATGTCACGTCACAGAACGGATCTAAGCGTAGTTCCCAACCCAGATGTTTGGAAATGTTCAGCACGCTTAATTTGCAACAGCATAGCATCATATTTTTCCAGGAAACATTATTGCTTTATCAGCCCAACGCTAAAGTAATCCCTCACATACAGTCATACCACTATATTCTATATTCTGGATGGTGAGACATCAGTCTAACTCAGCAAATGCGAAACAGGTTCTTGTGTCGAACTCCTCCTAAAATCAGTTGTGTGAAATCCCACTGGAAAAGGTTCTTGTAGAAGACCTCACGGAAGCTTAGAGCATTCCCCTGCTTTTCTGGAAAGAAACCCAATTTGTTTCAGACATGTCCACCTGACCTTGATGTCCTCGACGCCGCTGTGAACAGGATAGTCAGCGCATGACCTCATAGTAGTCCAATTCCAAGGGATGTCTGTGGAAAATTCCTTGTAAAATACTGTGGTTTACCTCCGCGTAGTGTGTGTATTTTATTTTGAAATTTTCTTTACCTAACAGGACCAAATAGGTGTCATTATGGTACAACAAAAGAGATAAATGGGTTCCAAATCAAATGAACAGACAGCGCTTTGGCCAGGGCAGAAGTCCTGCTTCAAAACAGTCATATTTCCAGTGAACATATACACTGTCTACACCGCTGAGATGAAATTGGCTCTGCCAGGTCCCCGTACTAACACTTTTAGCCAGTCTGCTACAATCTGTCTAACGCCAAAGTGCAAAGACGCCCATATTCACTTTCTCCAAAGGGGAAAATTTGCTATTAAGCTTTTAGAAAACCTTCACAGATGACATTTTCAATTGGGTTTGTGAATTTGGCATTCAGTACTTTGGCATTCTAAGTAATTTTATGTGCTGTTGAGCAGCTCACGCAGTCACACAAAGAGACCCATACATGTGCGTCGTATTACATCAGCAGTTTTACATATATTCACAATCATTGGTGTTTGTTTGAACGTTTGGATCAAAACAACTCCCTGAAACGTTGTAAAGTAATTGAATTACCTGGCATTTTCTTTTCCTCCATGTGTTTCCAATCACACAGCCACAGATATAAAACAAAATATTAAAAGCTGGTGGAAAATAGTTGCAGACACTACTTGTGCTAAATTACTGCTGGCAGCGAACCATAAAATTATTCCATCCATGGGCCGTGGCCAGAGACAAAATCTTGTAACAATAAAACAAATGAAAAATGTAATGCTCAAACATACTGTAAAGTATCACATGTACAGTAAGCAGCAGTGACACATTTGGTCATACGAGCAGGTAATGATCAGTTGGGACTGAGTTATGCTTTTAATTTCAAAATATTGAGCCATGTACAGTCTTTCAATCCTTTCACACTCTCGCTCTGGGGATCAGCAGATGTGGACTCTGGCACGGCTGGACGGTGTGCTGTGATAGGACGAGCGTAGGCTACTAACATCTGTAATGCTCCACCCCTTCTCTTTCTCACTGAGGTTCACTGGGACCCTTTTGGCAACAATCTTTTATACACTATATTTGTCATTTGGTTTGTGTAACTATTTTATAGACCCAAGCTGTGAATGGTGAACCGTTGCATGGCATGTATATGTTCGTATTTTTTCTGTGATGTGTCCTGAAGTGATTTCTGTAGAGCTGACTCCACATCATTCATCATTGCAAGCTCCAGATTCCTTTCTTCTTACTCATATTCCCACACTCAGCTGCTCTGTGCTCAGTTGGACTTGCTTATCTAAGTTCTCAGACATAGTTGAACAAATTTTTGTGTTTTCGAAGCAAAGCATCTAAGGCAAGCATCACTATTATTATTGCTCATAATCAGGTATAAGGATTTATATAACTCCTTACATATAACTCCTTACCCAAAGTATTAAATTTATTAATTTCCTATTATTATAGTCATATTACTAGCATATTGGCTGTTTATTAGTACTTATAAAGCACATATTAATGCATGACCATATTCTAAATCCCATAGCCCTACCCAATGCATAACATTACTACAACAACTACCTTTCTTACTATCATTAAGCAGCAAATTAGAAGTTTATTGAGGGAAAACTCTTAGTTAACAGTGAATATGTGTTCCCTAATCTAAAGTTGTAAATGACAAATGTAAATGACCTCAAATTGTGTGTTTTTTAAGTAAAAGTGCGCAAATTGTGCAAAAAAATATATATATAAATAAATAAAAAAAATCGGTCTGGTTTGCTGGTTTTAAACAGTTTTTGGACACTTCTGATCTGGTCAGGCTGAGAGCCAAGCTACAGTATATCAAATAAAGACCAGCTTAGTCTGGTTTGGAAGATGGTTTAAGCTGTCTCTTTTAAACATAGGATGGAGTTTCTTAATATGGTTCATTAAATAACCACCTGGCAACCACCTAAATGCCCTAGTAACCTTATAGCAAAGCATGAAAAACACTTAGAACACCTTAGTAGCTGAATGGCAAAATCCTAGCATCGTGTTTTGCATCGAAAATTTTATTCAGGCAAACAAAATTTTAATTTAATTTAATTTAAAAAAATTGAAATTAAGGCCAGAAAGAGACCTTAAGAGAAGAGAAAATAGGCAAACCATAGAGAGAAAATAGGCAAACCATAATTTTAACTGCTACAGTACAGTACAGTAGACATGAAAACCTTGTGCTGACATTATGTGGCATGGTTTAAGCAGAAAACCTAGCAATATTGAAAGGAAATTTTCATAATATGTGGGTCTTTAGGCTTAGGCATTGGCTGGAAATAAATCTTCAACAGGGATAAGACTGCTATGAAACATAGTTAACTCCAAGTTCTCTCAGCTAAAAGTTGTCTTATTTTTCTTTCTTTTATAACTGGGCTTTTGAACACATTCCCTGCCACCTGTTTGTGTAATAGGAATATGTTCATTCAACATCAACAAACTCAGCCCCTTGACCACATCTGTTACTGGATATCAGTCTCGTAGATGTCCTTGGATGTAATAGCGTAATTATTTTAAACTTTATTGTCGTCACAAATTTACTGAATGAGATGGAAAAAGGGCCAGTTAAAAAAATGCTTTTGCTTTTACTCAACCAGAGGTGAATGACCAATTGGGAGGAAGACCTTTGGCACAGACTGTGAAATGGAACTAGAACAAGCTGCGTTTTTTGGAATTGGAGGCGTCCATTCATAGTTACCTGGAAGAACATCTGTGTCTGCAATAGTTTCATGAAGTGACACTGTCGGGTCAAGAGAGAAAAAAAAGTATATTTGTTTCTGTAGCTAAGGATTACATAAGAAAAATAGTGCAAAACAGATCAGATACTACAGACTGTCTTGGACTGTCTTTGTTTTGGACCAAACTCCAACTGTCAGATGTTTTTAAAGATGAACTAAATCAAGTTTAAATTGAGTGGCTAAGAGCTAAGCTGTCTTGGTTTATTTGGTAGCGCTCAATATCAACAGAAATCACAGAATTAGAAGTTAGTGATTTAAATTTATGAATCAAGTTCCCAGTGGAGTTCTGCAGAGATATTGTATTAAGTCTGCTGTCTGCTGCTCAACTGTATCATCAAATGGGCTTTGTGAAGCCAGGCAGAAAAAAATGTTTAGTTTGTTGTCTGCATGAAATCTGATTTTTGCAAACCATATTTACTTGTGGCTTGAAATCTGATTAAAATCAGATTGTATTTCATGTCAGATTTCATGCCGGTTGGAATACGGCATGTCATGCGCAGTGCAGTTGGGCAATACAGCTATGCCCACATTCACTCACATTCACTCACTTATTTATTTATTTCAGGTTTATTTGACAGGGACAATGCACATCAATAATACATAATTGTACAATGTGCCAGAATTAGCCAGAAGGCTATTTTGCAGTCCCTGGACTGATGGTAAAATTGTCACCCTAAAAATATAGAAATATTCTATACATAATGCATACATTCTCCAAAATACATATAGAATTTACGCTATTCCTAATACATATAGTTCTATCCCAATAAAAAAGTTATATAATACAAAGATATAGCATAATTATATAGATTATAGATATAGCATAGATATACTCAACTACTGTATGTTGCATTCAGTATGTAGTCAATTGTGAATGAATGAACAAATGAGTGATTTTGGGCACATGCACACATGTGTAAAATACAGTAATTATGTAAATATTTTGTAAAAAATTTTGCTTAAGTCACAAGTATCAAGATACTTTCTTCCATATTGTGATGTACATCCAAGTGAAACAGATTATCAAAAAAGATTTTCAACACCAGTGTCATTTTATAGGAAGATGAAAAAGGTGAATTTTCATTTTATGCAGAAAATATACACTGTAAAAAAAATAATAATAAATTAAAAAAAACTGTAAAAATAAGACACAGTGTACTGTATTAATATGAGGGAATTGTCTGTATTTATTTATTTTACAGTGTACAAAAAACAACAACCAAATAATACAAAAAAAGTAAAACAGTGCAAACATTAAATAAAAATAAATGAATATGAATAAACAAACACAGAATGGAGGCTTTATCTCCTGAATTTAAAAATCCACCACACGCATCCAGCATCATATATGCACTCGGGCCAGAAACAGTTACTTCCTTTTATTGTAGTCCCTTTAGCACACACATGTAGAATCTATTTGTTCTCTGTTTATGCATGGTACAAACGTAAGCACCAATGGCAAGACACATTCTCTTTTTCATTGCAATGAAGTCTGGCCCTCCTTCCTACTCTGACTCTTTAGTTCTACACTTGGGACTTCCCTCCCCTTATGAAATATATTTCCATAGTTTAGGAGGAGGGAGGGCATTGTTCATTGTCCTCCACAGAAGAGCACTCAGTTCCAGTGTGGAGATCACAAGCCTGTGTTGTATGCATTTAACCTGTCTTTGATCGCTTGTGCCAAACTATGATTTGTTTGTTTACTCAGAAGAGTTCTCACTAATTAGGTTTCTGTGAGCAGTGTTTTGTAAAGAGATTTGCCCCAGCAGGCACAGATAAATACCGAAAACTGTCGATGGAACAGTTGGCACTGGCACAGTTGCTGCGGGAAGAGTATTTGCTCTAAATCACATACAGTAGCCACAAAATCTATTTGGATACTGAAACCACACTTAAAAATGCCATTACATTATATAACAAAATATCAAAACAAATAGCATTTAATTATTTTAATGATTTTTTTTTCTTCACAAAAACAAGTTTTGAATTGCTTAATAAATCAAGAGATGTACTAATAAAGATACATATTGGTTATACATATCTATATACTGTATTACCATTTAAAAATTTGGACTTGTTAAGATTTTGATTTTAGAAAGAAGTCACTTATTTTTACTAAGACTTTTATTTGATTAAAATACAGTAAAAATAGTAATATTGTGAAATATTGTTACAATTTAAAATAACTGTTTTCTTTTTTTAGTATGTTTTAAAATGTGATTTATTCTCGTGATAGCAAAGCTGAATTTTCAGCAGTCATTACTCCAGTCTTCAGTGTCACATGATCCTTCAGAAATCATTCAAATATGCTGATTTGGTACTCAAGAAATACTTATTATTATTATCAATGCTGAAAACAGTTGATGCTAAATATTTTTGTGGAAAATGTGATATATTTTGTCAAGCTCCATTAATGAATAGAAAGTTCAAAAAAACATCATTTAATTGACAGTTAAGCTTTTCCATTGTTACTTTTGATCAATTTAATGCATCCTTGCAGAAAAAAATAAATAAATAAAAAAATTCTGCAATAAAAAAATAGTATTCTATATGTACAATGTACTTGTGTGGGAGTGTTACTCACTCTTGCCGTAGAATTTCCATTCCTCCTCTTGAATTGTAGTCAATAGAAGTTTCCTCTCTGTTTTGTAATGCCAAAGGTTTCTGCCAATTACCCAGCCAAGTCACATAACACCACATGATTTTTTACTCACTGTGAAGGTGTCGATGATGTCTTCATTACATTTACAGTCCCTATACATTTTCGTAGAAGGAAAGGTTCCTGAAGTGGTACCTCGGCACATTGAGGAATGAGTGCCATGAATGTTCTTGTTGTGTTGGACGTTGAAGAGTTCCATAGGTCGATTCCGAATAGTTTTTGTTCATTGGTTCTTGTTCTTCTTAAAGTAATAGTTCACTCAAGAGTGGAAAGTCTGCTATCATGAATATACTTTTATTATATGGAAAAGAGCAGCTTGGACATTCTGTGAAATATCTGCAGTATAAATACAGTTTATTATATATATATATATATATATATATATATATATATATATATATATATATATATATATATATATATATATATATATATATATATATACATATATATATATATATATATATATATATATATATATATGTATGTATGTATGTATATACGTGTATATATATATATATATATATATATATATATGTATATATATATATATATATATATTCATATATATATTTATATTCATATATATATATATATATATATAATCTCACCTATGCCACCAAGTTAGCCAGCACTGCCAGAGGTACCCCTCAAAATATGAAATAAATAAAAAATGAGTACATGACGTGACAACAACTGTGCAACATTTGCTGCTTAAGCAATTACAGTACATAGTTGAGTTAATGCGGTAAACTCATAAAAATAAAACCTGACGAGGTATTGCTACCACATAAGCATAAAATGGTGTCTTCCTCTCATTATGGGCTGATATGAGAGCTAATTGGCCTGTCCACAGACCATTTAAACGTCTGCTCAGCCATTAACGAGTTGGTATTTGTTCGGAAGTGGCTTGCTGTTAGAGTGGAATCTGTTGATGTGCACTTTGAGACCTGTTATGTTTCTCTACATTTATTACTTTTCCATCCCTCCATCCTGGGAACATTTGTAGACCGCTGGGATTGTACATGCTGGTTTTACTTTGTTCCTGTGACTCAGTGGCAGACACATTGAATGCAAAAGCAAATTTCCATTTCATGTCAAAAAAGAATGACGTCACTTGTCAGCTTATGGTCATTTAATAGCTGTTTGTGGGAAATTATTAAGTTCTTTTAGAATTACTAAAGTTCAGAGATTATCTGTATGTGGAAACCCCCCAGGATACGATTACGCAAATGTTTGAGAAGTGACTCCCTTAAAGGCACATTATCTTTGCTGTAATTTACCTCCTCTTGTTTGACAAACTATAAATGGGAGTATTTATTTCCTTTTGCAACACTCACTCTCTTTCTCTCTGCTTAGGGACAGAAAGGCCATCCTGGTCCCTCTGGCCACCCTGGAGGTCAAGTGAGTTCCTATTCATGCCATTACTTTTTTTTTTTTTTTTTTTTTACGTTCCACAAGAGGAGAATTAAAGGAATTTATAAAACTAGAGGATTGATAAAACTGTGAAGTAAAAATCCCAAAGTTGCCGTCACATTCACCATTGCTCTGCGAACTTTTGAAGGCCAAATCCATTCATTCTGAAGTAAATCGGGAAGAATTTCACCTGATGGAGTTTCCCTATGCAAGTTTTGCTTCAGATTCAAGTTTTCCTTCAAGTTTGCTAGCTGGCAATATAGCTTGGATTTTTATGTCATTATTCCCATTATTTTATCTGTGGCTTTCTTTTGCCCATGAATTTGACTGAGCAAATGTGACCACACCTTAGCTCTGAACATTATCTTGTCTAGTAGACATGATGATTTCAGTTGGGCTCTCATTTAGAACTTTTCAGATGCTTTGAGACCTAAAATGGAATGTATGTGTACAGCCCAAGAGTACTTTTTTTAAAATTGGACATAAATTTTAGGATTAAAAAAGTAGCAGACTACAGACTCACAAAAATGATTAAATGCATTCATTTTTTGTTGCAGTATTTTTAGTAATGGACATCCCTAGTAAAATATGCATGTGACAACAAATCTTTCATCTAACCAGAACACTTAGCTACTTCATTGAGATGCATTCCAAATCATCCACTCTAGCATATATAATAAATTACACACTAAGCAATGGACACAACGAAAACTAAAAAGAGACTGTAGAACTGATTTAAAAAATAAATAAATAAATAAACAATTTTGGCAATCTGGACTTTCCTCAAATTTCTGGAATTGAATTTCTGGAATTTGGAGTTGTTGAGTTCTAGTAGTATAAAAATAATATCTAATACTTTCATCTTTGTTTCATAATCTCACATTTCTGTGGTGGGCCATACACGCTCCATATTTGTCACATTGACAAAAATGGCAACACATGAAAAAGGCCTGAAACTATTTACAGACACACAGAAGAAAAACATGTTGTTTTAATAGAAAGGCCGCTCACTCCTCTCTCTCTCCATTGTGCTTTTTATCTTTCTTTTTGTTTGTTATGACTTTCCACAAGAAGAGCTTCCAATGCTAATGACATATTTATTGTAATGTATTTTTTTCCTCCTTATATTCTTTTCATTTTCCTCTCGCCACAGGGAGAAAGAGGACTGGATGGAAGTCCGGGTGCCAAAGGTTATCCTGGCAGGCAGGTGCAGTAAATCTTCTGTTGTGCTGCTGGCTTGCACAGTACTCACCGACACGAGTATAGTGAGACTAATAGTAAAGTGTCAGAGCTTGTATAGGAGACTAAAACAGCTTGCGCTGCCAATATAACCACTTATTTTGACGTAATTTTTGTTTTTGGAATTAACAGGCAATGAAAATGAATTTTATACTTTGAGCTTAGTGTGCTAGCACTAAATTAATAATTTTTTGGGTGCCAAAGGCCTGAATGATACCTGATCTTTGGAAAAGTCATTTGCAAATGATGATTCTTACACTTTGTTCTCCCTCTTGTGAGTCTACATGTGATCAGCCACAGCTTTTCCAGATTACCAAATTCCAATAGTCAGGGAAACAACTACAACTTACTAATTATACATTTCTGGTAGTTTCCAGTCTTACATAACTTCGCAATGAGGCATGTTTTAGAAAATCCTATTGGAATTTAGATTTACATAGATTTTTTGGATTCATTGTGGACTTTACAGAGATTCAGCTGATTTAACTCTTTGACTTAGTTCACACTGCAGGTCTTTATGCTTAGATCAGATTTTTTGCTGAAATCCGATTTTTTTGCACTTTTGTTCACATTGTCATTTAAATGCAACTGCCATCAGTCTCATATATGAACCGTATACGGCCCTGAAGTGACCTGCATGCACAGAAGAAGACTGAAGACAGCGCACTGTTTTTGCGGAAATAAAAATGGATGCTGCTCGTGTTAGCGTGTATTTAGCAATTTTTAAGTTAATGTGCAATTGGAGCCTAAATAATGAAGTGATAAGAAGAAGAATATTAAGAAGAAGGAGAGCACGATTTCCTCCAGCGCAGAATTGTGACGTCTGTCGCATTTCAATGACGTAAAAAAAAACGCATGAAACGCGACATGGCCATTCAGACTGAAGTCGCATTGCAAAACATCGGATATGTATCCATTTAGGACCACATATGAAAGTGGCCTGGGCCTGATTTGAAAAAATCGGATTTGTGCTGTTCAGACTGTTTTAAAAAAATCAATTATGGGTTACATTTTGACAAAAAAGTCGGATTTGGGCCACTTTAGACTGCAGTGTGAACTAAGCATTTAAGGGATAGTTCAGCCAAAAATGAAAATTCTGACTTTTACTCAACCTCACGTTGTTCCAAACCTGTATGAGTGTCTGACTTATGTTGAACACAAAAGAAGATATTTTGAGGAATGCTGATAACTAAAAAGTTGACGGTAGCCATTGACTTCCATAGTATGGAAAAAAATACTATGGAAGTCAATAGGTACCGTCAACTGAGTAAATGCCAAAATTTTCATTTTTGGCTGAACTATCTTTGGCCAGGGTAGGCTAAATCAGCTACAAAAGTGCACATTCCAGTTCATTTTATGTTTAAAGTTTGGCAAGTCTAAAGGTGTTGTGGGAGGTGTTGCCAGAATTGTTTCTCAAGTATGTCCTCCAAACACTTGATAAGACTCTGTCTTCAGGAGGACGTATGGTTTGTCATCAACTTATTTGCTACTTTCCACCTGTTCAGCACTAACTCCAGTCTTTTCCTCATGATTATCAAGCTGTCATTTTTTTATAGTGTATTATACACAGTATCCTCTGGAGCTTTCATGAGCATATTTGCAAAATTCCAACATCATAACTCATTATAATTGCATTGTTTGTGTTTTGTAGGGTTTGCCAGGGCCTATAGGAAATATGGGACCAAAAGGTGTACGGGTAAGGGATAAATAACACAGAGACTCTCTATATTGCCTGTTTTGATATATCTGTATTGTCTTGATGTTTTTTTTTTTTTTTATGTTTTTTTGAGTAAGAAATCATTTAGACTGTGTTGGCTATAAATGAGTCATCATGTATTGGCTGAGTTCAGTTAAGATAAGATGATTTTGCATTCCATGTTTGCTCCTACTTGAAAGACACCAGAAAAGGAAATGGTTGTAGACATTTAAGGATCCGTTATTGGGAGTTGTTTTCATTATAAAACCTCAGAACATCAGCTCTGAAAGTATACTGCTGTCAGCTGTGTTTTATATTATAATTCCACTAACATTTTAAAACCAGTTTGGTCTTGTAAAATATATGGCAGCAGTGTACATCCAAAACCTTTTTTATTATTTCCCTTAGTGCTAACATATTTTTATTATTAGCTTGTTAGTTTTATATAACAATATACAACAGTATTTATAATGTTAATGTATTTGTAATAATTATATTTTAAATAATGTTTCATTTAATTTGTTTAGTTAGTATTTAATGTTTTTCATTTTTCTGTTGCTTTTTTATTGTTGTATCATAAAATGCATCATTCCCTCATCAGTCTTTGTGTTTTCATGATTTCATTGTATGTTCATGTGTATTAACCTTGTGACCCAACCTTAGGCATCCTGCTGAATGCCAGTGTGATCCCTGGTGTGAGGGTATGTGCCCTTGGACTACATCGTGGAAGCCAGCACCATGCAGTCCATGGGCATATACACTTGCCTCAAGGCCTAGATCTTCACCGAGCGTCCACTGTCCTCAAAAGACCTTTGCAAGTTAATCTGCACTTTATCAAGGGATATTCAGACCATATGACTCTAAAGTCTCTCTGTTTATTTCTTGTCTTCTTACACTCCCCTTTTTTAGGGCTTCATTGGAATCCCAGGCGTCTTCGGTCTCCCTGGACCTGACGGAGAAAGAGTGAGTTTTGCTGTTGTTTCGACACTCAAGTGATTTTTTGCTAATTTTGGAAGTCATAAAGAATTGCACAGAAAATAGTTTGAATATGAATAGAATAGAAATGATAAAATGATGTACAGATTAGGAGTCCAGACATAACAGTCATATAGAAAAAGCTGAAGACGGAATACAAACCAAAAAACACGCCAAATGTTTGTACAAAACAAACAAAAACTTGAGTGTAACAACTGTTATTAAAGTTGTGCATTAAAACTCCATTGATGTTCCCTTTAGTCTTTAGTAAAACAGTGTGGCATAATGGAGATGTATAGTCTTGGTTTTAGATGCCCCCAGAGGAAATAGTACTTGAGCAAAGCCCACACACTTCCACTTGTGCCTTACATGTATCATTCTTCTTTATAATGGTGGCTTGTAAATCCAGAACACTTGCTTTGAATAGGAAGCCTGGTGAAAGGGGCACGCTCCGCTAAAACCACAGAGATCCCCCTTCAAAACAGTAGTTAGTCTCAGTTCTCACAATATTTGCTCAGGAACCTCGAGCTGGTGAATTCCGGCCTGCAATACTTTGTGGAAATAGCAATATAAGCCCACAGGAGCTGGAATATGGCCTGCTGCGGATTAGCCAGATCATGTCTCCTATTTTCAGGCCCAGAGGGACAGAAGGAGAAAGGGAGAGTTCATAGAGATCTGAGAGAGCCTTTTGTGTCCAGAAGAATAGAAACTAAAGACCTTTCAGCATTCACACAGTCTGTTGCATCTGGGATTTGTAATTGATTAATCCCGTTGTGTGATTTTTTTTTTTTGTCATTTCTGTCTATTTTACCTGTTTTTCCATGCTCTCCTTCTCTCTGCTATCTCCTCTTAGGGTTTACCTGGTTTTCCCGGGAAGAAGGGCAAGATGGGTAGGCCGGTAAAGTTTTCTTTCACCATCCTCTCTAGACAACCTTCTGCGATTGACTTGCCTCTGTGTTCAGTGATTTGTGGCCCCTTTCATGCTGCTTGAGAGAGTTTGATTCTGTTTGCACTGACTTTATGACCCTCATTATCTACAATCTTAAAGCAGGGTTTCTCAACTATTGTTCCACAACCAACTAGATGGATACATTAGAGTAGTTCACCCAAAAATGAACATTTGCTGAATATTTACTTACCCTGAGACCATCCAAAATGTTGATGAGTTTGTTTCTTCATCAAAACAGATTTGGAGAAATGTAGCATTACATCACATTCTCATCAATGGATCTTTTGCAGTGAATGGGTGCCGTGAGAATGAGAGTCCAAATCTCTGATAAAAACATTACGATAATCCACATGACTTCAGAACATGAATTAAGCAAAAACCTGTGTTTCTAATAAACAAATCAAAAGCAATGTTATGGATAGAGGACTTGTATTTTAACCAGAAGCAACTGTTTAAAGTTAAAAACATCTTGATGCAGTTGTTTATTATAAACATGCAGTTTTTTTGCTTGACAAGACGTTAATTGACAGACTGGATTTGCGTATTACTTGTGGATTATTGTGATGTTTTTATCAGCTGTTTGGGCTCTCATTCTCACGGCACCCATTCACTGCAGAGGATCCATTGGTGAGCAAGTGATGTCTTCCAAAATTTCTCCAAATCTGTTCCAAAGAAGAAACAAACTCATCTACATCTTTTCTTTTTTCAAAACTTTTTCTTTAAAACCATGATCACATTGCAGCCTACATTCCAAATAATATTTTAAGCACAAGAAAATCTGCATACGTATAGATAGATAGATAGATAGATAGATAGACAGACAGACAGACAGACAGACAGACAGAGACAGACAGAACCAAACTCAGTCATAGTTTCATAATGCAACTATTATTTTTCATTGTTCCTGACAGTCTGTCTTGGCAGTAGATAGATCTGTCTTATTTTGTCTAGATGAATAATAGTAAATTACCACTAATTAATTACAAAGTTTTTACCGTCTCAACACCCACAATCATTTTCTGTTTACCAAAATGACGTTGGTGCTCTGAGTTTGAGTATTTTCAAAAGAACCAGACATTAAGAATTCAGGCTCATCTTTTTCCAAAACAACTACCAATTATGTGCAGTTCCCTCTAGATTCATAGCACAAATGCAGTGCCAAGCACAGATTCATCTGTTCTTAATAAGCAATTCTCTAACTCTGCAGTTCTGTTTGAGAGGCAGCACATGCACCTCGGTCGTAACTCACTGTTTGCCTTGTTGGAGGACAAAAAAAAGATCTTCACACAACGCAAGTGTTGACTTTGGCCTTAAGACAAGCACACGTTTAGCACACAGCGGAGTGTGACGTCATAGCTCTTGTCCTCTTATATAACGTAACAGTAGATAGAGGGGAAACAGCACTGTCAGCGAATCCCTGCCGGTCCTCCTCTCGCTGCTCCTGGTCGTTGCCAGTGCAAGGAAACACTCAGCCATGGAATTTCCTGCAGGGCTGACAGAGACGAGAACTGAGCTTGTTTCTGTGACTCGGCATCAGGCTCTGTTTTCACAAAACAAAACTTAAGTGCAGCATCCATATTCTTGCTTTTATATTAGTGTATTCTTAACTGCTGTTGTTTACAGAAAAAAATTTGAATTTTGTCTTAGCATCCTTTAAAATATTAATTTACTTTTACTACAGGTTTTATTTGCATTGGTTTTTACTACAGTTTTTATTTGCATTTATTTGATCAAAAATACTGTAAATTAACAGTAACATTGTGAAACAATATTACTATTTAAAATAGCTTTTTTTATATTTTAATATGTTTTAAAATATAATTTATTCCTGTGATGGCAAAGACTTTTCAGCAAAGACTGCTTCAGTCTTCAGTGTCACATGATCCTTTAGAAATCATTCTAATATGCTGATTTGGTGATCAAAAAGCATTTCATATTATTATCAATGTTGAAAACAGCTTATTACAATTTTTTGGATTATACTCACTTTACTATTGATTTGATGATTTTACTTTTTTAAATACTAATATATTATATATAGAGCAGTTTATTCACACATTACAACAATTTAAAAGTTTAATGTCTGGTCAGCATTTATTGTTAATCTTTGCTGTATGGACAGCATGGCTAAAGTGCAAATGCAAAATAAAAATGAGTTTTAACTTACCATACAATCCACAGTAGTAATAATAACATTTTAATCTTTTGTTTATTCACATACCTAAATAGTGGTAAAACAATTCTGGCCACTGATATAATCCATCCAAAACCACCTTTGTGAAATGAACAATGCTACAATGTCTCCCACATTTCTAGAACGTTTTGGCTGTATAGGAGATAAAGTTGGTGGTTAGAACTTATTCTATCCTATTGCTGTTTTCGTGTTTTGTGAGATCCAGTTTTTCAGGATCCCATGATTATGGAGTGGTTCTGCTGTTACAGAGGTTTGCGTGGGATTAGAGTGAAGAGACAATGTTTACCATGTGGGCAACTGGAAACAACAATGCACAAATGGTATCTGCCCTGAGTCTAAGTGTGGTTTCTTCAAGTCTTGCTCTGCTAAGCTCTGCTGTCTCTCACATTTGTGTGCTTAGGGCTTTCCAGGAGATTTTGGGGAGCGAGGACCACCAGGACCTGATGGAAACCCAGTAAGTAGTGCTACATCAACCACCTGGCCAACTGCCATCTGGGGGAGCTCCAGTTTTCTAATGCTCAGAGAGATTTAAGTATAGATGTTTGGGGTTATATTTATTATCAGGTTTAGTGTTTCAGAATATTGTCGCACAGCGGGAGAAATTTTCAGCAAAAAGTCATCCCAAAATCTCCTAGCCTCTGCATGCCCTTTTCCTGCCTGTCATGCACTGTTATGCACATACGGTTATACAAGCTGACCGGGCCACTCAAACCGCTACACTCCAATAAATACCTTTGATTTCTGCCACCATAATAACACACACAAGCCAGTTGGGCATCCAGTGTGTGCAGCTCAGCATTGAGTAATATTGGTAATGAGGAAATCAGCTGCCACTACCGGAGTCTACGGCAGATATCTGTTTTAGCCATTACAGGGGTTGCTTCACTTCTGATTGTTTTACCATATTCTTTACCCAATTTTTCATCTTATTCATGTTTGCTTGTACCATAATATTCAAATAAGTCATTTTTCTGTCACTGATTTGCTTATTAGAAATTGACATCTTATAGACATAAGTATAATATTTTAGCAATCTATTAAATGTGTATTGTCAAAAATTATTAGTACAAAATTCAAATGAAAAACCATGTTTCACCAGCTTGTTAGTGGTCTTTGCTAAGCCATTCATCACAGTCACTATTGCTCATACTTACAGTTAGGAATTTGAAAAAAACTCTAACCTTGAGTATTAGACTACAGATAGTCCTGCACAGTTTTTTGGCCTGTTGAAGAGATGTACGCTATTACTTTTCTACATAATCAGACGTTAACTTGGTATAGTTTCTTTTAACAGTGGAGCACAGTTGGAGGTAGTGAAATATATGTTTGGGTATTTTCAGTACAATTGCAGTTTATAGTGACTCACTTTAATGCTAATAAAGTACACAAAAAAAGTTAATATGTCTCTGACGTCCTCCGATTGGTTTTGTTAAAAAAATCACCCAATCTTTAAGTAATTTTACCAGTGAAATTGTGGCCGCCTTTCTTCAATCTGGTAGGCGGCATAAATGTTAAGCGAGCCATTATGCCATTGTATTGAATTCATCCCACTGAATAGCTATTAGATGACTTCCTTTTGTGTTCTGCAGAAGAAAGTCAGTCATGAGAATGAGCAAATGAAGTAAATGAAGTTAAGAAAACTCTCCAATCATTTCGTCAGCTTAAATCCTGTTCTTTCTTACAGTTGACTGCAAGCTCACTTTCAGATCTGCCCCCATCCAATCAACAACCGATGAATAGAATCAGGTCCCCACCCTACATTTTTTATTTTCGATAATCTATTTTACTTGGATGTATGTCACCATATGGTAGAAAATATCTGTTGCTACTTTAGTTACATCGCAACTGTAAGATATTCTGGTGAGTTCATTTCACTAGGTTCAATAATAAGCAACTTAGCCACATCCTAGCAGCCGTTAAAGGGTTAGTTCACCCAAAAATGAAATCTTCGGAACACAAATTAAGATATTTTTGATGAAATCTTAAAGCTTTCGGATCCTCCATAGACAGCAATGCAAACTGACATGTTCAAGGCCTAGAAAGGTAGTAAGGACATCGATAAAATAGTCCACGTGACGCGCAGCTGACACGGAAGTGAAGAAATCGTTGAATAAAGTCATTATTTTTGTTTTCTTTGCACACAAAAAGTATTCTCGTAGCTTCATAAAATTAAGGTTGAACCACTGATGTGACATGGGCTATGTTAATGATGTCCTTACTACCTTTCTGGGCCTTGAACATGGTAGTTGCGTTGTTGTCTATGCAGGGTCAGAAAGCGCTCAGATTTCTTAAAAAATGTCTTCATTTGTGTTCCAAAGATGAATGAAGATCTTACGGGTTTGGAGCCACATGAGGGTGAGTAATTAATGACAGAATTTTCATTTTTGGATGAACTATCCCTTTAACAACTCCCTAGAAGCAAGTGAATTAGATTATTAATGTTAAGGCCTACTTAAAACCTTATAACAACAGCATAGCGACACCATGACAATCATCCACAATATCATGTCTTCAACTTCTGCACACCATTCAAATAAAATGTAGTTTTGTTAAAACATTTAGACTATACAAATGTAATTCATTAAGAATCTTGCCTTCCTGGGTCTTTTGCAAACAGCCCATTTGAAATATGCACTTGTGTGAACTATTTTTTTTCCTTGCCAACTCACAGTAGCTTAGCGTAGCGCTAGCCTGACTGCCTGACTCCCTGCTGTACTGTAACCCTAACCATATCAGAAATGTAGAGGACATGCACGCCTTCACCTCAATCCTTTTTATTCATCAGCGGTCACTCCGCAAGAGCAGCCGACCCTGTAACATCTATCTGCTCTCTTTCAAAGAACAAGGAAAGCGAAAATACACAGGGGATTTTTGGCCTGGTGCTGAGGGAGGAAGTAGGTATGGCAGGTAGCAGCGGGCCAGTCATGCCACACAACAAGCCCCTCTCTGTACTCCACAGCATGTCTCTTTCATTCGCTCACTGAGGGGTAGATGCAGGCAAAAGATTAGCTTGCTATCAGGGAAGAGAGGCTACACCCCCCCTCCTTTTTCCAGCGTCCTCAGAGCGAATGTTGTGCCAGTAATGCTCAGTATCTGCTCTTTGTTTCTCACAGGGGGAGATGGGTGCCCCAGGTCCTGTTGGCATCCCTGGTTTTATTGTGAGTAAACCAACATTAAATTATTAACGTTGAACCTTCAGGCTGTTTTTGCCTTCCCGACATTAATGCTTTCTGTTTTTTTTTTTTTTGGTTTTTTTTTCTGTTGGCCTGTGAATATAATGTGTTTATTGTACATTTTTATGCTTGTTTATGTTTTTTATATTTCATGGCAGGGTGATATGGGTCTTGTTGGAATTGTGGGTCTTCCTGGATTAATAGGACCAAAGGTGATTACATTGAAATTGTTATGAACATCCATGCTGAAAAGGCTATTTCAAACTAGCCTAAAGGGATTTGCTGGTCTTAATTGATTTAAGGATGGTTTGGCTGATCTCCCAGCCTAAAAAGTAGCCAAAAGCCCTCTAAAACAAGAAAAACACACCAATCTAACCAGCTTGGTCAGGCTGGGAAAATCAAAGGAAATTAACTTACAAATTGCTTACTTAGAGTTGTCTTTGCACACTACACTGGAATAACAAAAAGGAATTTTAACAATTATTTTAACAATTAAAATGACACACAATAACTTTAAATTGATATGAGTAGTTATGAGGTCACACACAGTATTACATAATTACGTAATACTTTAATTTTCAACACATCTAGTGACTCATATATTAATATGGATTCTTTTTATAGCAACAAATGTTGTAGGCAAAGTAGATAATTTCTGTTTGCCTTCAAGGGGCTTCAGATGGTTAAAATATATGGTCATCAATTCATGAAACAATTGTACCAATTCTTCTTTTTAACAATTGTCTGTTTGGTGTCTTGCAGGGTATACCAGGAAACCCTGGCGAGTCTGGACTGAAAGGTGATAAGGTGATCTGAATACCCTTTATTAGCTTTTCTTCTGTATTTGATTGCACAGAGCCACTGTTAGAAGAAACTGAGATCAGCTGTATCATGCTAAAATGTTGTCAGTCACAGATACAAAACGTTAAAAGGTTTAGGTTTGTCAGGGTTATGGACCTGTCTGTGTTGTGTTTTGCTCCCCATGTGTTTCGTGTTACCCAGTTTCTGTCTCCCTTTGATTGTTGATTTGATTCCAGGTGTGTCTCCTTTCGTCCCTCGTTATCCTGTCTTTAAAAGCCCCAGTCCTTTCAGTTAGTGTTTGTCGGTTCTTGAATGTCTTCCCTGCCTGTGCTCTGTGTTACCCTGTTGGATATTAAAGACTCTCGTTTTGTGAATTCCTCGTCTCCTCGTTCCTGGCTTCCGTGTGTCCTGGTATTGTGACCAGAGTCAGCAAGAATTTTTAATTTTAAAACAGTTCATACTTTTATTCATCAAGGATGCATTAAATTGATCAAAAGTGACAGTAAAGACATGTATGTTACAAAAGATTTCTATTTCAAATTAAGCTTTTGAACTTTCATCAAGGAACGTTCATCAAGGAAGATAAAAATGGATCACCGTTTCTGCAAGCAGCACAACTATTTTTAGCATTAATAGTAATAATGCTAATGATGAAAACGTACCTCTGGGAACTTTTTCGAAAGACGCAAAATACTTACCAATAAGTACATATCACTGCAGTTTCTAACAGAAATGAACTAGAGGCGGTAAAACAGCAAGCAATTGTAATCGTTTTCATACAGAGTTATGATTATAGCTCCATATGTTTCGCTTTCCGGATGTAACAAGATTGCTCGGTAGCTCAGCCTGCACAGAATTGGACTTAGGATGCAGAATTCTTGAGTATGAATCCCATGAAAAACTTGACTTACAATGAAACAGCTGAAAGATGAGAGATCGAAAAACAAGCCAAAACGGCATGTTTACGATTGCATTTTTATGTCAAATTCACTTTTGTTCATACTATCGGGTAGGTTCAGGTGTAGTGCAGATGGTACATAATTTTAAAACGTCATAGGGCCACTCAATGGACATTTCAAGTCAGAATTGCGGTGACACGTACAAAACCAACGTCACATAAAATGAACCATATGTATGTTCATCTGTTCCGGGAAACAAGCGAACACTCTTTTAGCGCCACCCAGTGGGCATTTCACATAGAATATGTCATGAAACGTACATGGCAGTACATATTTCGCGTCTTGCGAAAAAGTTCCCAGAGGTACGTTTTGTGAGCAGCAAATCAACATATTAGAGTGATTTATGAAGGATCATGTGACACTGAAGACTAGAGTAATGGCTGCAGAAACAGTTATTTTAAATGGTAATATTTCACAATAGTATTGGTTTTACTGTATTTTTTTAAAATCAAATAAATATAACCTTGGTGACCATAAGAGAAACCATTAATGCGATGTAATGACACCTACTCCATACATAACTCAGTAGAGTTCTCTCTCTGTCTGTAATTATTAAATGAAGTTCCAAATGTAGGTTCGGGAGGAGCCTAATCGTTCAGTCCTGTCTATCATCGCTACGAGCACATATAAGCAGCTGTCACTGCTCCATCCCAGCGACAAGTCTTCCGGCATACGGCCCCCACTACTCCGTGAAACATGTTCCAACCCGACGAACTCCGAATCTCCTTCGGTCGCCAAACTGACCCCGGCTTCTCCTAACGCAGGTTCCAGTTGGACCAGCAAGGTTCGCAGTCGTCCTTCTCCGCGTTCCCCTCCAAACTTGCCGAGGCGCTGCCATAGACTGCGGTCTTCCCCGCCTCCATAGACTGCGGTCTTCCCTGCCTCCGGCTAGGCAGCCACGTACCTCAGACGTCTCATGCACTCCAGCTCAGCCGAGTCCATCAGGATCATCTTCCATTCCTGTCATAACAAAGTGGATAGTTAACGAATTTGCGGCACACCCTTGCAGCCGCAAACATCCATTTCTCCCGAAGGCAAAGCAAAGCTCAGTTGTACGAGCTTTACCTAAATTCGCAATCCGGACTGACTCCTTCCTCCGCTCCTCCCGCTCGCTCTCAAGAGGCCTCCATTCGCCCATCTAAGGGAGCTAGGCGCGCCTCCCTCAGCCAGGAGGCCGCATCAACCTCCAGCTCTCCCAGCGTCTCCACTCCGGCAGCCGTCACCGCCCGCCTCCACGGCCGCGATTCCCGCCCGCAACTCCTCTCACGCAGGCCTTGCAAATGCTGCCCCAGGCCCTCCAGTCTGTCAAGCCAATTCAGCCCATCAAACCCACTTTTCTCAAGCATCCACTTCTGCCTGCCCTCTGAATGTTGTTCCTCCTGTCCAGCCCCACCTCTTACCCACCTCAGACTTGCTCAACCTCGCTCATTCCTCTCCAATCTCCTCCGCTCCTCTTCATCTCCCTCCTGCTTCTATTCCAGCTATTCCTGGAGCGCCCCTGAGCGTGAGGCTGCCTCCACAAACGGGTCCCGCTCCAGCGCTCTCTCTGCATCCTCCCCTCTTCCCCTCATCTGCCTTCCTTTTTCCCTCCACGAGCACAGAACCCAGCGTGAGGCTACCTCCGCAGATGGTGCCTGCCTCGTCTTCTCTCCCTGTCAGCTATCCTCCCTCTACCTCGGCTCGCCCGTCATCCTATACCCTCTTCACGTCTGTTCCAGCTGCAGCTCCTGCCCACGCCATTGCCATGGAGCCTTCCGTTTCCATTCCACTCCCCGCTCAAATTCTCTCAGGTATGGACATGGACATGGTTACTCTTCTATCTCCCATCATACAAAAAGACTGCCATCGATCCCTGGACTGCGGTGCCTTTTCCGTTCCCCTCAAAGATTCTGCTTCTAGCTCCAACCGCAACCGTAATATGCTCAGTCTTCCCAAACAGACGTAAAGACTGAACGATTACCTATCTATCATAGCCAATCTCTCACTGTCTTTTGGCGGCAGCCACTTTTACACCTACCACAAGTTATTTTCTGCCAAATGTGTATTGAGAGTGACGCAGTGGAATCAGTGCCCCTGGATTTCGACCTTTACAATAGAGTCTTCCTTGGCTGCTGTAATATATCCTGCTCCATTTGCCGATCTCTCGACCATCAGTCTCACTCTTGCCCTCTCTCCTCTTTGCGGTTTTAGCAGGAATTCCCCCGTTCCCGCCCTTCAGCTCTCATCGTGTCACCCAGCTCAGCCTTTCTGAGCAAGGAATCCCCTTTACACATCTGTCAGTCTCACAGCCCATTCAGCCATCAGGACTGTCAGCCACCCAACTCCGAGTCTGCCGCTGTTGCAGCAGCGGCCTTCTCTCCCTCAAACACTTAATCACTTCACTGATATTGATATTGTTACTGAGGCATGCTTTTATGTGAGATTTAATATTAGAGCAGGCTGGTCAAGGCATCAACAGTGTAGCCTCTGGCCTGTTGCTCCCCATTTCTGTGTTAGTCCCTCTGTCTGCCAGCTGGACAGGTGCTGGCAGCCCTGTACTTAAATGTTGTATTTTGCTGCAAAGCAAGATATTTATAAGGCTTTGTTTTGGACAGCTACTCTGATCTCCATGTCTACAGTTACAGACACATTGTAACATAGATATAGATACAGTACCTGGAGTAACTGGACTAATGCTGTGATTGAACTTCTGGGACATCCTGACTCGAAGGCCAGAGAGTGATGTTTTGTCACTGTTTTATCTCTGTTGACAGGGTGAAGTCGGGTTGCCAGGTGAACCAGGTGAACCTGGATTTCAAGGTGACAAGGTATTTCAGATAATGGCTTTTCTTTTGATGCATTCACACAGTGTTTGTGTATGCAAAAAAACAATAGCGTAGAAACAACATTCACTTCAGTTCATTACAAAGAAACCTCAACATTGAATTAACTGTGAAATTTTGAAATAGAAAAACTGTATTTTCTTGTAGATCATACTGTTTTAATTTACAACTTCAAAAAAATGTGTGTCCATGCATTTGTATTTGTGTGTATTTATGTGCATTCAAAGACCCAAACAGAGGTTTTTAGTTAAGTAACAATAATTAATTGAATTTTCCAGGGTAATCAGGGCTCACCAGGTTTAACAGGAATTCGAGGAAAGCCAGGACCACAGGTTAATTCATAATTTATTATTATTTCATTGTATTTTACCAAGTTGATTAATCTTAAATCTTTAGTTCTGATTTGACAAAGAGTCAAATTATAACAAGCCATTTGTCTTTCAGGGGAAGCCTGGAGATCGAGGCCCAGATGGTTTGCCAGGCTCACCTGGCCCTGAGGTAATTGTGCTTTCATTTCAGGCCAAGTGTACTCTACAAAGACAGAAGGTCATTGCCTTGTATACATTTAAAGACTAGTGAATTCTTTTTTTACACACATCTAATCACAAATCAGCTGTGTCTGTTACAAGATTAAATTCTTCCCACTGCAGTTCAGTTCTCACACAAAATAAACTATAGTAAAAGAGCAAAAACATGACACAGTGTCTATTCTTAAGTGCACTTTTTATGTCTTAAATTGGCGACCAACTTGCAGACTTACAACAACATAAAAGTGCACTTGTAGCTCACTCAGTCCTCCAATAGCTTTCAGAGTGAGAAGTTGTAGTTGAGTGGCTGAGGGAGTCTTCTTAGATAAAGTATAATGAATGTAGTGCTAAGACTAATGTTGTTACCTTTTCTCAGGGTTTTCCAGGGGATATTGGACCACCAGGACAGAATGGCGCTGAGGGCCCAAAGGTGTGCATCTCACTTCTTTAAGCTTTTGCTCCCCTTCCCAAAATTTGTAATTGGGTCCCAAACTGTAAAATGGGGGCAAATATGCTCATTTTTAAATACCTCGCAGGGGAATGCAGGAACGAGAGGAATTCCAGGCCCTAGAGGAGTTCCTGGACTTGAGGTAGGATCCGGACAGATTCTGACCCTATTTTGGCATAGGAATAAATCCTGAATTAATAGCTGTAAATCTGAATGTACAACTGTATACAGTATCTGCATATATACTTATGAAGAGTGTTTAATATAAACATGTTTATGTGATAATTATCCTCTGTGTATAACTGTATGTGTCATTTAAAAAACATAAAAAGTTTCTGCAACTACATTTGTAAGTCTATCGACATATACAAGGAAGCAATTTGTAGTCACAAAAACAGGTCCAGTTGTAAGTATAATTGATAAATATTTGCCTTTGGGTAAAGCCAAATTTGTCCATGTTTGGCATGCATTCTTAAACAGCAAGATTTTATGCAAAGCCAGTAAAATTCTTTTGTAAACCCATCAAGGCCTGGTGTTTTACCATTATACAGCCATGAGATATCATTAGCATGTTTGAAGTCATACTTTTTCTATGATATATTAGGTCCATAGATAAATAGGTGACACATTACGGCATAAAATAACTAGATATGTTCACATTGTTGTTAAAAGACACATCTGTAAGCAAGCTGTGTCTGGTGGTACTGTACCAGCACAATGAGACACAACTTTAACAAAATCAAATGATCAAGACCACTTTAGAGCTATTATGCGTTACTTGGTGTTGAAAATAACATTTATATGGCAAAGAATGAGCAACACCACATTTTAAATAAATCCTCCCTGTTTTAACATCCAAATTAATCCATATAAAACATAGCGTATTAGAAGCTTATTAGAATCTAAGATGGTGTTTTCAGAAGGCTTTTGCTCATATGCATATCGAAACAAAAATGGAAAAGGTTAAAATCCTAGTCAATAAAATTTTGTATATGCTTAGTATTTCTAAAATTATAACAACCCTGTTTTAAACCACAGGGAGATCAGGGGCCAGTAGGACCACCAGGGGCTCCAGGACTAGAGGTGAGTGCTTTCTTGATTTAACCCTTGCATATCTTGAGTTAAACTTCAATTAGACATCTTAGCAATGGCATTGCCTATTGACATTCTAAGGAACCTCATGGCTCATGACCAGAGGCTTCCTTTAAAGTCATTAATGCTGGTTCATGTTCTTTTACAATGTTGAATGTACATCTCCCCATTTGAAATGCGGTATGATTGCTTATGGTCCTTAGGCTGTTGTTGACATTACATTTCATTGTTCATTTTGCGATTGTGGCATCTGTTTGGTTTGCAAATGATTTTGCTTGACAGCTAGTCAACAATGCAGCCTTGTTTGATAGTTAATACTGGTAGTTTTCTTGTAATTTTGTTGTGTTACAGTTGAGCATTTAGCGTAATATAGTAATAGACTTCACACACTCCTGTTGGTTTATGTCACTCAGCAAAGACATTTATAATGTGTGAGTTTTAAAACCCTCCAAATACAACAATCTCCCTCTCTCCCAAAAAAATTTCACAACAGCATCCGAACTTGACCCTGGTTCAGCAATGATGGCATAAAGTGTAGTAAGGTACAGTCTGTCCTCGTGCCAAAGCCTGTCATACAAACAGCTGCCTGTACCTGACAGCAAGAGATGATTTCAAATTACATTTCAACAGCTCATTGCATTTAACCCACTTTTTCATGTACAAACCTTGCCAAAGATCCCACGATTTTAGAGAGTCTGTCCAAGTGAGGCCAGTGTGGATAATTTAGCTAATGAGGTAAAAGGGTCAGACATTAGCTAACAGATGACCAGGGGATATCTATCCAAGCTCCAACATAAACACTTCTGAGTATTGTTCACTGGGTTTGTGAGACTGAAGGTGTGATGCATCTGTTTCTGAATTATTTAATGAAGCTGCTCTCTATGGGAGAGCTCGTATATTGGTGAATGGAGGAGACTGGTCCCAGAAACAGGGGCTAATGAGATGTCAGGGAGTAGATTTAGAGGACTGGGAGTCCAGTACTATGGGTCATTTCTACTTTCTGTTCAGGGCAGACCTGGGAGGAAGGGTTTCCCTGGGAATCCAGGGGAGGATGGAATGAAGGTAGGAATTCATGACAGCCAAATGGCAACTATAATTTAGACTCCAATTTTCCATTAAATGTGTTTCTTCAACTATGTGGCCAAGTTTGGCCCAATGGAAAATCTTTAGACTCTCTATAGTTTATTTAATTTGTCCACTAACAGTGTATTATATATATATACAGTACATTTACTCATAGTTTTTTCTTTAAAAGTAATCTATTCTTAATGAAAATTCTCACCACTATTTCATCATCACACTATGTTTAACCCTATAAAGCCTGATTTTTGAAATAATAGTCATATAGTACAGTATAGGAGAAAATGGAGCTCATATTGTATTCAGACCTCAGTTTTATTCAGAAGCCCAAAATATATGGAATTTTTAGCAGTTACTGATGGCCAGAAGTTAAGATTAAATTCTGATAGCTGATAATATAAATCAGTGAGATCTTTATATACGGGGCCATTGAATGTTTGAATCTGATTGGTTGACGAACATTCAACCAGGTGTGCAATTACTTTTAGGGAAACGCATGGCTAAAATAGTTCCAGGCGGGTCTTGGCCGCATTACATGTCCATGTCACTTCCAAATTTCCATCCAAACTTTGTGTTGGATGAGATTCGTAAGAAATTAATCCTACTCACAAGAGCATTTTAAGGACAAAAACTTGACAAATGTCTTTAAATGCAACATCTGAACAATATCTGAGGTGTGGTAATTGTAGAATAAGCAGAGTAATTGACTCCAGTCCGTTGAACTATTAGAAAATAATGCACACCCGTGCGTAAACTACTTACATAAAATGTGTAGAAATATCAGTTGTCACTCTGCATCTCCTAATAATATGTCTTATAAGATATTTAAATGTTTAGTTTTATGCTCTGTAGTATTAATGTAATGCAAAGCAATACAATAATGACTGAGAGATAGAAGTAAATGTTCCTCAAAAGCTTGTGTATCATATTTGATACTCATATTTCAGAATGATTTTTCTAAAAAGGTGATGTATGGATAATCGAGTCGAGTAAACCAAAGTTGCTTCAGGCCAGCAAGTGTTTATCTTGAAATAGTACTAACAATATAAAAGTTATTCTTATGTTTACTTTATAAAATCAGTAAATATTTCACAGCAAAAAGACACGTGTACTGTGACCTGAAGGCGGACATTTTTACAATGATATTATTACAAGGATTTTTACTTGCTTAAAAAGTATAAACTTAGTAGGTTGTATAAAATGTAGTAGATTGTGTAGTAGGTTTTGATAATGTTTGAAATTTGTTTATAAAATATCGTTATCGGCTTTATAGAGTTAACAGCATTCTGTGATGAAAATGACATTTTAATATGTATTTTAAAATAACTTGTTTTTAATAAATGTAGTGAAGCATTTAAGGCTAATTTCATAAATGTATTCTAAATGCAATCAAATAATATTTTTACACATATTTGACTAAATTACAGCTTGAATGGAAGTGACACAAATCAAATATTATGTTTATAATATTTGCCTCAATTTTTCTTGTTCTCACACATCACATGTTTCTTATTTCATCTCAAGCTCTTCACTGACTCTGTTGTCTCCTTGGTAAACAAGTACACTAACATTGGATAAAACCTAATTATGGGCAATACAGTGTCATAGTTGAAGAAACACCCTTTACTTTACCCATTACTCCCAATAATGTGTGAATGAGTCCTCTTTAATAGAGGTTATTGTGTTGTTAATGAATACATTAACATCTAAGAGAGTTTTTGAATTGCAAATCTTGTCCCTTTACTTTAGGGAGAGCCTGGATATCCTGGAAATCCTGGGATGCTTGGTGAGAGGGTAAAGGATTTTTCATATGCTTCTATATGTTTATATGTGTTTTAATCTGGAGTTGATAATCTTTGATTTTTTTTCCCTTATTTTTTGTGCACAATAGGGTCTTATTGGTTTCGTTGGACCTGTCGGTGAGGTGGGGTTTCCTGGAGAAAAGGTCAGCATTCCGTTTCACAGCAGTTTTACATCAATCCGCCATGTGTAATCATGTTAAATTCAGATTAATCTTGGTTACTGTTTATATATGTCGTGTTTTAAATCAATCATGAGACATTTATGTTGGTTTTGAAAGATGGTCAGTGTTGTCTTTCTTGATGTTAGTTATCTTCTGCTGTGTTGTTTGGCTTAGATGTATTTCTTGTGCTCTCAGGGAGATCGTGGTGAGATGGGTCTGCCCGGGCCACCTGGAGAAAAGGGAGCGATGGTAAGGAGTAAGTCTGGATCTCGTCTCTGCTCTCAGGGGAACTCTAATACCCACTTAACCTTGAGCAGTCACTATAACTCACACATCTACAATGGTTGGAAAGTAGTAGTATGTGGGAAACTGCCTCATCAGCCATTTTCCATTCATGAGATAATCAGCTAGACCACTGCAAGAGTCATTTCCCTTTCAATGACATAAGGAAATTGTAGCCATTTGCTGCGCAAAGTGGTTTGGGAACAATGTCAAAGTTGAAACCAAATTCAAGCCACTCCAAAGAACTCCAACAGCAACCTTCCAGTCTTTCCAAGAAGGTTTGTCGTCGTTTCAGTGTTTCAATAGTTCCTATAACACTTAAAACTGTCTGTATGTATTTGTTGCCCATGGCAATCCAAAAAAATAGTCTGCCTTTATTCCTATTGTTAATTACTGAGCTTGCCAACGAACAACATAGGAGTTGTTCTCAGTGTAGTTTGCTACAACATGCTTATAAGAGCTCTTTCTTCTATACTGCAAAAAATTTTAATAACAGTAAAAGCTTTTTTTAAAAATTACCACACCACCAGTTTTACTTGCAATGGTATACAGTAGTAGTGAGGTTTTTTTTAAAGGTATTAGAGATTATTTCTTGCAATAGAGATTGTTATATAATGATGTGCCTGAATTGTTGTTTTAGGGACACCCAGGGGCCCCGGGTGAGAGAGGCCCATCTGGACCAGAAGGTACACCAGTAAGTCAATGTTATGTATTCAATATACAGTGCCACTTGAAAGTTTGTGAACCCCTTGAAGAATCTGTGAAAATGTGAGTAATTTTAACAAAATAAGAGAGATCATACAAAATGCATGTTATTTTTTATTTAGTACTGTCCTGAGTAAGATATTTTACATAAAAAATGTTTACATTTAGTCCACAAGACAAAAAAAAATCTGAAATTATTAAAATATATCCATGCAAAAGTTTGTGAACCCTTGGTTCTTAATACTGTGTGTGCTTACCTGGATGATCCACGACTGTTTTTTGTTTTGTGATGGTTGTTCATGAGTCCCTTGTTTGTTCTGAACAGTTAAACTGAGCACTGTTCTTCAGAAAAATCCTCCATGTCCTGCGGAATCTTCAGGTTTCCAGCATCTTTTGCATATTTGAACCCTTTCCACCAGTGACTGTATGATTTTGAGATCCATCTTTTCACACTGAGGACAATTGAGGGACTCAAATACAACTATTAAAAAAGGTTCAAACATTCACTGATGGTCCTGAAGGAAATACAATGCATTAAGAGCTGGGGGGTGAAAACTTTTTGAATTTGAAGATCAAGGTAAATTGTACTTAATTTGTTTTCCGGGAAACATGCAAGTATCTTCTGTTGCTTCCGAAGGGCAGTACTAAATGGAAAAAAATTATATTTCTACAAAATAAGAAAATTTGGACATCTTCATCCTGTTCAAAAGTTTTCACCCTTAATGCACCACTTTAATGCATCGTGTTTCCTTCTGGAGCATCAGTGAATGTTTGAACCTTTTTAATAGTTGTATTTGAGTCCCTCAATTGTTCTCAGTGTGAATAGATGGAGCTCAAAATCATACAGTCACTGGTGGAAAGGGTTCAGATATGCAAAAGATGCTGGAAACCTGAAGATTCTGCAGGACATGGAGGATTTTTCTGAAGAACAGTGCTCAGTTTAACTGTTCAGAACAAACAAGGGACTCATGAACATCCATCACAAAACAAAAAACAGGTGTGGATCATTCAGGTAACCACACACAGTATTAAGAACCAACGGTTCACAAAATTTTGCATGGGGTTATTTTAATAATTTCAGCTATTTTTGTGTCTTGTGGACTAAATGTAAACATCTTTTATGTAAAATATCTTACTCAGGACAGTACTAATTAAAAAATAACATGCATTTTGTATGATCTCTCTTATTTTGTTAAAATTACTCACATTTTCACAGATTCTGCAAGGGGTTCACAAACTTTCAATTGGCACTGTATATAAACTGATTTTATTTATCCCTGGCCAAGAGTCTCTGCACAAAATAACATCAGCACAGATCACAGCTCTGTTTTGTGTCTGAATTTTCTGTTGTAATTTCCACATTTTGTGCAGTCATCAGGTCTGAATCTTTAATCCAGATTACAGAAACATCATGACAGGCCACGTCTGTCTCATTCTGAGTAATCAAATTAACTTTTTGACTCTGCACAGCACTGTTTACATTCTCTCATTAGAGCTGTCCATGCACATTGATGATAGACTCAGACACTAGCGTAATTAGCGTCCTACTGAATGAAACCTGACAACTCCTTGTGCTTTTTTGCTCTAATGTTGACGTCATGCAAGCGTTTGGCAGGAAATATCTTTTGAAGGCACTCGGATAACCCTGTGAGGAGGGCAAAAAGTGCAGCGGAGTACAAACATAAACACCAGCCTTTGAAGGACAGAGTTTTCACCCTGCAGTTGTAATCGGGTCAAGTGATGTTTGTTTGCCTGCCAGAGACTCTTGCCAGCTCTAGCTGAATTTCTCAGGGAACGTTCTCCTGCTGCCTGATTCAGGACTCTGTTCTGTGTTTCCAGGGGCCTCCCGGGTCTAGGGGCCTCAGCGGCACCAGAGGACCTAAAGGCAGAAGGGTAAGAACTGATCATTTTTACTATTAGTAATGATGTTCCTTGCATAAACATGTGCTTTGGAAAGTCAAAATGTTTAAGAATTAAAAGTAAAGCGTAATTTTATAAGTAAAACAGTATAATGTTCAAGCCAGACTCATCAGCAGAAGTCTTAATTTCACAACTCTATCCATTAACATATTTTTGTAATCTCTCTAGAAATTTATCACTGTATACTCAAGATTTTTTTTTTTTCTCAGTGGAAGCCATTCAAGTTCACATAGCCCTGTAATGAGTTTTGCATTGGCATATAGCTCTGTCATCTTTGGATAGTTTTGCATCCTGCTAATGCAGTGGTTACTGGAAGCTATACTGGGCTATATTTTCTTTATATTTACAGTCAGTGACAGTATCATGGCAGAAGAGCTTGACAGATGATATCTTCATATCAGCTCTGATTACATTACCATTTAAAACTAATTAAAATTTTAAAATTACACACTGCTTTTACGGTCAAATTTCCTGTACTTTAATTTTATCCCCACAACTGTGATGATAAATCCCAACAACAAAGCTCAATCACAATACATTAAGAAAAACCTATTGCTGACTGGGGAAAAAAATCGACTTTATATTAATTATGTTTTTAAAAAAACTATAAAAATAATGTCCAGCTGCAGTTAGCCTTCTTTAGAAGTGAAACAGTACTATCACAATGAAGGAGTCAGTGCCACCCACAGGGATCTGCTCCGAATCAATGTGAGCCACGGGAGTTGAGGGCAAACAAAGGACAGACTCCCATCAGCTGTGGAGAAGTGGCAGTACTCATGAGCAGCTTGGATTATTTTGGATTTACTGTGAAAGCCAAATTTTAGCGTGTGTCATAGGTTATGGGTGTTATGGGTAATGGGAACCTGTGGGGATTGCTAAAGAGTTCAGGCTTCAAGTACTGATGGGAAAGTCCCAAGCTTCGGGATGTCAATGATGTCAGATTTATGATGATTCTCAGCAGATAAGAACACTTGAAAAACTCTTCAAGTCAATATGAATACCATTTGCACCAATTTTACTTCTCTAATGTGACATATTTCAAAGTGAAACACAATATTCAATAAGAAAAAAATGTGGGTTTGGTTGATTTTATACTTCAAAAATTGATTGAATTGTGATAAGTGGCCTTTCTATTACCTAATTGGCTTAAGGTTAACTGTATCCAATAACTTGCACAGCCTGCATGAAAAGAGCACTTGAGTATTGTTATTATTTTAGTTTTTTAAACTAAGTTTCTATTTCTTTGCAGTAACCTGCATTGATATATTGTTCACAGTAAGACCAGGAACATGGATTAGGAAAGTTAATAGGGTCCACTATGATTTAGTGTGGACATTTGCATTGAAGCTTCACTCTTAATGAATTTCACATTAGTCCATGTTGTATAATTTGGTAATACACTCTCTAATAGCTTTCTAGCTTCCCATCAGAAATTTCAGCACTCATAACTCTTTACTCACATCACAAAAACACATTTCATGAACTAAATTCACCATTACAAATGAAACATTAATCCTTTAACAAACAAAAGATGAACGGCAGTTAGGACTGAATTACCAATGATGGAGAATGTGGAGGTCTGGGATTTGAGCCTCATCGTTTTCAAAATACTCTAGTGCTGTTAGTTCCCACAGACATATCCATTTATGTCACTGCTTTTTAGAGGCCAATATTCATGTAATTTATTGAAGAATAGAAAGTCTTCTCACCTCACAGACAAATTGAAAATAGTTTGATAAATATTGATAATTAAGTTAAAAGTTCACTGGACAGATCAACTCAGATTCTTAAATCTTCTGATGCATTCGAGTCTTCCTGGAAAGTTTGTATTTGTGAGTTGGGAAGTTGTAATTGCAACATCAGGTGCAAATCACTTCAGTCAGATCAACATGGCAATGTACCTTTTCTACAAAAAAAATAAAATAAAAATACAGAAAGATTCTACAAAATGTTGAAAGAATGCACATCAGGTGTTTTTGCATTGTTTTTATTCAATTTATGCAGGTGCTGTAAACTGAATTCACTATACTGTTGTATTTTGTACATACAACTTAGTTTCATTGTAAATGCAGCTAGTTTTAGTGTAAATAAAAAATGTTGAGCATCTCGATCAGCTCAACACAGCAACACTGACTAGCAATAATCTGATTTCTAGTGATTTCAGTTTTCTAACCAATGGTACCCTAGTGAAAAATAAATATACTAAAATGTATTTGAAATACATTTATTTTATGCTAAGTATCATACAAATACATTTACATATTTATTTGCTTAATAAAAATGCTCTGCAATTGTACTTTTGGTATTCTGCTAAATTGGAACAACTAATTTTGTACTTAATGCACTTTAATTGTGCAGAAGTAGTGCAACTACAGTCCAACTAAAGATATACTGAAGTATATTTGATTGTGCTAAAGTGGAACTATTGCAAGTATACTTCAGGTAGACTTTAAATACCTTGCATTTAAAGACTGATATTATTCAAAGATCATACAATCCTCATTAATAGTGACATTAAAACACATTTTAGGGTTAATATTAAGAAATGTGCATTGTCAACAAATAGTACTTCAAATAAAGTTTAATTATAATTTTTATATCAGTAAGTTTTGAGCTATATGCTGGTAAATGTTAATAGATTTGAAGTATACTTAGTATGAAATAATGTATTTTAAATATATTACTTTTTTACGATAGTAGACTACAGAATGTTCAGGAAACCAGTCATAATTTTTTCAGTTCAATTTGGTGATGCTGGTGTGACAAAAATTACACTCTTTACCATTTTTAAAACAACTTATTAATTTTTACAGTAACGTAACAGTAACAGATGGAAAAACTACTTGGGTATATCAGCATAGAATTCAAAGAAAGAAATGCTGCTATAAAATTCAGCTTTAAGTTTTGTTGAAAATCTGCAAACCGTTGCCATTGAAACAAGGGCAGGGCTGTTTAGAATTAGGATTCAGAAAGATCCCTTAAAGGTTGTTTTATTTTTACCTCCTTTTATGATTCAAGTTTCTGTCCAGGCCTGATTCCAATCAGTCCAAATGTTGTCATTAGCCCCTGAAAGGTCAAAGGTTTGCTGAATGACATCAGATCACAAGAACAGAAGCAGCAGTGTTGCACTGGCCCTCAGAAAGCGAGTCCTGTCAGAGGAGCACCACACGTCTGTTCTTCAGCAGGAGCCGCAGCACTTGCAGCCATCATAATATCCCCATTGATCACTGTTTCCACCTTCCAGACAAAGAAAGCCCTCAAAGTCAGAGATCACCCAGCTGTGGCTCTACATTTTTCATGAGGCTTATGAATCATCACAATGGAAATATAATGGCAGCTTTCCATTTTACTGTGACTGAACTTCCATGATGTGAAAGGCTAATGTTTCACAGAAGTCTTTAAAGCTGCATTCATTCAGGTTTTTGCCCCTGGTGAGCTGGAGATTTGACTCCTTCAAGACCATAAGTCATACAAATTACTCTAAATGAGTTGTCTATATTTCATATAGGTTTGACTAAATGCCATACTGTATATCTGTTTGTTACACTAGGTGATAATAGTAACTTGTTCTCTTGACCCAGAGAATCACCACTGATAACTCAAAATGTCTTTGTTTGTACAAGTGTGCCCTCTGCTGTTTGGTTAATTATTTTTTACATCCATATGTGTCTGCTCCTTAATGCCAGTTCCACCTCTCTATATTCTACACAGGGTGCGACGGGACCAGATGGACCAGTCGGAGAAAAAGGAGTGATGGGAATGAAGGTAAAATGTTCAGCAATGATTCTTGTAGAGCTAAGTTACTGCATAATGTCTTACAGTCATGATACTGATTAAAAAAATAAATAGTCACCTTTTTGGACCAAAGACATGGTTATTATATTACTGTTTCCTTGTTTTCACTATTGTTTACAAGCACAATTAGGGTTGCATTTGATTAATTTGATATTGATCTTCACTGGCAGATTAATATTGAGATCTTGAAACATTTAGCTTAGTAATTGTTTGCAATTTTATCTTCGTGAGATGTCAGTAACTTCAGAATGAAGTGAATGGTGCGTGTTGAAAGCAGCATAGTAATGCAATGTAATGTTTCAAGATGAAGTACTTGACTTCCTCTATGCTGGCATGCACTGCATTTTCCTTACCACAAAACAAAACAACATATGAAACACATCTAAATTGTCAGCACAACATTTTTATCAACCTTACAATGCTGGAAACAGGATGCATTGAAGGTTTGTCCCAAAACATTTCCAAAATACTTGGTTTTGGTTTGATCAAACAGAATAGAGAATAATTTGATTTGGATGTTGCAATGGATAATAGTTGGTAACTCTCTTGGGTTATGCCCCCTTTCTGCAGGGACCTGAAGGCCCACTGGGAAAACAAGGATTCAATGGACAAATGGTAAAATTACAGTTTGTTTTATATCTCTTGTTTTATATCACTGTCCAAAAAAAAAAAATAAATAAAAATAGTGCAAAAATTGTGCCTTTAGGGGTACAACAGCTTGTGTCACTAGGGCAGTACCCTCAAAGAGACACCTTTGTACCTTTACCCCACTGTAATCCCCAAAGGGGGATATATTAGTACCTCAGAGTAGTTATATGTACCATTAAGATAGTATTATATACTCTTATGATACTACTATGCACCTTTTAAAGGTAAAGGTAAAGGTACAAAGGTGTTACTTTGAGGGTACTGCCCCAGTGACAAGCTGTAGCACTGAGATTCTCTCTTGTGTAATAGGGTAAAATTGGTGAAACTGGTGAAACAGGACCAACTGGATTTCCAGTGAGTAACTGATCATTTTATAAACGTTTTTGAAAACAAAATTGATAACAAAACAAAATATGTTTATAATATATAAGTTTTGGAAAAATATGTATATCCATTTTCTAGGGTGTTCAAGGACCAACTGGACCTCCTGGCGCAAAGGGCATCTTAGGAGAACCTGTAAGTGCATCATTCATATATAATGAATGGAGACTTGGACTGTCAAGCTTCAAAACGACAAAAAAAGCACCATAAAATGTTCATGAAGCAGTCCATCTATTCCAGGTCTTTTGAAACAGTCTGAAATTTAAGCCTTTAAATCACTGACTTTGTTCCCCTCCGCTGATCAGATCAGTTTAAAACTGGTGCCTTTTCATGTGACATATCAGGTTTGATGATGTCAATGTGATGTGCCACAACTAATGGCAGCATTTATTCTTGAGTAAAACAAGATTTTCAGCTAGGGGGGAAAAACAGGACATGATTTTATCCATCTGGAATTGAGTGATTTGTGATAAGTTATTGTTCCGTACCAGAATGGAGCCAGGTTCGGAAAAGAGTTTGTGAAAACAAAGCCTGAATAGCTATTAGGCTATGGGTTTAATATTATTCAATTGTCTGGAAAATCGTTTCAGAGGTGTTTGCAGTTAACAGTCAAAATGTTTTTAACGATCATCAAGGCTGGAAATATTTGATCAAATACAGCAAAAACTATAATATTGTGAAATATTATAATTTCATTTATTCTTGTAATTCCTGTGATATGACTCCAGTCTTCAGTATCACATGATCCTTTAGAAATATGCTGATTTGATGCTCGGTAATCATTATCAGTTGTGCTGATTACTGAAGTGTGGAAACCACAACAAAGTGTTTTTCTACAGGATTCATTGATGAACAAAAATAACAGCATTTATTTGAAATAGAACTACTTTGTAACAATATATATATATTACTGTCTTTTTTTTATCAGTGTAATGCAAAATCTTACTGAGCCCAATCTTTTGAACGATAGTGTTCTGATTTGTATTGTTGTTTCAGTAGCTGACATCACAGCCAAATGTTTTCTGTCTCTTAATAGGGTCATCAAGGGTCACCGGGCGTATTAGGTCCATTGGGTGAGACTGGAGCAGTGGTAAGATTCTTGACATAATCTTCAGATACGTGTTGATATTTCATATTGTACTTCCAGCATTATTAGATCAGTTCTCTATTTTTCCAACACTTTCCATCTGTGTTACTTCTTATTGTACCCCTCTGTCCTACACTCCTCACTGCTTTTTAACTAAACAATTATATTCATCCCCTAATTAAGCCAATGCCAGATTAGTTGTGGTTCACGTATACAATGACAATGTCCTCAGGTGGCACTAGAAAACACTTAGCTTGGCTTTGTTAATTAAAATACTTTAATGAATGAAATGGAAATAAGAAACAGATTTTGTCCCACATTGTCCCTTTGTTTCTAATTACCTATCCATTATTCCCACATGTTTTCATAGCTGTGAGGGAGCAAAGACTGTAGAAAGATTCAGAAAGCTAAGCACTCCATGTTCATTAGTTTCCTGGTTTGTGTGACAGGGTTTACCTGGGAAGGTTGGAGAGCGAGGCTTACCAGGTGAACCAGGAGAGAAGGTGAAACACCTGCTGTGTTTTCTTATACTGTACATAGTGCTGAATGCTGATTAGTGCGGTGTAGCGCCTGTATAATTATGTCATGTCCAAAATTTACCATAGTGAGGTTACTGTGATTATATGCAGATGTTTTATACAAAGCACATTTGGGTATAAATAATCTGTTTAAGAATCTCTCAGTATTGTTATAAAACTGGTCAAATTAATTATGCTGACATTTGAGTTTTAACTTTTTTCCACACTTTGTAGGGTGCTGTTGGATCTCCTGGGAATATGGGAGAGCAAGGCTTGATTGGACCTCGAGTAGGTTCATTTTGCTAGGCATAATAGACTTCAGGAGAGATGCCATTACTGTCAGTTCACTGTTGTATGCCTCAATGACAATCATTTAGTCACTGAGGTGCTGAAATTACGTCTTTCTAAAATATGTACTTATGTACTATACATTATACACAATATTGTACATTATAAAACATGTTTTAATAATCTTATTGTGCTTTAAAGAAGTACACTTATTTTGATGTGTTGACATATTAAAGCACATGTAAAGTAATTGATTATAATTGTATCTGTAGTGTTATTCAATATTACATCATAACAAGTTAATATTTTTTAAAATATATTAACTTGTTATAATGTAATAATGAATAACATCTTATTACAAATGTGTAATTACAAATTTAAAGTCCTGCTTCAGCGGGTCAGAAAAGCTCTTGAAAGTTTGAATTTAATTTACATTTAAACTATAATACATTTTTATTTTAATACATTTTTGTTTGAAAACATTACATTTAGTTCACAATTAAGGACCAGATTTACTAAACAGGGCAAATTAGCGCTAGAGCGCAATTCCATAAAAGTGCCAATGGGAGGGGGAAATTCTGGAAAAGAATGACACAAATACCAGTAATTTGACGAGCGCAAACGTTAGTAAATCGTGTTGCGTAATTCATTTTCAATCTCTTTTCCCATAAATTTTGTGTGTGAAAGGGAAACTGCTACAAATGCATATTCAATAAGATCAGATGCAAAAATAACTGTGTCCACGCCTTTTCAGCGCTAATTCTTCACTGCGTGTCTTCAGTAAATCCTGACAGTACTATTTTAATACCAAAAGATGGTTTGCGCTGGCGCAAGCTGTTAGTAAATCTGACCCCAAATTTCAAATGTATTATTTCCGTAACAAGTACTCTTTTAAATGTATGCTAAAGTGTACTACTTCTTCACAAGGGATGGTTTATTAGATGCAACCTAGAAACTCAACACGTTTGTCCTTCACAGCTTCGTTTTCATTTGTGTCAGGCTAAATATGGCATCTACCCTGATTAAAGTCCATATTTGTGTCTTTTTAAAGTAGTTCAGTGAATTTTTTTTAATGAAGTTCTCATTTAGGGCGACCCTGGGCTTGATGGGGAGGCTAGTCTGAGTGGCCCTGATGGAGCTAAGGTCAGAAAAATACCAAATCTTTTTTATTTTATTTTATGTGTGATCACTTTGTTTAAAAAAATGTTAGTAGACATTGGCCCGGTTTCACAGACAGGGTTTAGCCTAAGCCAGGATTAGGCCGTAGTTCAGTTAGGACATTTAAGTAATTTTTTATAAACATGCCTTAGAAAAAAAACATTACTGGTGTGCATCTTAAGACAAAACAAAGGCACTGATATGTTTTAAGATGAGTCAGTGCAAGTTTCTTTCAGTTGAAACTGCTCAGATTTACATTTTAGTCTAGGACTAGGCTTAAGCCTTGTCTGTGAAACCGGGGGATTATGTTTAGTTCTTTGCTTGGATTATATTAAGTTTCAATAGATGTTGTTGTCTCAAGGGTGAAAAGGGTGACATTGGAATGGAAGGAGAAACAGGTCAAAAAGGAGCCATCGGATTTAAAGGAACAGAAGGCCGTGTCGGAGATCCTGGTTTAATAGGTATCAAGGTGAGTTTCGAAACCACAGATCATTTTGTCGAGGTTTTCCTGTGTATCACACTCACAGTGCTATTGTTTTTGCGCATTTACCAGTGAAAAATAAATAGATGTGATATTATACTGACTATTCAATTTTGAAAAAATCAAGCAAATCTAGGCCTGCTGAAAAAGGTAGTATTAACTATTTTTATTTGTTTCAGCTAGTCAGGCTGGTTTGGTTTGCCATTTTTTTTAATTTGTAGCAAGTTTTAGATATGTTTTTAACACCTAAAGCTGGTTTCAGCAGTTTCTCAGCAGGACTGGTGTGAACTGTTTCACTCTAGAGCACTTTAATGCTGTAGCACATGCTTAAGGTTTTATTGAAGACTGAGTGATGTTGGATGACAGCAAAGACAAACTACACCTCCTTGTGGTAGTTCTGAATGATGAAACTCATAAGTCAGTAGTGAATGTGTTCATTCAGAGATGTCTCTCTATTCAGTTTTGCAGTGTGTCAACTCTGTAATGTAATTTCAGGGCCCTGAGGGCAAACTTGGAAAAACTGGTGAGAGGGGAAAACCTGGAGAGAAGGTATTTCATCTTTGAAATTTTAGTTTACATGGTTAGCCATCAGTACTTATCAATACTTATTGTTAGATATCAGTGTGTGTTTCCATATGTAGAATATAAATAATGCTTAATTTCATTTCAGGGCAGCAAAGGTCACCAGGGTCACCTTGGCGAGACTGGACCAATGGGAGAACAAGGTGCCATGGGTTTCATCGGGCCAAAAGGAAGCAGAGGAACTACTGGGTTTATGGTAAAAACTTATTTTTGAATGTTTAACGTCAGTGTTTTGCAAACCAAAACAACAAAGTCCATTGATTACAAAGGTCTAATGATGATACTGTAAGAAGAAAGAAATAATTACAAACGCTTTTCTCTGAAATAGCCTTTCCTTTGGCAGAGATATATTATTTGATTTTAACCATCTCGTATTACATCATCAACAGACCACAGAAAATGCTGATACTTATGTATAGACCCTTTTTTGTTTAGGCAAGAATGCAGTTTCTGATTATGCTATCTGAAAATAACTCTGATCCCATGGCTATCATTTTCAGGGTGCTCCAGGAAAAATGGGTCAGCAAGGAGAACCAGGTTTAGTAGGATATGAGGTAAGTGTTATTTAACATAGACGTGCCTTATAAGACTTTATTTTACCTCAGCGTAAAATGGTACAAAATCAAAACAGCTGCACCACATTATGTGAGGTTCTTAAAGGGATACTCCACCCCAAAATGAAAATTTTGTCATTAATCACTTACCCCCATGTCGTTCCAAACCCGTAAAAGCTTTGTTCGTCTTCGGAACACAATTTAAGATATTTTGGATGAAAATGGGGAGGCTTTTGACTGTCCCATTGACTGCCAAGTAAAATAATACTGTCAAGGCACAGAAAAGTATAAAAAACATCGTCAGAATAGTCCATCTGCCATCAGTGGTTCAATCTGAATTTTATGAAGCGACGAGAATACTTTTTGTACGCAAAGAGAATTTATTCAACAATTCGTCTCCTCTCTGTCTCAGCATAGCGCCATTTTGGAGAGCATCCGATGGACGCAAAGTGCGTACGCTATTCTCTGTCATCATTAACGCATGGATACACGGTTTCCGTTCAAATCAAAGCGTAAATAAACGTACAATACGTATCCATGTGTTACTGGTGAGAATAGCGTACACACTTTGCGTCCATCGGATGCTCTCCAAAATGGCGCTACGCTGAGACAGAGAGGAGATGAATTGTTGAATAAATGTCATTATTTTTATTTTCTTTGCGTACAAAAAGTATTCTCGTCGCTTCATAAAATTCAGATTGAACCACTGATGGCAGATGGACTATTTTGACAATGTTTTTTATACTTTTCTGTGCCTTGACAGTGTAATTTACTTCGCAGTCAATGGGACAGTCACAAGCCTCCTGGTTTTCATCCAAAATATCTTAAATTGTGTTCCTGAAGACAAACGAAGCTTTTACGGGTTTGGAACGACATGGGGGTATGATTAATGATTAATGACAAAATTTTCATTTTGGAGTGGAGTATCCCTTTAAGTTAATAAGGCTTATTAGAGCTGGTTGACTTGTCTTTAAGCACTCAAATGGTTTCATACTCCACTATTTCTTCTTTTATTTCCTCATTTACTGTAGGGTCATCAAGGACCAAAAGGTCCAATGGGATCCCCAGGACCAAAAGGTGAAAAGGTAAAAAATTAAAAAGCCTTATAACTAGAAGTTCATTTAACAAAGGATTGTTCTTTGTATTTGCATCACAAAAACAAATAGCCTTTTTCCAAAAATCCAAATTAATGTTGGAGGTTAACTTTCTTGTATATCACCTTCCATGTTCTCATAAACTCAAAAAACCTTAGCATATACATAGCACATGGTCAAGATTGAAAAATCCAGAAATCAATACTGAAATCAATTTCTATACTTTTCAGGGAGAGCCAGGTGATGACGGGAAGGTTGAAGGTCCACCTGGTCCTTTAGGTGACATCGTGAGTCAGTCCGCTAGATTTACTACACATTTTTGCCTTGTTTTGGGAGAATTCTGGATGCCAACCTGATCAATGTGTTTGGATTTCACTGGGATTTAGGGCCCTGTTGGCAACAGAGGAGAAAGGGGACAGCCAGGTGACCCTGGATACCCAGTGAGTTTTGATTTTATAAATACATTTTTAGACAATTCCAAAGTAGATCACTAATTAAATATACTTTCTACGTCAATTTTGAATCTCAATTTGTAAATCTTAAGGGTCATGAAGGTGTTCATGGGGAAAGAGGAAACCCGGGGGCTCCTGGACTCCCTGTGAGTGAATCTACAAATAGAATCTACATCTTTAAACCAGTGTTATTTTATTATCATTGATATACTGCTTTAGTTTTATTCATATTTTGAATTAGATTTTTTCCAATGTTTTCTGTTTTATTTAAATTTTGTTGCATTTTTTTGTGATTTCATTGTGTATTTTGACAGTTTTATTAGTTTATTAATTTTTAAATGTCTATGTAATTTTTATTAAGTTTTAGTTTATTTAGTTATTTTGTTTTCAACTAAATTAAAAAGACAAATGTTGCCTTGGCAAATAGCTTAAAAATAAATCTAGTAAGGTTTTTTATATTTAATTTTATTTCAGTCAATGTTTATTTTATTAAAAGTAATCAAAGTATTTTTTTATGGTTTTAGTTTTAGTTTTAATTAACAATAATATCCCAGCTTGAAACTGAGCTATAAAATATATATTTTCTTCATTTTCTTCATCTTATATTCCCTGTCTACAACCACAGGGAAATGCAGGGCCAAAAGGTTTTCCAGGGCCTAAAGGATCCAAAGGCAATAAAGTAAGACTTTACCATGTAAAGACAAACATATTGTGGATTTTGTTTTGTTTAAATATGATGCACACATATGGCTTCTATTTTAAATCATATAATATCCATCTCAACTGAATAACTGATTTTTTTTTAGGGCACAAAAGGCAAAAATGGTCCACGTGGTGAATCTGGAAATCGAGGGTCCCCTGTAAGTTTCTTACATGCTGAACTGAGTTCAGTGACTTCACGACAGAAGCTACAACTGATGTTAATATAAACAGTTGTGTTTCTCTCACAGGGTCCTGTTGGTCTTCCTGGCCCCAGAGGAGTTGTTGGTCGTGAGGGTCTTGAGGGTGATCCTGGGGTAGAAGGAGCCCTTGGGAAAGATGGAGCTAAAGGAATGCCAGTAAGACAATGAATGTAATTCTCAATGTTCTCAATGTAACACTTTAAATCGCCCAGGTGCTTTTTGTTGTTTGTGATGTTTGGTTTTGTTTTTCCCCTGTTATGCGCATTAGGGTGAGCATGGAAGTGATGGGGAGGTTGGTCTGCCCGGAAAACCAGGTCCTCAAGGAAACACAGGTGTACCAGGTCTGCCAGGAATTCAAGGCTCTTTTGGGCCAAAGGTACCTCGCTTATATGGATAGTGACCTGTTCTTTGTGTTTGTGTGTTGTTATTATTATCTACATCTGTTACAATATTAGCTGGTTTTAGCTTAAATATTTCTCTATGTCCTGACTTAGGGTGAAAGGGGCATCCCTGGGCAAACTGGACCTCCAGGCAAAAGAGGATTTAATGGGGGAATGGGATTTCCTGGAAAACAAGGTGACCGAGGGGTCAAAGGGCAACCTGTAAGTATTGCTTCTCTGACAATTGATCCGTTCCAAATATGACAAACACACCAGTGAATGTTGCTCTTGTGATCTCTTTTTGCTTACATTATGGACCTCTAAGAATAAATCAAAGAACATAATTGCCAAAATCAGACAGTAACTTCTTAGACAGCTCTATGTAATACTTTATTTTGAGTTCCAGTGTTACTTGGTCCATCCAGAATCATTCTAGTAATGTTTCTTATTATAATCAATATTGAAAACAGTTGCACTGCTTAATACAATTGTGGAAACCATAATGCATTGTAAATGTCTCATTTGATCGGTCACATTTGATCAATTTATTGCGTCTTTGCTGTATAAAATATTAACTTGGCCCTAAACTTTCTAAATGATAGTGTATTTGCATGTTTTCAGTCTATTTAACAGTTGATGAATGAATGGCAATGCATTTCTTTAACACTTCCTGAAGAATAATGTCACATGTTATTCTATTACTGTTATCTGCTTATACTTTTCATCTGTTTATCATCTGCTTATATATATTTTTAGGGTGATACAGGTGAACAGGGATTTCCTGGAGTTCTTGGAATATTTGGACCAAAGGTAAACTTTCTTCTTGCACCACTGTTAGCATATAAAGTCAACCTGTTATGTATGATGATCAAAATTTGACCTATTTGCTTTAACATATGTGAATGATTAATCTAAATGTCTTATTGTGAATGATTAATCTAAATGTTCCAAACTGAAAAAGTTTGTCTTCACAATCTTTCTTCAGTATGTAATAATTTCCTCCACGTCCTTTTTAAACTGCCGTATAGAGACCCTACCAATATTTTTTCTAGA
Source organism: Spinibarbus caldwelli (assembly GCA_039654775.1). Classification (NCBI taxonomy): domain Eukaryota; kingdom Metazoa; phylum Chordata; class Actinopteri; order Cypriniformes; family Cyprinidae; genus Spinibarbus; species Spinibarbus caldwelli. The sequence goes on along the minus strand of CM077223.1, from coordinate 19,150,741 downwards.
TGAATATCCTGTTTTACACGCAAATGTCACATTACAAAAGAAAAATAATGTCTTCTGTATTCTGAGGATATTCGGTCCCACTTTGTGTCCCTAATACCTGTGTACTTACATAGTAACTAGATGTGAATGTAGTATGTAACCACAGTGTAAGTACACACTGATACATAGTATCTACAGCTGTAATATTTCTGTAACTACACACATGTAACAACCCTTTCAATGGTTTTTGTAAGTAAAAATGTGTAGCAGGACATTGGTAACAACACTTTTTTCACTTCACTAAGTACTTGTGCAACATGAATTATATAACTACATTTTGTAACAACAATATGTATTAGAGTAATTGGAACAATTTGATCCAGGGGTGGAGATGTGTAGGTTTAGGGGTGGAAATGGGATCCAGGAGGTGGAAACGGGTAGGTTTAGGGATATGTACACTCACTGGCCACTTTATTAGGTACACCTTGCTAGTACCGGGTTGGACCCCCTTTTGCCTTCAGAACTCCCTTAATTCTTCGTGGCATAGATTCAACAAGGTGTTGGAAACATTCCTCAGAGATTTTGGTCCATATTGACATGATAGCATCACGCAGTTGCTGCAGATTTGTCGGCTGCACATCCATGATGCAAATCTCCCGTTCCACCACATCCCAAAGGTGCTCTATTAGATTGAGATCTGGTGACTGTGGAGGCCATTTGAGTAAAGTGAACTCATTGTCATGTTCAAGAAACCAGTCTGAGATGATTTGAGCTTTGTGACATGGTGCATTATCCTGCTGGAAGTAGCCATCAGAAGATGGGTACACTGTAGTCATAAAGGGGTGGACATGGTCAGCAACAATACTCAGGTAGGCTGTGTCGTTTAAACGATGCTCAATTGGTACTAAGGGGCCCAAAGTGTGCCAAGAAAACATCCCCCACACCATTACACCACCACCACCAGCCTGAACTGTTGAGACAAGGCAGGATGGATCCATGCTTTCATGTTCTTTACGCCAAATTCTGACCCTACCATCTGAATGTCGCAGCAGAAATCGAGACTCATCAGACCAGGCAACATTTTTCCAATCTTCTATTGTCCAGTTTTGGTGAGCCTGTGCGAATTTTAGCCTCTGTTTCCTGTTCTTAGCTGACAGGAGTGGCACCCGGTGTGGTCTTCTGCTGCTGTAGCCCATCTGCTTCAGGGTTCGACGTATTGTGCGTTCAGAGATGGTATTCTGCATACCTTGGTTGTAACGAGTGGTTATTTGAGTTACTGTTCCCTTTCTGTCATCTCTAACCAGTCTGCCCATTCTCCTCTGACCTCTAACATCAACAAGGCATTTTCGTCCACACAACTGCTGCTCACTGGATATTTTCTCTTTTTCGGACCATTCTCTGTAAACCCTAGAGATGGTTGTGCGTGAAAATCCCAGTAGATCAGCAGTTTTTGAAATACTCAGACCAGCCCGTCTGGCACCAACAACCATTAAACGTTCAAAGTCATTTAAATCCCCTTTCTTCCCCATTCTGATGCTCGGTTTGAACTTCAGCAAGTCGTCTTCACCACATCTAGATGCCTAAATGCATTGAGTTGCTGCCATGTGATTGGCTGATTAGCAATTTGTGTTACCAAGCAATTGAACAGGTGTACCTAATAAAGTGGCCGGTGAGTGTAAAGTGGGAGGAGTTGGATCTCGAGTTGGTGGAGTTGGTGCACCACAGTGTACTTACATGGTAACTCCTCAGGAACTGTCCACTTAATATAAAGTGTAACATTCTGGACACCAACCACAATTTATATGTAAAGCCTAACTTTCTGGCCGCTGCTGTGTAACATCAGAGTAATTACATGGTAAATCCATAGGAATTGTTTTCTTAATATAAAGTGTAACACTTTCTTTACCAAAAAGTGCTGTTAGTCCTGTTACACATTTGTACTTTCATTACCAAAAAGTGTTGTTACCAATGTCCTGTTACACATTTGTACTTACACATACCATTCAGTGGGTTGTTACATATGTGTAGTTACACAAACATTACAGCTGTAGATACTATGTACCCATGTGTACTTACACTGTGGATACATACTACGTACACATCTAGTTACTATGTAAGTACACAGGTATTAGGGACACAATATAAAGTGGGACCGGATATTAAAATGAACTACTGTTTTACCAAAATTATCAAAGCGACTGATAGATGCAATGATTACACCACAGATCAAATCTATTTAAGTAAAGCTGTTAGGTGTTTAATAATATTTAATGATGCTTAGATAAAATATATCAGCCTTGTGATTAATGAACAGTCTAAACTTAAAGGACAGTGCACTTTTATATGATTCACCAAAATCCAGTTAATCAGGCAAGCAGTTATTGAATGAATGAATGAATGAATGAATGATGCATTTATATAGCGCTTTTATGTGTATTGCTGTACACCCAAAGCGCTTTACAATCATGTGGGGGGTCTCTCCTCAACCACCACCAGTGTGCAGCATCCACCTGGATGATGCGACGGCAGCCACAGGACAACGGCGCCAGTGCGCTCACCACACACCAGCTACAGGTGGAGAGGAGAGAGAGAGAGAGATAGAGCCAATCAAGTGGATGGGGATTATTAGGAGGCCATGATTGACAAGGGCCAGTGGTGGGAATTTGGCCAGGACACCGGGGTTACACCCCTACTCTTTACGAGAAGTGCCATGGGATTTTTAATGACCACAAAGAGTCAGGACCTCGGTTTAACATCTCATCCGAAAGACGGTGCTTTTTGACAGTATAGTGTCCCCGTCACTATACTGGGGCATTAGGACCCACACAGACCACAGGGTGAGCACCCCCTGCTGGCCTCACTAACACCTCTTCCAACAGCAACCTAGTTTTTCCCAGGAGGTCTCCCATCCAGGTACTGACCAGGCTCAACCCCGCTTAGCTTCAGTGGGCAACCAGTCTTGGGCTGCAGGGTGATATGGCTGTGGTTATTGTTTACTTCTCATTTATTGCTAAGCCTTCAAGCCAATAATGCAAGCTAGCATTCATTATAGCTGTACAAGCACTGTAGCTTAAGATGAAAAATAGCTTCTTTAAGCAGCTTTAAGAGAGCTAGTCAAGCAATATAATCAAACAAAAGCTGTGATGTAATGATTTCCTATATTCTGATATTATAAGGCCAAACAGTTTTGACCAAACAGTGCTTCTGTCATTCACAGGGTCCTCCTGGAGACCTTGGCCCAGTGGGTATCCAGGGCCCAAAGGGTCCTCAGGGTTTAATGGTAAGTACCACTGTGAGAACTGTCCTGAAAACACAAATGAGATTTATGAAGAGTTCTTAATCAGCAACTACTGTAGGCGTTTCTTCTTTTAAGGGTATACAAGGAGCCATCGGACCTGTTGGTATCATTGGGCCTAGTGGCAACCCAGTATGTATGATATGAGTCACTTAAGTTAGCTTGATGGTGGTTTCTAATTGGCTGCATACTCTGAAAAACATCCTTCCCTTCCTCCCTTTGTATTAGGGACCACAAGGAGACAAAGGAAATAGAGGGGAAATGGTAAGAATCCAGCGAGAACAAATTCTAGTTGATTTCCAAGAGAATTAATGATTGAAAAGGTTACCTAGTAAAAATAACATTTTATGTTTCTCCTTTTTTTTTAAACAGGGTGCACAGGGACCCAGGGTATGTTTCCCCAATGCCCTTCAATGTTACTAGCCTTTTTACAATTAAATAAATTAAGTTGTACTATTTAACTAATTTGAAAATGTTTGTTTCACCCTCCATTAGGGACCTTCAGGTCCTCGTGGACCACCTGGACCTCCAGTAAGTAGTCTTGAAGCATTTTAACAACCATGTAAATAGTATGTGTAATGCTTGAGTTGCATTTAGCTGAAGCTGATTGTAATCAATGCTTTCTATTTTTCTGTCTCTCATTGGTTTATAGGGGCTTTCTGGTGTATCTTTTTCTCATGTAAGTATGCCTTGTATAACTTTGTTTAAAGAAACTTAAGTCCATGACACTAAAAGTTTTCGATAGAGTTAGAGCATCTCTAAGCTACAGGTGCTTTTATGTAAATGTACAGGGGTGCACATAAGTGGTGCGCAGGTGCACATTCATGAACAAAATAAAAAACGCGCTGGCTAAATAAGTTCAGACTTCTCATTGGCATACCAACATGGCTGACAGATGTTAATGCACAATCACCATTCTAGATTGACTAACTGTAATACTACATTAAATTTCAATTTGAACAGAAAGCATAAATCTAGGCTATGCACTGACAGTTTCAGAGAAAAATGCAAAACTGTGACATTTCATTCAGTGACACACTTCACTCAGCAGAGCTAAAACCGGCAGTGCATATACTAAAGTCCCGCCAAAATAAAAGCTTGCTGATTTTAGGTTTGAGAAATGTATATAATAAATAAAAGTAAATTAAAATTTAAATATTAGCATTGTATTTTTTAAGTGTACTATAAAATAATTGTATTTTTATTAATAGTCTTTTAGTTATAATAGTTTTTTATTTTAAAATATAATAGTATTATCACACCTTGTTTATTATTTTGTTTATTATAATTATTATTGTTTATTGTTTATAATCAGGTAATAACTATTACTGTTCCTTTTAATGTAATTTAATGCAGGCAATATACAGTTTATACAGTCAATTTCATGGCACCCATTAAAGGTTACAGTAGATAAGGAACACTAACATTTTGTAAGGACATCACAGTCCTGACTTTGTTTCATTCGAATCCACAGATGTATGACGATACTGACCTTCTAATGCTGGACCAGGAAACCCAGATCTTTAAGACTCTTCACTACCTCAGCACTCTGATCCACAGCATCAAGAATCCTCTGGGAACCCAGGAGAATCCTGCCAGAATGTGTAGAGATCTGTTTGAATGCGAGCACAGGTTGAAAGTTGGTGAGATATTTCTAGTACCTTATCGTTGTAAATTGAATTGTTTTATCACTAAAGCTACATTAACACCAATTATGTAATACAATAAAAGTAGATCATAACTGATTGCAGCTGTAGTTTGTCACGTATGATAGGAATGAATAGGATAGTAATGGACTCATTCATTTTTTATTTTTTTTTTATTTTACTAAAGGCACTTATTGGATAGATCCTAACCTGGGCTGCTCTTCTGACAATATTGAAGTGACCTGCAACTTCACCAGTGGAGGTCAAACCTGCCTTAAGCCAGTCGCTGTTTCCAAGGTCTATAAAGCTGGCAACTATAGCTATACAACATTATGAGCACGATTGCACTGAATCTGAAACTGCAGAATACCACAGATAACCGCAATTGATTATAATGTTATTTCTTTTCTGAAGTTGGAGATTGGAGTGAGTCTGATCCAGATGAACTTCATCCACCTCCTGAGCTCTGAAGCTGTGCAGATCATTACCATTCATTGCCTGAACGTCTCTGTTTGGGCAGCAGGGGACTCCAAAACACCTTCCTCTAGTGCGGTGTACTTTAAAGCCTGGAACGGACAGATAATCGAGTCTGGGGGATTCATCGAGCCTGAGCTGAAAAAGGACGAGTGCTGGGTATGCATAGTTATATTAAAACAATATTTGTTTTCTAGTGAATAACTTTTTATTTATTGTGTAACGCAGGGCTCCCAAACAGGGGTTTGTGAGCCAATAAAAAGCTAATAATTAATTATAGCAAATGTATATTAAAATAACTATAGACTGCACTGTGTGTTTCAGAGTGAAGTGTGGTTCTGTGATATGATACAGTGTTTGCAGCTTTTTAGAGAGGCTCGGCACACATTCTGCAAAAATCTGTACATGTGCTGCAAATTTAACATTAGCATTTGGGAATGCAGTGTGCACTATTGTTTACTTTATTTGCACAATCACATAATTTCCAACATCGCATAAACTTCTAACAAGTTTACAGCTTTCCACCGGTATTTTGCCAACATAAAAGTTTTTAAATGGTAAAATCTTGACGGTTTGAACAGTTTTGTAATAGTATTAGTATTGTAACTTGTAATGTAAAATAAACTTCTAATTATTCTCATATATTTTTTATTTTACAGTATAATTGTAATTTACAGCGAGTATTCTATTTTTTATCATATATATTCAATATATTTCTGTCTTCATTTTTACAGTTAGAGTTCGATATTGCTGATTTTTTCATTATTATTATCAACATTCAATTTGATAGAGTTTCTAAAACACCAATACAAATGTAATGTGGACTGAGACACTTTCACAGCTAAAAAGAGGTTTGAGTCCATCTGCAAAGTCATAAGAATACAAATAATAATAATAATAATATTTTATATATTTACTTGCATGTTGTTTGACCATTAACTAATATTAATTTAAAATCTCAGGAGGTGCTTTAACTAAATATTTAAATATTTTACATCTAAGCGGTTCGGCAAACAAAAAAGCTTGGGAACCCCTGGTGGAACACAATATTGCTGATTGGCAATGTAAAAACAACTATTTTAAATTAGGATTTTTTAATTTTACATATTAGAATACCTCACTATCACAACTAATGCTTCCACCTTTTCTATCCTCTCAGATCACAGATGGCCGATGGCATCAGACACAGTTCATTTTCCAGACACAGGACCCAAACTTACTGCCCATTGTGGAGGTCTACAACTTGCCCAGCACAAAATCCGGCTCACATTATCACCTTGAAGTGGGCCCTGTATGCTTTTTATAAAAAAAGCAACAATGGAACCCTTAAATACCCCGATCAGCAGCATTACAGAACCTCTCTCTGGCGTAGAAGCCAACAAGCATCTCCTCTCAAGCATGGACTGCAGCCTTTAAACATGAGGAAAGAGGAAACTAGAGCAGCTTTGGAGAAAACAAGACTTCCTATGCAAGCAGCTTGGAATGACAGATGCTTTCTTTTCAGAGCTGGGTTTCTTCTGTGTGAAAACAAGGCCTGGATATGTGGTTAGAGGTGCTTCTTAAACTCTAATAGAAGTCTTAATTTATTCATAGTTGTGTTTTTTCCCACGAGGACAAGGAACAATTAAGACATTTATTTGTAATGAAGTACTTATTTTGTATTCTATAGTTATACATGATCATGTGTATTTATACATGTACATGTGTGTGTGTATATTTTCTGTAAAGTGCAATAGAGAATGAACAGATTTTTTGTTTTTTAAAGATGAATCTTCTGTTTGGCTGTTCTAGGTAAATGAGGTTTACTGTCACTCATATCATTCAATTCAGGTTCATTGTCGTGTGTACTTGTGTATACCAGCAGGTCTGTTGTAAAAGCCTCAGATAACAACATGCATACAAAAACACACATATGCTTTCATTCATAGCCAGAATATGAGTCGAGGTGAATCCAGACTTGAAAAGCGACATAAACGTCTACCTCCCATCTCTCATTTTTTGGTGTTTTGGGACAGTAAGTGGATTCACATGCATTTAACTCCTGTGGTTAGATTTCTGTTTCCGTCAAATGTTTTTAACTTAAGTGCCTTTTATACTTTGAAAGGGAATATTTTTGTATAAATTTTAAAAAAGGAAAATGTTCAAATGATCTCTTTTTTCAGCCAAACATATTTTTAATCCTTTATCTTCTAGTATGCCTTATTTGTACAAACATTTGAACTTTAAAGGCACAAGAATTATATTATTATAGCAGATATGGTGTTAAAAGTGCTTTATATCACTCAACTGTAGGTCTTTCCATCATTAAGTACATATATGCATTTCCATAAGCCCTGTCTGACTGCAGAAGTAATTGTTTGACATGGTCTGTGTCATAATTACTGATTTTTGTATGTCTTTGTTGAGGTGCGTGTACAAAGCTGAATGTTGCAGTTAGAAACTGCAAACCTGAGGTTTATTAATGAGTTGTTGATCAAAATGAGAACACTAGCATCTTCCACTATGTTGGGTCTGTCATGAGCAGCGGCTTTGACGTCATGGTAAGCTAATTATTAGAGTGGCTGTGACCAAAAAGAGTTACGTATGAAATTCTTGTGAAATATATCTTTTGTTTTGATCAAAACTGTCAGGAGCCATCTTATCTTGCCAAAGGGGGATGTTAAATATCAGTATCTGTAAATATCTGAGGTCTCGCTGTAATGCATGTTCTGGGATTTCAGAGCAGACAAAGAAAGAAAGGTGAATATTCTTATTCTGGATGTTTTATGGTCAAACATTACCTCCAAAAAACAGCAAACACCAAAGAACAAAGATTTCAGTGTTGTATGAATTAAATCATTGATACCACAGAAACAGACAGGAGTCTTTATATCTGTCTGTCTTACTAAAGTTCTTGTTTTTTGGCCATTTCTGTCTCATTTGAATAAAGAATTATGAAAACATGTTGACAATCTTCATACTCACCTTCATTGTATTTCAAACCTGTATGCTGCAAAAATAGAAATCTTCAAGAATCTTAACGGCACTTTTGACCATATGACGACTAAGAATAATTACATAATAATCCATCATTCTACTGAAACAACTCAGTAACGTGTTGGAATATGAATATGTTATTACGTATACTGTAAAAAAAAAAAAAAGTGACTCACTGATTTTGACTTATTTATTCATGTACACAAGCACCTGTCGCCATTTTTTCGATGTAATGATCATATCTTATCAGATCATAATCTTTCGAACCAGTTTCACAACTGGTTTAAGATATCAATGGACCATTAGTGGACAAGTTTGGTAGATTACTTACAAGTTGTAATCCGTTACAGATTACAAATTACATGACAAAAATTTAGTTAGTAACGTAATCCATTACATTACACATTTTAGGTAATAGACTACTTTTTGATTACTTTTAGATTACTTTTGACGACTTGTTTATCACATTGATTTAAATTTGATAATCTTATACCATTGATATACAAATACAAAGAGTAAGAAAATATATTCCATTCGTTGTAATTAACAATATGAAGTGCATTAAACATTACATTACATAAGGTTTCCCAAACTGGGGTTTGTAAAGAAACTGCAGGGGATTTGCGAGTTAATGAAAAATGTGTAACTAAAAAATTAAATATTTGTTTACCTGCATGTTATGTGACCATTGACCAACGTCAGAGAACCGTGAACATGTAAATGTGATACTTAATTATTAAAATATTTATTTTAAAATCTCAGGGGGACTTCAAGTAGATATATTAGGTGAAAGAGGTTCAGATGACAAGAAAGTTTGGGAATCCCCGCATTACATGTAAACAAGAAAAAACATCAGTTTGTGCACTGTAATGTGTTTGAAAGACAAAAGCATTCCAAAGACAGTAATACATGCTTAACCTAGTGAGTGATAATTCAAAAAAATAAAATAAAAATCATGTGTTCATCAGTAGACTAGTTGATGCAATGTTGAAACACTTCTTAAACCTGAAATGATTTTTGTAAATGCAGTGGTCAAATGCTGTGTAGCCACCTGACTAATGAGTGGTCTTTGTGTGAATGTCCACAAAACTGGACTTTCTGAGTGTTTATAAGCGGTAGGCTACTTTAGAAAGGAACATTTCAAAGGTGAAAAAGAGGAATTAGAGAGAATAAATAAATTATGAATAATTTATTGCTATTGTTTTAATAATAAGTAATCATGTAATCAATAAAAAGTAACTGTAGTCTGATTATGAGTATTTTAAAATCTAATTTAATCTAATTATAAGTAGGCCTACTTAATTTTTGGAATCTGATTACGTAATCCAGATTACATGTAATCAGTTACTACCCAGCTCTGTGGACAACGGACCATTACTGAGCTTATTTTATACAATATCATTCATCCCAAAACGTGCTCGGACTCCCCCTGCTTTTAGAACCAGTCTGGTGTATTTACAACATCTACCAACAGGGGGTGATGGGAACCTACTAATCAGCAAACCTTTGAAATATTTTCCCTGCTCAGATTTAAATAGCTAGTATAAAAGCACAACCTCATCTGCTTGCCTCATAATTCTTCTAGTCTAAAATGAAACATTTTAGTGTTTGATATTCGATAACTATAACACTTAATGAACCAGAATGGGAAAGATTAGTACACTTTTTATTTTTTTAAAAAAATTCACTTTATTTCTATTTCAGGCCACCTAGTATCATTATGTATCTCTATGCCACCTAGTGACGATGCATGAAAACAACACAATGAAATGTGGAATGATTTTATACTTCAACAATAGTATTTAGAAATAACTCCCATAACTCTTGTGATCAAGCATGACAATGAGAAGGTCAGTCATTTATCACTTGATTGTTTCCTAGAAAACAAGAAAACAGTCAAAGAGTTAAATGAATTGCTTCATCAAAAATGATCAGCTGCACTAATATTTCATGTTATATCCATGATCACATGCTGTGTGTGCTGTTGATGTGCCATAACCTATATACTTACTTATGTACATAGGTATAAGCACTCCTAGAGAGATTTCCTGTCTTTGATAATGTAGTGTGTGTTTTGCAAGGGACCAATCCCAGATCTCCAGTTTTGAAGTGAGAAAGATGTTTAGCAGATTTCTGCAGGAGTTTACTTGGTCTGGAGTTAAAAGCAAATATGAGAGCCATTGAATCACATTGACAAAAATATTGTATGGTTAGCATGTCTTAGAGCTGCAATATGTTGCATGTCCATTTTAATCCATGACACTGAATTAAAATGAATGAATGTATACCTTTTAATATCAGAGGCTTTTTTGAGATCATGACTGCAAGTCACCTCTGGCATGAATTCAGTAAGAGCTGGACCGTTTCCTAAAGCTGCAGCACTGTCCAGCACAGCCAGCAGTTTCTGCATCATCTGATTTCGTCTGACAGTAATCTTCAGTTCTGAGTCTTCCTCTTTAGGGACCTCCTGTAACCAAACCAGAGTAAGTATACTGTTTATTTTCTTGGCTGTAACACCAAATGATAATTGACCTGTTTATGTTCATTCTTACCCTTAGGGCCTCTTTTAAAGCAACTGCTGCTTCCTCAAGAACTGTGTTTAGCTGTTTTCTTAGTGTCCTTTCCTCATCAAGCTCTTCCCTCTGTCTCTTGGCTTCAACTTTTGTTTGGTTCAGCATTTCTATAACTGTTACATGTTTCTTTCTGTAAGTACAGTGGTGATAATACTATTAAAACACACTGAAAGAAGTATTTAAAGTTAATTATTTACTTATAAGTGTCTTTAGGAGTCCAACCTGAGGGCATCAAGCTCTGTGCATATTGCAGAGTGACTGTCCAGCAGCTTTTGGTGCTCCACTTTAAGTTTGGCACATTCGTCCACTTCAGACTGCATTTGCTTGCACTTTTCTGTCAACTGATGGACTACCTTGAAAAAGAGTCATGTTTCATTTTTGCTCTAGGCTACATAAAATGCATGTGTTTCCAAGCAGCAAAAAAAAATAACAACCTTTTGATTAGCAACATTCTTCTTGGTTATCTCATGTAGCAGCGGTTCAGTAACAGCATTCTCTATTTTGAGTTGCTTTTCTCTTGCTCGCAGATCATCATTCTCCTTCAGCAGCTCCTTGGTCTTGTCTGAGAGCTGCTGAAGTTGTGCTGTCACAGAGAGGTTTTCTTGCATGGCCCTCTTTGTCGTCTCAGGCATCTTCTGGTCTGAAATCCGCCGGAATTCAGCTGCTACAGCAGCAACATGTTGCAGCATTTCTTTCTTTAGCCTGTATCAGCCAAAAAGGTCAATAATATAAAATGTAGTATTGTAAACACATTTACTTTCTTTTTTTTTTTTTTACCAACTTTATATAAAAAAAAATATACATTTAAAGATCAGCAAGGGAATCTGGCATAAAACCTTTGCCAAATGGCAGATAATTCCATGTGGTGACACCTAACGGGAACAGCTGAAGGTAATATATAAATATTTCAAATATTTAATATTGGTAACACTTTACAATAAGGTTCCATTTGTTAACATTAGTTAACATGAACTAACATGAACTAAAAATACTTCTAAAGCATTTATTAATCTTAGTTAATGTTATTTTCAACGTTTACAAATGCATTATTAAAATCAAGAGTTGTATCAGTTTTTTAAACAATTAATTGTATTATTATATTATATAATTTCGTGTGTGTGTGTGTGTGTGTGTGTGAGAAGTAGAAGAATCTCCACAACAAAGTGAATCCATGGATTTGAAAGAACCTTAGTGTCTTTTCAATGCAGTATTTTACATATATAGCTACTACTTGTGTATAGAACAAATGGCTCTTTGTAAGGCCTTACATTGCAATCTTTCATTGAAAATAAAAGATGAATGGAAAACTATCTCCTATTTGACGTATATGTAATTTACAATGTTCAGCACTGATGGCTTCCTACTTCAAATAATCCACAATATTTATGTAAAGTAGTCATTATTGATCCAGTCATATTTATGTACCTCCATGACCTTGATCTCTGAACAATGAGTATGAACATGCTCACCTGTCATTGTCCAGTACAGCTTTTTTCTCCAGATTATAGATTTGTGCTTGATGTTCTTCTTTTTGCTTTTGAAGCTGCTCTTCCAAAGACCTGCGTTCAGCCATAAGCTTCTCTCTCTTCATAGAAAACTCCTCCAAAGATGCCAGCTTCCCAGCTGAACACAAAAAGGTTAACACATTTTAATTAATGTTTGGTTGAAACGTGCATTTATTAATACCAGGCACTTATATGATGTTTAATGCCTCACTCTGGCATAGCGTTACAGCTAAAACCAGAAAAATCCATGTGTAATATAATATACAGTATATCACGTTATTGATTATTTATATACGTTTTCATTTCATTAGATGTTTATATTCTATGTGAATATGTGACTCCTCAGAAGTACCAAGCGCCATGTTCTCAGATGTGAATTTTTCTTTATTTTCCTGAAGTTCATGTCGAAGCAGGCTCAGTTGTAACTCAAAGGACTCCCTCTCAGCCTCTTGAGCTTGCTGGTGTCTCGATAATGTCTCAGTCAGATCAATCAGTTCATCTTCTTTTTGAGCCAGTGTGCGTTTCAGGTAGAGGACTATGTCTTTCTTCTCTTTCTCCACATTATTGATCTTTGAGTATAAGTCCTTTTCCTGAACCTCTAATTCATCACATTTATGCTGGTATCTGCAAGAAAAAAGACAAGGTCACAGTTCTTAATAACTTGTATGAGGCAAGTGCTTCCTGTTGAGGGTATGATATTTGTTGAAGTATGTTGCCTGGTTAATTATTAACAGTAGATTATAATCCAAAGTCTATTTCATTTTAGTTTCCTCAAAGGCACGGACGTGGGCTGCACGAATAACCTAAACACACAGTAAAAATTATGAGATAAATTCTGTTAATGCGATTATAATCTTGTGTCTTATATTTTAATCCAAAAATAGTTTACTGAAACTTCAATCAATCTGTCAAATCGACATCATTATTAGGTGAGTGTGTGCTGCGCACCTCTCCATTACTTACTAGGCTACATGAATGTACAAGTGCGTTTTTGTTTTTGGGTTGCTGAGTTTTTGTTTTGTTTTTTCTTAGATAAATTCAGAAGTAGGCTATTTTCTTGTAAACCTCTGACTAATGTAACATAACAAACAACCACGTAAAAAGGTCTTGGTAACTTGCAAGGGACTCTCACCTTTCCAGTCGCTCCTCCAAATCACGTATTTGAGCCCGATAGAAGTTTTTGTCACTCTCCGACAATTCTGCGTCGTTTTTCTGCTCAGGATTCATACTTTCCTTTTTAAGCTGTTTATCTCCGGTCCCTTTTCCATTCTTTTTGGGAGGCATTGAACTTTTACGTACTTTAAACGAAACAGCATGAGAAGTACAAACTTGCAAATGCAATTGTTTCTTGTTGCCATGGATGTGGGGTTTGGGTTGTGTGTCATGCGCTTTGCAGAGACCTGCGCCTGCGCGAGAGTACATATTCACAGACTTTCAAAACCTAAAATAGTTTAAAATATTATACAAACAGATTTGGACCCGTTTCACTTTTTATTTTTGATTGAAAGCTGAGTTGCATCCTGTCATTTGCTAATTCGACAGATTTATTTTATGTTTAATATGAGATTAATAAATGCTTTGCAACTGTTTGTTCATGTTAAGGACTGTAAACAAAGTGACCCTTATTGATTATAACATATGGAGCGAGGAAGAGCCCTTTTTATTAGCTGTGGCCTTTCAACTTTGGTCTTTCATGTTATTCTGTTTAATCAAAATTGGACTCAGAATATATTACATTTATTAATTTACCCACTCACGCATAGGCTACTGTTCTCTATAGGTCACAATTGGGGCTTAAGGTCACCCTGGGTAAAAAGAAGGCCCCTTGGATGTTGTCTTTTTAGCAACAAATATCACTACAGCACTTTCCTGCATGTAATAATGAAACCAAATGTTTTGGAATATGCGGAGGACTGGATTTGTTGTGACGGATGTGCAAAGGATGTGAGTAAATTAATTAAATTAATTTTGTAACTCTATTGTAAACTTTAAGTTTTAGACTGTTCAGTTACTGGTAATAGCAGAGGTTATTATAATAGATGTGCAATGTTATAAATGCAAAAAGATTTTGATCTAGTTGTAAGAGTTTTTGCCCTAAAAGTTGTTTTCCTGTTTACCCTAATCAAAAATTCATTTTTAAAAGATTTTTAATTATGTTAATATGAGTCAAATTTGACCCGAGGTTCACATGGGTGCAGTTTCCAAGGACCAGTTTAAAAACTGCATGACTTTTGAAAAAGCCTCATTGACTCATTCGCACTGTTCACATCCTCACATTTTCCTGAGAATTTGCATTACACTACGTATATACTGCCCACATGTCTGTTGCAATTTCCTAAGTTGTTCTTGAGGAACTCCCTTTTTATTTACAAAGCTACTGCAGATAAACAATTCAGTATAATCTCCGTTTAAACATTTATGAGTTTCAGTACTGGTGCTGATTGACATCTTCATATAGTAAATATTACAGTGTTAGCGTTATATGTTTTGTTAAGTTTTTACATTTTTAAATGCTAAATACATTTTTAAAAGTTACAAAAAAAAAAAAAATCTTTCTGTGCTTTATCTGTAAGCTGAGCCACTCAGAGACTGGCACAGGGAATAATACAATGATCTGAATGAGACCATGGGCATCTGCGAGCTTCAGTTGGTATTGCTAAACTGTCTAAACAAACGCTTTTGGCGTACAATATAAGGCATTTTGTGAGTATGATCAAGCTGCCAAGTTGTAGGGGGAGGGGTGAGAAAGAGACAGAAAAAACGACGTCATCATGAGACACTGCAACATTGTAGCAAAGAATAATAGACGCGCTGCGTGTCAAGAACTGCGCGTGAAGCGCACACATGACAGTGAGGGACTCCCTCTCACTCACCGCGGGACAAGCCTCATGACCATGGGTTAGTAGTGGTTCTGGTTAGTGACAGCTAAGGTTGTTTAAACGACTTTAAAACAGAAATAAAAGTGAAATTCTATATCAATGAGTTCTACACTGAGCGATGAGGTCAGATATTACAAAATTACTTTTAAAGTCTTTTGATTAAGAAACTAATCGTAGAAGCTGCATTCTCTGCATGGTAAAGGGTAAACTGTCACATGTTAGGGTATAAAGTTACATTGTCAGTAAGACTTTTGTGTTTATAGTGATAGATGGTGCTTGTTTATGGATGTCTGAGAGGAGTAGAGAGGTTCGGGGAGGGGAGTCTGCTCATTATGTAACTGTCGTTTGGAAATGTGTTTTCGCGCTCAGCTTTCTGAGTCTGACATTCCTACAGTTCCATTGGGATTCGGTGAAACAACACAGCGAGAGCAGATCACAGAGCACAACACAGAGAAACAACGTGCGCAGAGTACGTGCTCATCCTCATCCTGTCAGATCGCATGTCGCACTGGTGGAGGGTTTAACAAGTGTTTTATAGATTGAGAATGACTTTGGTGAGAATCCCTTTCCGGTAGGAGGTTATTTTATGGTTGTTAAAATTAGTAAAATGAGTTTAAAGGACGTCTGAATAATAATGTACGCTACATACTATTGGTGTAAAGAGTTGAAGTGTCTTCTAATATGTTTATGCCATATACTTTCTGATATACTGCACTCTCTCTTCATGGTTTAATTGAGTAAAACAGCAAAACAAAGCGTGCTCATCCTCATCCTGTTATATCGCATGTTGTCTGGAAAGTGTTTTGTTTGTAGAGGAGAATGACTGAGAATCCTTTTCTGGTTGGAGGTTATTTTATGGTTGTTAAAAGGTTGTTGAGGTTTGATTTATAATGTAAACATCAGAGTAAGGTGTTGAAGTGTCTTCTAATGCTGTGTATATATGTTTTGATGTACTGAAAAATCACTTTCTTGGTAAGTGTTTTCTTGTTTTTCAGTTTAAAATATATATATATATGTTATATTTGTATGCAAACAATATTGTAGTGAACTATTGGTATTGCCACTTTTTCAAATAATGTTTTTTTTTTTTCTTATCCCATATGATATTTTCTATAACCAAAAATCTAACTAAATGTAGAGTCATTTATGTTTAAAACTTCAAAATGAAAAAAGAAAGAAAAAAACAGAAAATAGTTTGCCAGTGATGTAAGAAAATTTCTGTTTATATATTTTCTATAATGCTTTTATATTATACTGAAAAACAACAAAACACTTGTTAAGAGATTCCGATTTCATGAGTCTTGTGGTATTTGTCTGACTGTGTGTTGAGGAATGTGTGTAACGTTTTGTTTTTTAAGTGGTGTTTTTTCAGCCCAGACGGCTATATTCTGTACAGACCGTTAAATATCTGATTGTGAAACCGTGAGAGGGAACTGGTGTTGTAATCTCTAAGATATTCAGGCTGTCTGGCATGGAGGCTTTTTGTTTGGGAATGGACACAGCAGGCTGTAACTGGGTGTTGTCAGATATATCTGTGGTCCAACAGTTAATGTACTGAACTGTGTAAATTCATCCCCTAATACACAGAGGATACAGTGGTCATGGGAAAGAGCAGCATGTGTTTTTCTGTGACAATTTCCTGCCTTGGAGCCACCTGCCTGTCACTTTATACTCTAATGTGAAGTTATGCTTATGAATAAGTGTTTCCACTCAGAAACAAACACATGACTCATGGCTAATTACCATATTTTGACATTAGTTACCACACTGGTCTAATTTGATCACTTTTTCTGTATTTACAGGCATTCGGGTCTCATGGAAAACAGTGGTGTTTATGTAAAGGTAGGCTACTATGTGATACTTGTAATATATTAACTTGACAAGTTTCAGGGTGACATTATTAAGCAGAAATTTGTCCTTTTGGCTTTTAGTTTATGGTTTTCAGTCATGTAGATCATTAATATGAAGGGACAGTTCACACAAAAATGAAATTTCTGTCATCATTTACATTCCAAACCATTCCCATTGACTTCCATCTATTGTATTTTTTGTCCATACAGTAGGAGTCAAAGGGAATCAAAATTGTTTAGTCATCAACATTCTACAAAATATCTCCTTTTGCGTTCCGCAGATGAAAGAAAGTCATACAGGTTTGGAATGACAGACTTTTCGTTTTTAGATTAACTATCCCTTTAACTTTTGGTAAAAAAAATGATGAGCATTGACTATTAAAGATAAAAATTGCTGAATTATAAAGGTTATTTTGTTTTGATGGTGACACAAAGTGTTGGACACAAAGGAATCTAAGAGCTTTGCTATTAAACTCTAATTGAATTAGGATGGGTGACACAAAAGGGCTTGGACTGCTGCCCATGTCTTCAGAATGGTTGAGGACAAACAGGGTTACTGTAGGCAACCAACTGTGCCAAATGTTGCTGTTTATTTTAGAGCAACTGAAATTGGGCTCACATTTAAATAGAAATGTTTCACATTGTACCACTGGTAGTTTTGTTGTAGCCTCTAGAACAAAGGCAGTTTTCCACCATTACTGCCATTTGTCTTTCTGCACAATGGTTACTTAACATGCAGGACATTTTCCCATCATTTAAGTTCACCTTAATCAGTTTTATTGCTCCAGATGAACATATAAATAGATTGGATAATAGGGCTAGTTGGTGCTTGTAAGACTCCACACAATGCTGTTAGCAATAATATATTACTGCAGTGATATATATTGGCCTATTACAAACTGTAAACACAATGATGTTACCTTAACAGCTGAGAACCGCAATCTAGATGTGAGTCATTAGTCTCATAGGAAGTTTGTCATGATTTCTTTATGGTTTCACATGATTGTTTTATTTTCTTTAGTTTTCTAAAGAGACATGCCAACTGAATTCCCCATCAGACAAACTAAAGCAAGAGTTGGAACAAGAGCTTAAATTGAGCAGCTGTAACTTATCAAGTCATGGCTGGTACCATGGTCGCATACCTTGGGAGGTGAGATTATAAATATTTTTATGTACACTTTTAGAAAAAAAAGGTTGTTTTGCTAGCAATGCCATAGAAGAACCTTTTTTGGTTCCCCAAAATAATCTTTTAGTGAACAGTTCTTAAAAGAACCATTTTTGTGAAGAACTTTTTAATACGCTAAAGAAACTTTTTTCATGGTAAATATTGTTTGTGGAATGGAAAGCTTCCATGGGTGTTAAAGGTCGTTCATGGAACGACAGACACCAATCACATATTTAGATGTTCTTGGTTTGACTAGTGTTTCCCCATCTCAAAATACATATTAATATAATGGAAATAGTATGACTTAATAATGGATTTTTACAGGTGCCTGAGTCTCTTGTGCAACGGGATGGGGATTTTCTAGTCCGTGACTCCCTCACTAGCATTGGAGACTATGTCTTAACCTGCTGCTGGAATCAGAAAACTCTTCATTTCCTCATCCACAAGATTCTGCTCAGATCTTATGAGACACATAATCGCGCACAGTACTTTCTGGAGGAGGAATCGTTTGATTCTGTGCCAGCACTGGTTCATTCCTATGTTGGAAATAAAAGGCCTCTGACAAAGCAGAGTGGTGCCTACATTTACTCACCAGTTAACAGGACACTTCCACTAAGATACCTAGAAACCATGTTTGGGCTTCCAAGTGTGGAAAACAGCCCAGTAAACTCGCCAACCAGACAGAAGGGAAGCCAAAAGAAGAGGGAAAGCATAACTGTGACAGAGGCTTTGGAAATTGAGCTGATAAGACCGCAGAGGTGAGTTTTATGATAGAAATTGTTCAGAAAATCAGTCGTTGATATTAAAAGTGAACTGTGTAATTTCTAAGCCATAAGCATCAACAAACAAAAGTAATAACTGCAATTGGTCAGTAAAACGCATAGCCCAAACACATCCCATTGGTTGAGCCATTGTTGCTGTTTTTGAAATAAATGCAGACTCTGTCAACATAAGAGGCTTCTGTCAAAAATATAAAAACATTTTTGTACATAATTCTCATCCTGTAAATGATTAGTTTTTGTTTTAATAATTGATTGTCCTGTACTGTATTCCACAGTGATGTTGTGAGGAGTTTTGAAGGTACCGTAGAGCAGCATGTTGTAGTGTCAACTTCCCCTATAATAATGAGCACATGTAAGATTCATCTCCCATCAAATCAAGTAAAACCAGAAAGCATGAGAATAGCATTGTGACTGTGCATCTGCTTTTGTCTCCAGTAGCCAGGCGACGAAGCCCCTCTGAAAACAGGAAGTTTGTGATAGTTCCTTCATCACCTGTTCTCCAAAAGTCCAGTGAAATACGGCTTTGTTCATCTCCCCCTGAAAACACTCTCATCTATTTGGAGCCAACAGTACATCTTCTGTCCTCCATGACACATTCCCATCAAAACAACAGAGAAGCATACCATGCCCAAAATGACCCAACAATTTCTCAAGCTGACCCTGTGGCTACAAATCATCCCTTTGCAAGACATGAGATGCAGACTTTGGATTGCAGAGAGGAGTACGATGAGGATTATTTAGTGCCTTTCACCATGGACACAGTTTCCTGTTTCAGATCTAGTATGTACCAGTCACCACTGATGCCCCCAGAAAATAAACCTTTGGAGACCAGAATACTGAAAAAAGTGAAGGACATCCTGTTTGAAGTTGATATAAAGACAATGGCAATGCATATCACCAGAATTGACTGCATGGTAAGTTTGCTTGTATAAAGTATTCATGTTTTGAGATTAGATTACTTTTCATGCATTCAAATAAATGACATTAATAAGGGCTGCACAGTTAATCGGAATAAAATCAAAATAGCAATATGGCTTAGTGTGATTGTGAAACCGCATAATCATATGCACTGAATGTTTCAGCATGAAGCACAGTTTTCATTTACACACGACCAGCTTAGGATTCAGTATTTTTCTAAAATAATTTTTATTATACAGTAAAATATTACAATGGTAATATTTCTTAATTTGTTTATTATTGTTTTTATAGTCATGTTGATAAAAAAATCACACAATTTTTGGTCAAATTGAACAAAAAAAAATCACATTTTATTATTATTACATTTAGGGCCAGATTTACTAACAACTTGCACCAGCACAAACAGTCTTTTGGCGTTAAAATAGTACTGTCAGGATTTACTAAAGACATGCAGTGAAGAATTAGCGCTGAAAAGGTGTGGACAGTTATTTTTGCGCCTGACCTTATTGAATATGCATTTGTAGGAGTTTCCCTTTCAGACGCAAAATTTATGGGAGGAGAGTATTAGAATGAATCACGCAACGCGATTTACTAACGTTTGCGCTTGTCAAATTACTGGTATTTGCGCCTTATTTAACGCCCAAAAAAAAGCATGTCTTAAGGGATAGTTCACCCAAAAATGAAAATTTGATGTTTATCTGCTTACCCCCAGGGCATCCAAGATGTAGGTGACTTTGTTTCTTCAGTAGAACACAAACGAAGATTTTTAAGTCAAACCGTTGCAGTCTGCCAGTATTATAATGCCAGTCAATGGGTACCAAATCTTTGAGAGTCAAAAAAACATACACAAACAAAACCAAATTAAACCCTGCGGCTCGTGACGATACAATGAGGTCTTTAGACACGAAACGATCGGTTTGTGCGAGAAACTGAACAGTATTTATATCATTTTTTACCTCTGATACACCACAATGTCAGACTGTCCTGAGCGCATTCACAACATCCGGCGCGTGACGCGTCAACGTGCTCTGGCACATAGATATATATACGTGTATATATATATATATATATATATATATATCTATGTGCCAGAGCACGTTGACGCATCTGATCGTTTCGTGTCTTAAGACATTAGTGTATCGTCACAAGCGAAAGATTGTCTCTCAAAAGATTTGGTACCCATTGACTGGCATTATAATACTGGCAGACTGCAACGGTTTGACTTAAAAATCTTTGTTTTTGTTCTACTGAAGAAACAAAGTCACCTACATCTTGAATGCCCTGGGGGTGAGGAGATAAACATCAAATTTTCATTTTTGGGTGAACTATCCCTTTAAAGCAGGTGTTAATTTGTGCTGCTCTCTGGCTGCGTAATGTGTGCATTGTCAATAAATCACACTCAGAATTTTCCCCTTCCATCGGCACTTTTATGGAATTGCGCTCTAACGCTAATTTGCCCTGTTTAGTAAATTTGGCCCCTAATCTTGATCTTCTGAACATTTAAATGTGTTCTTTTTTCAACTCTATTATGTATGGCAAATAAGACATTTGTTAACTTGAATAACAAGATTACTCATCGTCACTCTGCAGGTTGCTCGAATTCTGGATACGTCTGATGATATGATGAAAGGGATGGGGGTGAGTTCAGGATTGGAGCTACTTACCCTCCCACATGGACATCATCTCCGTCAAGATCTGCTTGAAAGGTTGGTTATCCCCACTTTATTCAATAAATTCTTTTTACGAGATGACAACCTCTACATTAAATGACACCAAATAACTCTTTCTTGCCCCTCAGGTTCCACACTATGTCCATAATGCTGGCTGTTCAGCTGCTGGGCTGCACAGGCAGCGCTGATGAAAGAGCCACCCTGCTGCATAGAGCCATCTGCCTGGCCTCTGAACTCAAGAGCAGTTTGGGCAATTTGTTTGGTTTTGCCACAGTTATGAAATGCCTTGAATTACCACAGGTTAGGAAGACTGATGAAAGCATTTCTCTTGAACTCTGAGGAAACTTTTTATTAAGTAGTTTTTTTTTTATTAATAAAAATAAATGTTTATATAATAATGATTTAAATTATAATAGTAAATCAATGTGATGTTTATAATGTTCTAATGAATCAATCTTCTCCTTTTTAGATTGCTCGCTTGGATGAAACATGGACAGTTTTACGTCAGAAGCACACAGAAAGTGCTGTTCTTTATGAGAAAACCCTTAGACCCTCGATGAGGATGATGAATGACGGAGAAGGTATTCATTCACACATTCTGTCTGTTACACAAAGTTGCTTTAAAGATTCTGTTTGCTTACCATTTCAAATTCTCAAGTGACATCTTCAAACTCTCTTTCAGAGATAAGTAGAACCACAGACACAACTTTTCCCCATGTGCTCCCTCTGCTGTCTCTTCTTGAAAGAAATGTTGTGGCTCTTGAGGAGTCAGAGTCATGGGAAAGTGCAGGCACTGGAGTGGCCATGGTCTTGAGCCATCTGGATGCTGCACGCACGATTGCATGCAATGGGAGGATCTTCAGTGCAAATGCAGAAGCCAAACTACAGGGTAATGGCTTTATAACATAAACAATTTCTAATGGGTACAGAATTTTAGGACTATTTAGTATATCTGCACTTTCATGAAGACAATAAATGGTAGCATTTATTAAACCCTGTTCACCTTAAAGTCAAGGTATAAAATAATAAGGTAAAAATAAGCATAACATTTGCATGCTATAAATGAAATGTCATTCAGTTAACACTCAGTGAACATTATGGTTATGTTTTAGGTGAGGTGTGTTTAAATTTATTTCTGAATTTTTCATTTGCAGAATTTCAGGAGGAAGCAGATGTTCTGGAGGTCTTCCTCACAGAGTTTCAGATGCGTCTCCTGTGGGGAAGTCGTGGAGTGGAAAGAAATAAAGATGAACGTTATTCAAAGTTTAATGAAGTGCTAACAGCTCTGTCCAACAGGCTTGAGCTTTCAGACTCAGCAAAATGATAGAATAGATGACTGCAAGTCACATATTATTTTCAGAATATCCACTATCTTTTATGAATTTATTTACAGTTACGTTGTTGTTTTTTGTAGGTTTATAAAGGGGATGTATGTCTGCCACTGTATATAAACTCAACACATCTTGCAATTTTAACTTATTTGATTTTCAGTTTTATTTTTATGTTATTTTTGTTTTATATAATGTGTTAGTATTTACATATGTACATAAAATTCATACCCAAAGTTAAATTTTCAAGAGGGAATAACTATGCTAATATTGTTAACTTTGATCTCTGAAGTAGCCTATGTGTTTAATTGCACTGTTATTGATTATAATCAATGACCAGATAATGGGTAATATTTACTCCTTGGTACACTTTTTGGAGATTTTAATTTTATATATTTAACTCTACTATTTCATACTTACGTCATTTATAAATAAATTCAGAGCTTCTTGGATTTTCTTCAATTTTCATCCAATTTACTGTGGTGTATGTTTCCGAGTGAAATGTTTGTTTATCTGATTTATTGCCAAGCATGTACTGATTTGAAACTGTAGTGTATGTACTTTGATACTAGTCGCCACATCATAGTCAAGTAAATCTTGGGTCAAGTGAATCTCTTATGCCTAATTAAACATCATTGATTCAGAATAATTTCTCTCGTCGTAGTTCTTATTGAAGAACTTTTACTTTTAAAATGCTGGTCATAAGGACACTCCACAGGACACATAGGCTATTTTCTTTCTTTCTTTTTTATGTAGTATAAGAAATACAAGCTGTGTACTAGCACTAATATTTCTGTACTAGTCGACCTTCTTAGAAGCCTACTAGTAATAATTCCTATGTCCTATTCGTGCTCTAATGAATGGGATCTTTTAACAAAGTTTATCTGACTGAACAATTCGTTTGCGAACTAAATCGGTCTAAGCGGTTCTCGAGTCACTGAACCGAGGACGGTCTCGCTCATGGGGTCCAAATCGTAATGAGCCGAAAACAGTCGAGCTCGAGTCCAAATGCTATGATAGGGCGAAAGGTTACTTAAATGGTGGCGAAATACATACTGGAAATGTTTACCACTTGATTTACCACATAGGCTATACGAATAATGTATCTAATAAAGATTTATGAAAACGTGCGAAATGCAAAGAGATACAAATAAGTTTTGTAAACGCAAATTATATTTAGGTTGTAAATTAGGCTATATTTTTATGAAATGAATCATGGTTGCAAATTAAAATGGAAATGGGACACGTAAAATTACAAATAACAACGCTTATAAAACTTATTTGAAAAGAAAAACATTTTTATTTTATTTTTCATTTTATTTGATTTTATTTTGGGGACCAAGGAATTACGCAATTGCGTCACGACGTAAAAGATTCAGTGAATCGTCCCTTCTACTCGAACTGCTCGAAAGAACCGATTCGCGGAAATGTGTTGCCCTCTAGTGTCTGTGGCGCTGCAGCAGTTCTGCTTCCGCCAGACAACTCATCTTGGAGCAGTGCTCCGAGGCTATAGCTACAATGATATTTATACTTCTTTTAATTCATTGTACGTCCTTAGGTACCGCTTTTGAGTTTAAGTCTATTTTTTGTTCAATATCTGACAGCTGCGACTGTGACTTCAAACCAGACATAAAAGGTAAGGTGTGTCTCTTCAGCTTGTAGACAGCTAGCGTTAGCTTCTGTAGTACTCAGTGGAGCTTATAGATGATACCAAGGGATTTCTTTGAAGATAAATAACGGACACCCTCTATTTCTTTATTCCATATATTTAACTTGACCATTAATGGCAGATGACAGCTGACCACACTGTAAACAAACGAAATGCTACACAGTTCATAGTGTGTGTCTGCAGCTTTGTACGTTTATACAGATCAGTGTTTGACTAGAATAAATGCTAAAATACATTTGAGGTACAATCTTTCTGATGTTGGCTTCCTTATTCTGTCTTATGTTTATAAATAAATTGTAATGGCATACTAAAGTGCAGATAATTATATACATATCAATTTAGCTGGGCAAATTATACACTAGAGAGGTGTGACTGTATATAAATATTTTAGAGCAACAGACATTTTCACATAACAATAAATGCATCAATTAAATGAAAATTAAACATTATGACTGACAGTCTGATGAAGAGTGTACACACACACACACACACACACACATATATATATATATATATATATATATATATATATATATATATATATACTTTATTGTTAACTCTATCATTTTTATTATATTATTATACAGGATGTATTATACTGGACAGTTGGCAGTCATATAACTGAGATCTTATCTTATAAGTTATTACTTAATCATTGTGTTTGTGTTTATTTGTAACATCTTGTAAGCATAGCAAACCAACTTAATATGTGGTAACAGTAAATATCTCATGCAACAAACTTCTGCTTTGACATGCTATTGTTTTTCTCTATATTTGGAGCTCTTCATGAAATGATTTGTCATTATGTCATACTGTATATCTGTCAAAGATCTTGTGACAGCTGTGAGTAACAGCAAGCTTTTATTTACAAACCCCTTCAGTCATCCCAACTGTGCTTGTGTTTTTACAGGTTTAGAGTGGGATCTTTATAAAAACCTTTATGGTCAACATATGGCCCAGGATATTGTCTCGGAAGCAGTGGTGAATTTTTTACAGATTGAAAACCCCGACAGACCACTAGTGCTGTCTTTCCACGGAGCGTCCGGGACCGGAAAAAGTCTGGTCAGCTGTATGATTGGACGACACATCTACGGAACAGCTATGGGCAGTCCATACATCCATCAGTTTATTCCCACCTTACACTTTCCTTCAGCTGACAGGGTGCAACAGTACAGGGTTTGTGTATATTACTGATGTTAACACAAATGATGTGCATTTTAATAATTCATTCCTGGATAAGTACAGTTCTTTATTTATTGTTCATTAACTTGTTCTTGTTTTGTGCACAGTCAGATCTAAAACACTGGGTCGAGAGAAACCTCACAGCTTGTGCTCGCTCAATCTTCATCTTCGATGAGATGGAGAAAATGCCTCCTGGTGTGATCGATGTTTTAGAACCACATTTAGGCCCCTTTCATGTTTTATTCCAGACGAACTACCGTAAAGCCATTTATATATTTATCAGGTAAGTCAGAATGACTGATCAATAGAATAATATTTTATATGCTTATTATGGACAGGCTTCTGTTTTTCAGGGCAATATAACATTTCAAAGCAAAGAATTTTAATTATTAAAAGTATTCTGCTATCATGTCCTCACCTTCATGTCAATACAAACCCTTATGACTTTTAATATTTTGAATGAAACCTGAGAGATTTCTGTGCCTCCTTAGAAAGTCCAGGTAACCAAAGTTTAGAAAATCCAAAAAGGTCATATAGGCTTCGTAAAACGGATCCATTTGAACAGATGCTGCCTGATTCATATGGATTTGTGTTTTATGATGCCTTTTTTGGATCAAGTTTTGGTTATTTGGACTTTCAGTGGAGGGACAGAAGCTTCTCGGGTTTATTAAAAATATTTAAATTTGTGTTTTTTTTTTTTGTTTTTTGTTTTTTTTATTAAGAGTGCAAAACATACAACATACGGTGAACACAAAACGCAAAGACAGCAATAGAACAGGAATGATAATAACAGCAATGAAAATAAACAGCAATGACAATCTGAATAATAGTAGTAGTATTTAAGTAGTATTAGCATGCGTAATAATAATAATAATAATAATAAAGATGGTGATGATAACAATAATATCCTTTGATGACGGCAACAGTAATATCAATAATAATACAATTAATAAAAATAGTAACAATAGTAATAATAATAATAATAATAATTTTAATTAAATTTTAAAATTTAAATATTTAAATTTGTGTTTTTTTTTTTTGTTTTTTGTTTTTTTTATTAAGAGTGCAAAACATACAACATACGGTGAACACAAAACGCAAAGACAGCAATAGAACAGGAATGATAATAACAGCAATGAAAATAAACAGCAATGACAATCTGAATAATAGTAGTAGTATTTAAGTAGTATTAGCATGCGTAATAATAATAATAATAATAATAAAGATGGTGATGATAACAATAATATCCTTTGATGACGGCAACAGTAATATCAATAATAATACAATTAATAAAAATAGTAACAATAGTAATAATAATAATAATAATAATTTTAATTAAATTTTAAAATTTAAATATTTAAATTTGTGTTTTTGAAGATTAACCAAAGTCTTATAGTTTTGGAAAAGTATGAGGATGAGTAAATGATGACAGAATTTTCATGTTTGGATGAACTATCCCTTTACAGTTTTTGTTTTTTTCAGTACTGTCGGTCAGGAGGTAATTAACAAAGTTGCGCTGGAGAGCCGTCAGGCAGGTAGAGATCGAGAGGACATTCTCCCTAAAGAGCTGGAGGACAGTATTGCTGATGCGGTGTACAACAACAAGAACAGTGAGTGTCGTAGATCTTCAGTTTAATCATGTTAATGGTAGCTGCTAATCTTACTGCTTAATATATGTTGCACAATTTTCCTCTGTTAAGTCAATCTAATCTGTGGGTGAACTTTGTTTCCCAGGTGGGTTCTACCACTCCAGAATAATTACGGAAAAGCTTATCACTCGTTTTGTGCCTTTCCTCCCCTTGCTGCGGCGCCACGTGGAGCGCTGTGCCCAGCGGGAGCTCTGCCAGCGTGGGGAGTGTCAGCGGGCAGATGTGGCATCGTCGGTAGGGGGCGCCATGACTTACACACCAAATGACAGCCAATACTTCTCCAGCACTGGCTGCAAACTAGTGCCGGCAAAAGTTAACCTTTTTCTTTGAGGGTCAAAGTAAAATCCCTTAAGGATCTTAACAGCAACTCAGAGCACAGAGCACTTTGAATGATGGAACTACAGAGTAAAGCTGCCTGAATTTGGGGACATTCTCTCATTTGTATGTTTCATCCATATGGATGAGTTCTGGTAAATAAAAATGAGCAGGATACAATGAATGTCTCTAGCTCTGGTTTTGCAGGTTTTAATCAAGCAGGAATAAGCCTGTTGCTAGTTAATAAGAAGATTCAGAGAGCAGGCCTCAGTTCTCTGAGTCACTGAAACATCCTATAACACACTCAGTTTCAGTGTGCAGTTAACTACAAATCAAGTGCTCTCAGAACTTCAATGATTATTTACTTCATCATGGGATATTCATTTAACAATGGAACTAAGTGCTGTATTTCTGATGCTGACCACAGGGTGGCAGCAGTGTCTACTTGAAACAAGTTTTTTTGTCTCAATACTATTGCTATTGTTTTTTCCATTTAAAAAAAATCATATTAAATATGTAAATGATGTATAATAGCTTTCTTTTAGTATTTCAGTTGTTTTTCTTGTTAAACCAGACAAATCAGAACGTTTCTGTAGCTCTTTCAGTACAATGTAACAATGTAAATAAGAATGTCTGAAAGCCAGAGTTCATCCAAACTGAATTCTGTCATCATTAAATGAGCGTCAGCACAGTAATATAAGCACAAACCTATAGGACTTACTTTATTCTGTGGCATATAAAATAATTTATTGATATTTTGATATGACATGTATTATATATATATATATATATATATATATATATATATATATATATATATATATATATATATATTGCCAAAAGTATTGGGTCACCCCCTTCTAATGAACAGGTTTGACTACTTTAGTAATTTCCATGAGTACAAATCTTAATGTTTAAGCATATAATGATATTCTAGGGAATTGTGTGCTTCTAATTTTAAAGCAACAGTTTGGACAGGACCCTTTTCTATTCTAACCTGACAATGCCTCTGTGTAAAAGGCAAGGTTCAAAAAGAAATGATTGATTCAGTAATTGTGTAAGAACTTGACTGGTCTGCATAAAGTCAAGTCCTAATCTCAGCTGAACACCTCTGGTGTGACTTTAAATGCAGACCTTGAGCTAAAAACTCATCACCAAACACCAATGACTTGTACATATAGGTCCAGTCATTTTAGACACTTCAAAACTGTTGCAACAGAGATGGAAATACAATTTTTAAGTACATGAATTATGTTTCCATCTTTGTTGCCACAGTTTGAAGGTGCCTTTTTCTCTTCTAAAGAAGGGAGTACTTTTGACCATATAGTGTATGTACAAGTCATTGGTGTTTGGTGATTACCAGCTTTTTTTATATATATATATATATATATATTTTTTTTTTTTTTTTTTTTTTTTTCTTTGTCCTTCTCCTTATATAAAACTCACTGAATGATTAGAACAAATATTCAGTTCCTTTATTTAATTTAAAACACTAAAGGGAAAATAAAATATAATTTATGCATGAAGTGCCCTGATATAAATAGAAATGGAATCTAACCATATCCAATTGCAGTGTTATTCATTGTTGTTTACGTTGTACAGTTATTCTGCACGTTGGTGTAGAATAGTTTGCAGTGTGATGTAAATAATTTTTTGAAGGATAAACCATTTTCTTCATGCACTTTTTTTATTCATTGATCAGCCATATCCGTCTTTTTTAACAGTTTGTTTGTCTTTCTTTTTAATTTAATTTGAAACATGTACAGTAATGCAACATTAAATGCAGGTACACTGCACAACAATAAAATCAAGTTTCATTTTTCAACTTGTGTATTTGCTCTTTTAAATCTTTTTTTTTTTTTTCACATAATGTTTTGAGTATCATGAGTTTTCATATGCTTCCCACCCTATGTAGGCCATTGTACAGAATTGGTCCAAAGTCAGATTTGGAAATGTCTTGGAAAAAAAATTCTTTTTCCAAAAGATTTGTATGTATGAAAATTGTATAATATCCAAGGTACACATTTCTAGTAATTGTGCAGTTAATTCTCATATTGTATTTTCAGAAAGCATTGGAATATTTGTCCTCTCCCCAAATTTGTCACTACCGAAACACAGTAATAATAATTTAATTAGAACGGTTATATTGACCTATTAAGATTTTGCTTACATCTATATTGTAATTTTTATTTGTTTTTTTGCTACTTATTTTTTCAGAGGTAAATAAATAACAATTCCATTTTTAACAGTATTTCAAGTGTAATTTATGAGATTTGTTGTATTTTTAATCTAATTTTTCTTTGTAAAAGGCAAAAGGTTGATCGTACCGATTTCAAAGTTAAGGATTCATTAGATTGAATATACACTGAACCAAAAACAATCATAACAAACACAGTCAAAATCATAATATCTTAGTTGATAATTCAGTATACTTTATTTTTGACAAAACATCCCATTTTTCGGTTGTGACTGTGCACATTGTTGGTAGTGACAGTAATGCTTTGGTAGCGACCACATCACATTAGAGAACTTGCATACTAAAACACTACTAAAACATACTAAAATACAAAAAAATTGCATAACTGTACTAAAATTTAGTTTTTTCTCCCAAATATGAGAATTATGTGTTCCATTTTGTCACTACTGAAACAATGATGACATGTTTCGGTAGTGACGATTTTATGTAATAACACATAAAAAAAGATGTCACTACCGAAACACAACCAAATGTTTCGGTAGTGACAATTTTAGATACTTTTGAACCTAGCTCAAAGATGCTAATTAGCACATGGTTAGCTAGCACAGTTCTGAACAGTGGTATGCATATAACAACTAAATGTTATGGAATAATTCCCAAAAAAGTGTGCTTAATTGCAGAAAAAAGGTGTTCGATTGTGACGTTCCTTAAAGTTACGCAGATTTTTCAGACTTTTGAACACATTTACCTCAAAAAGATGGGGCCTATCTATTCACTATGTAGCTATGAGAAAGAATGACAAATATTTCCTGATCATAAATGTAGAGGTGTAGTTAAAATCAGTCTCAGCCAATGAACTAAAGCATACACTGTTTTGGTAGTGACATAAAAATGCAGGACATTTTTTTTTTTTTTTTTTTTTTACATAAAGTTTCATAATTTACAAAGAAAATATTAAATTTTTATATATATTTATTTATTTATTATATATATTTATATATATATTTTTAACTTCACTTCTTGAATCAAAAAGATACTTTTAAAAACAACAATGGAAAAAATAAAAAAAAATATTTCAATATCATTTTCATAAGTGGAAATTTAGAGATTAGGGTTCGGATGATGATTTTATATATATTAACCTTTCTAATATTTTAAATATTATTGTGGATTTCAGTTGATAATACAATGGTCTTAGTAAACATCTAAGATTTGAATACTTAAATGCTTTCAAAATGTGTTTTTTGATTGTAGGACAGCAGTTTGGACCAATTTTGTAGAATGGGCCACATATGACTGTTCCAAGTCTCTTACTGTGTGAACACATAAGTGCTGAACATGGACAGAATGACACAAAGCCCCCCAACTCCCTCCGACAGCCCGTCTTCCTCCACTTACCAAAGGATATTAAATGTTTCTCAGCAGGAAACGTTAGCAGGTGTTAGTCGGCCTGTTGAAGGTCTGGCGAGAAGGACACCATGACTGTGAGCTGGACATTAAGCCCTTTGAGACCATGTTGAATTTTAGTGGATAAGCCCTTAAAGCTTTCCCTACCATTTCACCTGCACACAAAGCACTAATACCCACTTTGATGACTTCATCTGTCCCATCCAGTATACCGAGAGGAAGTGTAGCGACAAGGCCCTCACCTTGGGTGGTGCCAAAGGAAGGATTTTCAACTGTTACAAAAAACAACTAGATAATAGCAGACTTACCCACCTCCCTCCCCCAAACCTCTGCTCTTAGCTTGACCCCCGTGCTCCCGTTCACACGCTCTCCAAGGCGGCTGCCCTCGCCTGGCCACTGGCCCCTCCATTCGGACACTTCTCCATTCTGTCCTAAATCAGGTCTAAAAAGGCACAACATCACCCCCTCCGCCAGTCCCCTCTGGCCTGGCTACAATGCCCACCCCCCTACCCCCCCTCAACATCTGTGAGCACCCCTCTGTCTCCTCATTTTCTCCCTAACCACCCCATTATTGGGCGTCTTTCACTTGTAAATGTGGCCAGCCACAGTGCTGATGAGGCTTTCATCTGCATGCCCTGGGTCAGGCTGGAGTTAGCGGCCGGCTGAGGGGTGGGACGGAGGATGCGGCAGGCCTTGTGTGGCCCAGAGATGAAAAACAATCAGCACACTGAGGGAAGTCCTTTTGAGGTGCATTCAGCTGAGACGCTTGGCTAAACCAACTTTTGCCTCTTTCTGGCTGTGTATCGCTTATTTAGTTGCATTTTGTGGGGTTGTGCTTTAGAGACTCTATATTGTCATTATTAACAATATGCTTGTTAATTAACAGTGTTGTAATATTAGAAAGTCACATCTTAAAAACAAATGTTTTGGCTCGACAACAGTTTGCATCAGTCTTTTTGAGTTACGACAACTTCTCATTAAATTAATTTAACCAACAAACTTAAGTTGTTCCAACTAATTGAGTGGTGGTCCTGAAACCAATTAATCTTATCTATTTTAGTTCAAATCAACACCTAATCTAGCACATGCTAGATGTAATTTATTTATATGTATGTAAATTTAATGAACAAGTAAGATATTTACCAACATAACAGAAATACTTTTAAAAATATCAAACATAACACTTAAAAATAGCGTTTAAAAATAACACTATCAATGTCAAACATAAAATAACACTTAATATCAACATTTATTTCATTATTCAGTCCTATCCAAAGCATCCCAGCTAACAAAATTATGTTCTAAGAATATTTTGCTTAAGTTTTATTTTAGTGTAATTCAGATTATAGATTCTATACATTTTTTAATCAGTTTTTAGTTTTATATTTTCATTTTAATTTAAAAGTTAAAGTTTTATTAATTTTGTTGTATGTTTTTGTAATTTTTAGTAGTTTAGATTTTTCTTAATAGATGTCCTTAATTTTTTATTATTTGTATTACAATTTAAGTTATTTTAGTACATTAAGTTAAACTAAATTAAAATGTGAAATGATGAAATAAAAAAGCTCATTTATTTTTTATTAAGTAACAAAAAAGTTAAAGGTTTTAATTTTAGTTTCAGTATTAGTTAAATATAATAACCCTGTTGCTAATGTTCCAATTAAGTTGTGAAAATATTATTTCTGAATGAATGTTCAAAATGTCCATTTTTTATTTTTTATTTTAATGTTTTTCTTGGCAAAGCGAACACATTAAGGGAACGTTCCATTCTATAATGTTGCAAACATTAAGGAAACGTTGCTGTTGAATGTTGTCTAAACGTTCAGACACAAACAGAACATATCAATGTTTAAAAAACTTTAAATGGATGTACAACGTTCCATGAACAACATATAAATTATGTTTATGTGCTAACATTCTGTTACGTGCAAACAACATCAGAATGTTCTTAAAGACTGATAAATTTTAACAAAAAATCTATTAAGGTTAATGGAACATTTGTTCACAAAAAAAAAAACTTGCCTAAAAAAATCTGTTAATTCTGAGATTTCAGTTTAAATTTAACACAGTGTAACGATCAAGTTTGTGTCAAAGGAACTCAACAAAGTAATGTTTAAATTTCTTTAGGTTGTTACAGGTCCCCTGATTGTCTTTTCAGTGCAGTTTTACCTCTAAACATTTAAGATGTTAAATACACAAACACATTTCATTTTCTGTCATCCCGATTTCAAAAGTCAATATTTGCATCATATCATGCCCTTGTGAGATTACTTGTGGACTGTGTGTCTCTTCATCTCTGTTCTCACCCAAATAATGGGTGGTTACCGCAGCAATGGAGTCTCCAGGACAACAGGTGAACAAAGGGCGAGAGGAGGGGGGAATGCTTGGAGAGGGGTGGAGGGGCACCAGGGATGCCCTTGGCCTCTGTGTGGTCAGTGGGGGACATGGGCCTCTGGAGGATCTATAAGAAAATGTCTGTCCAAAACCTGTTCTTCTTTGCAAGCATGATATGATTGATAATCCTCTAACTTACTAAGACTCTAATGCTGACACTGTCAAGTCTTCCCTCCACATGATGTATGGCCTCATTTGCTTCCACGTGAGCTAGTTGAAATGATAAGTGCAAATTCCACTAACACAGCATATAGTCTTTCATATCAGCTCAGTGACTCTGTTCTGAAACTGGAAACATGAACCTCACACAGCAGCGCATGGAAAGTAAGTCAGAGTGTCTTTAGGATCAATGGAATTCATTCAGATATAAGAAACTGATTTTGTAACCATTTAAATAAGATTATTTCTGTTTATCAGGCTGTAGCAGAAGAATTGTATCAATGTCAGTAGAAAGCCTGAAATAAACACATCTGCACTGGAAGAAATGCTTTACTAAAGAATTACCAAAAACTACTGAATTAATAAAAAAAAATTTAAAAAATGGCTATTAGGGATTTTCTGAATTATGACAAATGAATAGAGCAGTTATAAACAAAATCTATATTTTATTTTCCATTTAAATCGTTTTAATAATTAAATTATTAATTAAAGTGTCAAGAAAATGTTGCTATGATATTTATGAATTCTGCATTGTAACGTTATGGAGCCAAATCTTTATTTTATTTTATTTTATTTTATTTTATGTGGTTCAAATTTAAGAAAACGATTTAAATTACCCTTAAACAATATAACGTAATGTACTAGCTTTTCAGCAGTTGAACATATGCACTGTTCTCATATGGAAATTGAAAAAATTGAAAGTCTAATGCAAATGGATGACAACTATGTATTCGTTTAATGCTCTGCTCGTGCTGATTCTAAAAGATCAAAAGATCTGACCTGTGTGTAAAACTAATCTTGTTTAATCCTATTGGATTAACACGCCATTTCTTTGTTGTCCTAAAGTCAGTAGCAGACACCTCATACACTGAGAAGAAATCTGACAAAATCGTAAAATCCTCATTTCAAACGAGTAGTCAAACAGAAACAATAGTCACAAATACAAACTTTATTCAACTTCATCGACAATTCGATTGATTAGCAAAATAATTTGATAAACATTTTTCGTTCTGCTTTACTAAACAAAGATTATAGAGGTAATTTCTATTTTTGTGACAAATATGTGTGCATGTAGGCTATTTTATTATATTACTTAAAAAAACATCTGATAATGTAGCGCTGAATTTACATTATTTTAAGTTACATTTATATTATGTAAATGTACAAATCAAATCTAATTCTGATGTGAAATTAGCTGTAATAGTAAAACAAATTAAAAATCATATACATCATTGTATGCAGTTTTTGCGTGTCTTGAACTTAAAATTCAAGCTAAACCATTAATTCAACACATTGCCACCACACGATAACGAAAAATACAGCAAATGTAATATTTTTATTGATTAGAATAGAATGCCAATTAGCTAAACTGTTTTCTTCAACGTTGCATTTTAAATCATCAACTTTCAACAGCTCTTCATTATTTTAAAAACAAAGATGTTAATAAACCCCACTGATTTGAGAGATGCTGAATGGAGACGCGTGGGAGCCTCCAGCAACAGATGTCCAGACACAATTCTCGACTGATCGCTTGACATTTCACAAGAATTGCGTTTGGACAATCAACTGCTTGAGCTCATATTTCCATAAACAGCACAACTGTGTGTGAATATTTACTGTATAGGATCCATGCGTTTGGGTCCTCGTGTGTTTCTGCTCTTCAGTGGGAAAAGGCCTTGAAACACATTGGGTTTTTTCTTCACATAATTCAGGCGTGCAGCCTTTCAGCACATCGGCTTTATTTCATAAATTCCTTGGCGGTAAAATTACATTATAATATTTTTCGGTCCACTTTTTTTCGTTATCTAGAAAAATGTGAGAATAGCACAGGACAAAATTGACGCTCGATATCCTTCTGTCTGTCTAAGCCTTGAATGTTGCTTTAAGACTGAATGTTCTTTTACCAAAAAAACAATAGCATATTTCCACAGAGCTATTTTTTTTCGGTTACTAAAATAATAACGGCAAAATAAAATAATGTCTTACCGAATTAAAAAAGGCTGAGAATAACCAAATTAATCATAAAACCTTATCAATTAATTCGTTCCGGTGTAATAAATAAATTACCATCAGTAATTCACAAAATTCCCTCGGAAATAATCGAGGAATGTGCTGCGCTGTCGATGTGGCCGCGGATCATAAGGAGGTTGTGCTGCACCATCACCAGACACTTTCTTCAGAAGGCACGCCATGTCTGCACCTGTGAGATGTTTCTGATCAAGTATGGAAGACCAAAAAACGAGTAAAAAAAGAAACATCGGTGATGTGCGTCAAATTCCTCCAGAGATGTCGTTCCGCGGTGCTGCGAGTCTCCAACTTCAATGCGCAGAATAAATAAAGTTCTTCAGCCTGTTCAAGACACGATGCGCCTGACCCTCACAATGCATGTTAGTGAGGATCGAAATTCATTTATACATAGCCTTTTATCACTCCCATCCAGAGGACTGTTGTAAATGAGGAGCAAAAACACTGGCAGCGTTTCTGGCTAAAAGGATGCGCGGAGGCTCTCGTGACAACTGCGCAGCTTTCTAAATAAACGGCGAGGGCGAGAGTGGGGTCGGTGGTCGCTTGGTACGAGCTCTGAATAACACACCAGTGAGTGATAAATGGCCATTGTGGTGAGAAGGGGATGAGTATCCACTGTCTCATTCGGCGTACTGACCAGCAGCTGCGCTGGGACCAGCAACCTCTTAAAGAAACAACACTCTATTTTTTGCCCATTGCAATCACAATCCAGCAGTGTCTACAGTGCCATTACGCATTGTGTCCTCGATTACGTTTCTCTTCTCTCAAAAGCCACTCGTGGAAGGGATTACCTGGCACTTTATCACAAAGGAATCGTTCATCAACACTTCATAAGTAAAGTGTTTTTACAGGCTGAAAACACTACAGTAGCCTATAGGCAAATATCAATGTCATATAAAAATAAGAACCATCATAAGTGTTTTCATTCATATGACAGGTTACTAAATGCATTTAGGCTATATTCTGCATTTTAATTTAAAACTTATGTTTGACAAGGGTTATTGTTTGTCATACTTTTTATAGTGACTATTTCTCAAGTTAGATTTCATTTTAAAAGTTCAATTCTGTATAGCCATACCCCTTAAAATCTTGACTACAAAAAGTCTATTTAATCTATTGGTGTTTCTCAGAGAAAAAAATAGAGGTTTGTCATATTAGGCTTTTATTTAAACAGTCAAACAATTTGGAGACAAAACCATTTTTAAACTAAAATATATATTAAAGGTGATGAAAATAACAAACCACTTTTTGGCCAACAAATACTGTGATTAATAAATCGTATAATTTTATAGCAATGTTTTTTCAAAATATTTTTTAGGTTTGAAAGATAATTCAAAATTA
Organism: Spinibarbus caldwelli; assembly: GCA_039654775.1. Lineage (NCBI taxonomy): Eukaryota > Metazoa > Chordata > Actinopteri > Cypriniformes > Cyprinidae > Spinibarbus > Spinibarbus caldwelli. The sequence goes on along the minus strand of CM077223.1, from coordinate 19,113,363 downwards.
TCAAATTTGAGAGGGTTCTGAACTGTGAGTTTGCGACATTTTTTTTAGAACACTACTAATGAAAATACTCATTTGTGTAAAATTACTTTCAATTACTGAGATCTAGTTTAGGCATTGTGTATTACTTTAAATATTTTTGTAAAACAGGGAAGACCCCCTAGTAGGGTTAGAACATTACCCTGAATAAATTTGCACTTTTGTGTGAGCTGTGTGTCCAGCCGTGCCAGTAACCTCTGACCTTAAGTATTGTTCGAGGTGAGAGTGGACCAAGAAATCCTGACCATTCAGAGAAGCTGAGAATGGTCCATTGTAAAGGACTGCTCAGGGAAAGCGTATTTGTCAGTGTAGCTGGAATGTTGAAAACTTGCCACAAGTGATATTGTCTTTGAATTGTTTTTATTTATTTTTTTTTTTTGATGGAAATCTTTGTATGGCGCAGCTTTGAATTGGATGCTTCAAAACTCCAAACAGCACTAGTTCAGATTGCAGATTAATTATTATAATCATATTATTACTTGATCATTTTCTCTGTTTAATTTATTCTGTTAATTACATGAGTGGGTTCATAATTTAATCATTGTGCTGAGTCCAGTGAAGAATGATGTTATTTTTATGTATAATAAAACGCTTTGCCTAGACAGCATATGAAGCCTGATAACATAGAGCTGGCAAAAAGATATGAAACAGACTCCTTAAACAATGTATAATATATGTGTTGTTGCATTTGAGTTGCATTAAATGTGTTTTGTCAATTGAGAGTTCATTCAGCCTTTATTAATTCAGTAACGAAACAAGTGATTCTTTCAGAACTACAAAACTTTTGTTCATGTTGTTGGGTCACAATAAAACATCTACTTCATTAAAGTGAATACCATCTTTATTACATTTATATTAACTGATGAAATTATATATTTATAATAATGAAATGAGGCCCAAAATGCTTTTATTTAGAATTTTTCTAACTTCATGCATTTTTCATTGCAAATTATAAGCATGTTAATTTGAGTAAAATGTTTAATTGAAAAATTAAATTCTATTTCACAGTTTTTGCCTGTTTTGCTTTGATAACAGCTGCACTCGAGCTACATGAACTCCACAAGTATGTTTTCCAGCATGGTTTGAGATGATCCAAAGAGCATCTTGAGCTTCAATGGAAGAACATCTGAATGTCTATAAAGAGCCACATGATCAATGACATAATTTACGTTTTGTTATAGAACCTGAAATATTTTACGTCATTTTCTTATTCATTTTACATCATGTTTATTTGTTTTAAATTACTTTTTTTTTTTGCAAGTTTAAAATATATTTACATTTCTGCATTTAGCAGACACTTTGATCCATAGTCACTTACAAAAGAAGGAACAAAAAACAGATTTAACTACAGATTTTTAGTGCATTCTCATTAAATATTCAAGCACACATTTCTGACAGTTACACAAGTAACACAGTTCTCTAACATCAGAAATGTTTGAAGTGTTTGGAAACCTCTGGTTGAGCATCATGAAGAAAACACCACAATCCAGTGCAATGAATGAATTTAGAAACACCCAATCAATAAAATGACATTAGAGGATCATAGTGAGGTCAGTGTTGTCCAGGTTTTAAACCAGGGTTTCCAAACTATTGTTAAATTGACACCTATGAAAAAAAACTGTTTACATAAAAAAAACCACACATATTTGATGTAATATGATGATCTGATGCAACCTTTCAAAGTATACTGAATTTTTCCTTACATGTTCACTTGCCAGATTTCTGTTGTTTATTTTCTTATGGTTATTTTATTTTAATAATCCATTTTACATATGTTTAAACATTATACATTTTTGCTTAAATACTGCATTGGTATTTCTAATTAAATGAATCTTCTGCATTTCCTCCAGGAACCTCTAGGGGTTTGCAAATCCAAATTTGGGAAAGCTTGTTATATATAATAGAGCATAAAACACAGGCTACTGCCTCCAAATACACTGAACTTCAAAATCTGGCAGAGACCTACCAAAGCACATCTCTTTTAGTACAAATTACTATGCATTGATGTCAGTTTCAGTTTTGTTCTTTATGACAGTGTCCTTCCCATTTCTGGGGATCTAAACATGGCATCATAACAGAACTCAACTGATTCACAAAAGAAATACAGCATCTCATGTTTAGTAACAGGAGGTCAGTTCTGTTTCTGCTCTTCTGTGGTGTCCTGAGGTGGTGAAAGTGTCCTGGCTTTATTCTTATGGTGACGCTCTTCTTCCCTCTGCTGGAGAAGTCTGGGGTTGTGAGTCTGAGATATATGTCAGCAGAACATCTACACTCTGCTTCATGACAGAGTCTAGAACATTTTGTTCCTCTTTTGAAAAACGTCCCAAAACATAACAGTCGACCGTCGTTTTACCCGATGGTCGCCCAATACCAATGCGCAAACGTGGCATCACCTGTGGGCACAACAGCATGTGTTGTTATACTGAATTTCTACAGCAAATCACTAAAGCTGATGTGTTGCTCTAGAAAACATTTTCTAACTTACATCAGTATGAAGGCAGTCCACACATGATCTCACACCATTGTGACCCCTGAGAGGATGAAAATATGGATCAGTCACTCACCAATGAACTCAATATACATATTAAGAGAGAAAAAAAAGTTTTCATTCACCTTGCACTTCCACCATGTTTAATGCCGAACTTTCCAAGTGGTTTGTCAAGCTCATCGTGAATCAAAACGATATGTTCGGGTGAAATTAAATATTTGCTGGCTGGAAAAAATAATAAGAAATAAATTCAGATTTCCAAGGAATGAAATGAGGAGGGGGGAAAAATATTACAGTATTATTGTAGCACAATACAATGAGTCTCACCTGCTTTCGCCACACTCACGCCATTGACGTTCATGAGCAATTTGGGTCGAAGAAGAACCAACTGGATATCCTGAAGTTGTGTCACAATGACCTCCCCTGAAACTTGTCGGTCAGATTTCCATCTATCCGGCGCTCCTAAACGTTCAGCTAATGTTGTGAGCACAGCCATACCAACACTGTGTCGAGAGCCATTCATACCAGGGTTTCCCAGCCCGACAACCTGAAACACAACAGCAATACACAATGTGATTCACACTTAATAGACACAAGTACTTATTATTTGTAGCACTATTTCATTAGTTATTTCCTTTTTTACTTGTCATAAACACATATAAACTCATGAGAATGGCCAGCTTCATATAATTGTATTCACTAAACAGGCACTAGTAAGAAACACAGGTTAAAACAGTTCATCATAACATGTTAATGCCAAGTAAGACTATCTGACATACCATTTTCCTTCTGTTACAGTCAACTATAGTTTGACCAGCCATCTGCGGTGATGCTAGCGTGCTCATCAACACTTTACTGATCAGTTTTGTTTTCAGAAGCAGCTTGAACGCTTGTGTCACAGCCGCCCAGACTTTACCTCCCAACGTGGTGTTACTCATTATGAGTCATGGTGAGTTATTTACCGGTCTGTTACACAGTTTCGAAGCGACTTTCATCAGACAGACCTCAAATGTTGGACTTTCAGGAATGATCGTAATTCCAGAGCACAGCAAAGGCAAATTATATAACAGCATAATCTATCAGGCATATGAATTGATTTGAAAAAGGTTTGTTTGCGATACGATTTCGATTCAGTTTCGTGGATTATGTGTATCAGAGTTGCCAGGTTGTCACAGCAAAACCCGCCCAATTGCTACTCAAAACTAGCCCAATCGCTTTTCGGGGGGTTTCCCTGATAAAAGTCGCATTCCAGGGGCTAAATATCACGTTATTGGGGTCGCTTCAACCCGCGGACATGAAAAACATCCCGCGGAAAGAGCGTTAAAGTAGCCCAACTCCGCGGGAAAACCGCGGACTTGGCAACACTGATGTATCTCCATGAACCATGTGTATTGCGAGATTGCCAGATTTCACCTGTAAAATCCCCCTCAACGAGCAAATGACCATTGCGAAGTGTAACATTTGCTTCTGTCTATCTCACAACGATTTTAAATATGTCAAACTGAAACATCAAATGATGTGGATGGTAATAACAGAGGTGTTTTTGACCATTTTAGGAACTCAATGTATTTACGTGTATTTTATATATTTGGCAACGCGAGGGCGACTGACCTTAGAGAAAGCGAAGGAGTTTTTATTCTTTACAACCCATAGCGCCACCTATCTTGATGGTGGAGAGTAACCTTTGGTAGCTCAAACAGTGACATGCAGGCCTATGAATTTATAAATATTTAAATACCCATATTTTAATTTAAAATATGTAATAGCAACACCGTAAATTAAAACTGAATGATTTAATTCTGTTAGCCTATAAATATTAATGAATATAACAAATATGTCTGAAATGTTCATAGGAATTACTGAATAATAACTCGATGATTTACATTAAATAATACATTAAAAAATCGCCACACGGGTCTCATCGTATCATTTCACTTAAAAATAAAAACAATAATGTGTTGTTCACAAAACAAACAGAGAAATACACACACAATATGATACACATCCAAAAACACACAGTTAAATCAATTAACCTCAAAACTGTTTCAAATGACTAAATCTCACAAATGATTAATTAAGAAGAATTTATTATTATTAGGCTATCTCTGACGTGCCAACTATTATGATTTTTATTTTACAGTTTGCAGCACAACAAATAGCAAAATGTAGGCCTAGTTCTCCAGCAGGCTACATTAACTCACTAGTAGCATATTACTTTTCAAAATAACAACATGAACGTTTATAGTTTTCAGTGGCTGATTTTTAAAACATTAAATTTGGTTTCCACAAATTTGTTTGTGAAAATAATACAAACTGTATTAACGCAAGATGGCGCGGTTTCATAACACACTGCTGCTGACCGGCAGCAGGCCCTCTTGATTAGTTGTTGGTTGCCAGGCGTTGCTAAGGAAGTCAAGTAAGTTTGCTTCTTCAGCGAACTAGAGGTAACGGACAGCTGTTTCACTCTCAAAATATATAATTTTATTCTTCACATAAATGTATATTTATATTTTGCAAAGATGAAAACGCTACATTTGAAGTGTAGCGGTAGCTAACAGATGTGTGATCATCGTGTGCCATCAGTAATTTAACATCGCTGCTGTGAGGGACGGAGATTTCAGACAGCTCTCATCAGAATAGTTCACTATTAATACATTTTAGTCTTAGTTTAAGTTCACGTTTGCTCTGAGGTTATTTTTTTTTTAAAGATAGTTATGTTTTTGTGGTACTGTTTGTGCAGTAATGTTGTTAGTAGTAGCCTAGGGTTGTTGTAATAATGTTGATAAGTTACGACGCCCACTAATACATAGATGTCTGTTGCCAAATAGATAATTTCATAGATGTTTAAATGATTATTAATGCGTTAATGTTTTTCATCCAGTCTGACATAGGACTGTAACAGCTAATTGTTTATGGATTGTGTGTGTTTACATAAGGGTTGTCTTGTAAATTTCAAAATTTAACCCATTTTTCTAACTGAAGTGCGCTAGGGGCTCAACAGACAAATTAAAATAAATACGAAAGATTTTACTAGATGTATGTTACTTATTTTTCTAGTATGTTATGTATGTTACTTATATTTCAAGTAAAGCTGCTTTGGGACAATATTTTCATAATTAGTTGATGTACATATTTTTAAATGACATTTTTTATGAAAAAATGTATAGACCTGAAAAGTTGAGTTGAAGAAAACTTTTATTTAGTGTACAAAATTACATTTATGCATTTAGCAGATGCTTTTATAAAATGATTTTCAAAAGTGGGGCGTAAGCAATTTGTAACATAAATAATATTTGCAAAATATATGCTGTTTAACTTAACACAAAATATATTTTTTTCAAGGTAATATTTTAATATGTTTTGAATTTAATACAATGACAAATAAGATCAAAATTATGTTGTGTTGAAAACAGAAAAAAAAGTCTTATAATTTCAAACATAAAAATATGTAAGCTACCTGTCATTATATTTAAGGAAATGGTCCCTTGTAATATTTAAAAATGATGAAAAAACCCATTGATTTAAATTAAGTTCTTTTTAAATCTCATCTTTGTGTTATAACTTTTACATTTTAATCCAATATTACATTTGCACATTGTGCAAGATGTGAAACATTGCTTAACTGAGCAATAAGTGAAATATCTCTTAATCTAAAGACATAATTGACATAATAATCAGAAGCCATCAAAATAATCTCCTCGCTGTCTCCACAGGATGTAATCATCTAAGTATCATGGGACTTGTTTACATCTAAAACTAAGTCTGCCTATAGGATGAGTGAGCATGGAGACAGCATTGTCCCATTTAACCCCACAGAACTCCGGTCAGGAGAACCAGCTAGTAAAACAGATATTACTGTTCTAAGTGTAGACCCGAGGACAGAGAAGAGCAACAAGGAGGAGCTCAAAGACATCAAGAAGCCATATGAAGGTACCAAACTACTTCAGGATGAGCATAACAAGGACACCAAACTTAGTCCATTTCAGCCTCGACCTCCCTCTCTTCCGAAGTCCGTGGGATTGGGAATGGGGGGTAAAAACATCTCATTTGATGAGAAGGTGAGGGGGAGAAGACTGAGGAACAGCCAGGAGAGTCTCACCGACCCAGGCGAGACGGGCTCTTCCACCGATTCGCTTAAAGAAGACACCTCATTAAATGGCCAAGGCCTTGCATCCGGACGTCCCCTCGATCTCCCACCCATAGAGACGCCGTCATTCAGGATTAGGACCGGTAGCTTCTCCGAGACTGACAATGAGCATAGTGATCCGAATAAAGAGCGTCTGAAACCGTCCAGAATTATTCTGTCCCCACTGCAGCCCACTGGGACATATCCCTCTCTGGAGAACAGCACAGCGTCCACGTCCTTAAGGACAACTAATCGGATTGACAGGGATTGTTTGGATTACAGTGCGGTGGGGAGAAGGGGGCGGTCGGAGAGGCTTCAGAGGAATCTGAGCGACAGCCGGCTGTTGGACACCATGGTGTCAGACAATACCTCTGTCCATTCCATGAAGTCCACCTATAGCGTTCTGAACCCCATCAGACCCCGGGATGTGAGGAACAGGTGAGTGTTTTTTTTTTTTTTTTTACTTTTTGTAATTTGTTTCTTCTTTTCTGCAGCCTGTTTCGCTCAGCAGATCTCCATCTTCAACTTGAAGATCACATGATCACAGGCTGATGTGGCACCTTGATTACCTCCTGAATGGTCCTAAGTGTCCGAGCCTTTTTGTTTATGTGAGCATTTTTGTGTGAATGCATGAACCAAATTAAATTTTATGTTTCACAAGGAATGTTCCTGAAGGAATGAGCACAGGCACTTGCCAGAGTAAGTCGCTACTTACAGAATCACCTGAATAGCTTTAGTTGTGGGAAGTGAAAAGTGAAGCTGGACGTTTATAGAGAGATTGGAGAGGAAGGGTGAAGCAGTGTGAATGCAAAGGAGATTAATGGATCAGTGAGATGCTAGTTCAGCAACTGTCAAACTGCGTCAGGAGAACATACATTTATGTTCTACTTGAAGGGGAAATGATATATGTAGGGGCAATATGAAATACAAAATATAATTATTAGATAATTTACATCTTTATTAATGTGATAATTCAGCCAGAAATTAAATTGTCGTCATTAACTCGTTTTTTAAATCTGTATGGTTTTCATCTGTGGAACATCAGTGGAGATGTTTTGAAGAATGCTCTCGCTGTTCTTTTCCATCCATGAGATCATATTGTGACCAGGGGTTCACACAAAACAATTATAAAATAATAAAAAGTAAAATGCTTCAAAACTAAACAATCAATGCTATAAGTAAATTTAGGCATGAAATATGAAATAAAATTTAGCTAAAGATTACATTTAACAGGCTCATTAAATGATTAATGTTTATATATTAACTTTAATGGATTAATTGAGGTAGGCCTAATTAACGTGTAAAAATAAGGGAACTGAGTATGAACGATTAAATACCCAGTCCGTATTATCTACTGTATCAGATATTGGCTGAAATGAAAATTAATGAAAAATTCTCTAATGTTGGCTGATAACTGATAATGTACCAATGTATCTTGTATCCATAAATGTCACCTGGACTAATTTTTTTAGTAATTGCTTTTATTTGCAAGAACGACTGTAATCATTTGTACATACATTTATTTATTTATATATATATATATATATATATATATATATATATATATATATATATATATATATATATATATATATATAGTAGTGCTGTCAATCGATTAAAAAAAATGAACTAATTAATCGCACATTTTTCTGAAATTAATCGCATCCCACCTAACATTATACATATATATACAGTGCCCTCCAAAAGTATTGGAACAGTAAAGACAAAATTGCTCTGTTGGCTGTGGAGTCAAGACATTTACAAATATGATTAAAAGATGAATATGAGACAAAACTACAGAATGTCACATTTTATTATTGGGTGATTCAACACATAGATGTTTTTCCAGCTAAGAAGTTCAGCACTTTTAGAGTTTCATCCCTCTATCTGATCTGAGCATAAGTATTGGAACAGTTGCCTCAAAGGTCTTTCTAAGTGATCAGCTGTGTCCTGTTGCATTCATTCTTCAGATATTAAAAGCAGGGAATGTGTCGTATCAGTTATATCCATTACTTCTGCATTCTGAATCTTGCATTCGATGATGACACACACAAACCAGGATGAAGATGAGGGAGCTGACTTTGAGAGAAAAACAAGCAATTTGGATGCTAAAAGAAAAGAGGAAGTCAATTAGAGCTATAGCAAAAACAAAGGGCATGGAGAAATCAAGAGTTTGGAAACCACCAGCGACACCAGCAACCAACAACTACCTGATCGGCTGAGAAAACAACAGTAGTTGATGACAGACAAATCATAAAAGCTGTGAAAATGAACCCTAAAAGACGTGTCTGTAAACTCACCAACAACTTCCAGAAAGCTGGGGGGATGCTCTGACAATCTACTATCCTCAGGAGACTTTGACACAGAATTACAGAAGCTACACAGCAAGATGCAAACCTCTGACTAGCACCAAAAATAGAAAGGCAAGATTAGAGTTTGCAAAAAAAGCACAAAGGTGAGCCAGAAGAGTTTTGGAACTGTGTTTATGGACTGATGAGACAAAGATGAACCTTTATCTAAGTGATGGGAAAGCAAAAATGTGGAGAAAAAAAGGGAACTTCAAAAGATCCCAAGCATACAGCCTCATCTGTAAAGCATTGTGGAGGTGGTGTCATGGCATGGGCATGTATGGCTGTCTCTGGAACAGGCCCTCTCAACTTTACTGATGACTTAATGTATGATGACAGTAGCAGAATGAATTTGGAAGGGTACAAAACCATATTGCTTACCAATATTCAAGAAAATGCCACCAGATTCATTGGGAAGTGCTTCATATTGCATCAGGACAATGACCCAAAACACCCTGCCAGTTCAGTCAAGGAATTTATAAGGGCAAAGAAATGTAAAGTCTTAGATTGCCCAAGTCAATCTCCAGATTTAAATCCGATTGAACATGAATTTCACCAGCTGAAGAGGAGAGTAAAGGCAGAAACTCCCCAAAACAAGCAACAATTGGAATTGGCTGCATTAAAGGCTGGGAAAAGTATTTCAAAGGATGAGACCAAGAGTCTGGTGATGTCTATGGGTCACAGACTCACTGCTGTGATTGTGTGCAAGGGATCTGCAACTAAATAATATCTTTTAATCTTTTATATCTGCCTTATGTTCAACTGTCCCAATACTTATGCTCACATCAATGAGTGGGATGAGCTCTAAAAGTGCTGTTCTTTTTATTTGGTAAAACATGTATGTGTTGAAACAGCTAATAATAAAATGTGACCTTCTGTAGTTTTGTCTCATATTCATCTTTTAATCATATTTGCAAATGTCTCGACTCCACAGCCAACAGAGCAATTTTGTCTTTACTGTTCCAATACTTTTGGAGGGCACTGTATATATATGCAGTTTACTACACACACACACCAAAACATTTGGGTAAACTCATCCTTTAATTTAAAATGGTTCTGTCTTCATGAGATTATGCAGTTTTTAAGAATTCATTATGTGACAAATGCTAGAATATACTGTATATACAGCACACACACACACACACACACCAAAACATTTGGGTAAATTCATCCTTTAGTTTAAAATTGTTCTGTCTTCATGAAATGCATTATGTGACAGATGCTAGAAGGAGCATTTCTCAAATCGTTTGTTCTTATTTATTGTTTTCCTGAAAATGTACCTGCTTATGGTTTTAGGAGCTTTCTGGAGGGCAGTGTTTTGGGTAACGGTGCCTTGCTGGGGGCTGAGGAGCTAGACCGCTATTTCCCAGAGAGACGGCTCGGTATCTACGTCGCCACATGGAACATGCACGGAGAAAAGGTGTGGAACAGTACTGTCCTTTAAAATGATTTGTTTAAGTGCATAGCAGCTGTAGCCTAAGATCTTACTTTTGGTCTCAGGGGCTTCCATACAACCTAGATGATCTGCTGCTCCCAACCGACACAGACTTTGCACAGGACGTCTACGTTATAGGAGTTCAGGAAGGGTGTCCAGATAGGTAAGATGTTGAGTTGCATTTCACAGAGTTTTTTTAATTTTTTTTTTTTAGTCTCTTTCTGATACTCAGCATGCTCTCTTCATGTTTGTCCACAGGAGGGAGTGGGAGATCCGCCTGCAGGAAACTCTTGGGCCGTATTATGTGATGCTGTACGCAGCAGCCCATGGCGTTCTCTATCTCACTATATTTGTCAGGAGAGACCTCATATGGTTCTGTTCAGGTAAAGCTAGGTTTTTTTTTTCTTCAAATTAAAATGATATATGTTATGCACTACTGTTCAAAAGTTTTGAAAGAAGTCTCTTATGCTCAACAAGGCTGCATTTATTTGATTAAAAATACAGTAAAACAGTAATATTGTAAAATATTACAATTTAAAATAACTGTTTTCTATTTTAATATATTTTAAAATGTCATTTATTCCTGTGATGTAAAGTTGGATTTTGAGCAGCCATTACTTCAGTCTTCAGTGTCAAATGATCCTTCAGAAATCATAATATGCTGATTTGCTGCACAAGAAACTTTAGTATTATCAGTGTTGAATTATCAATGATGTTATCAGTCTAAGTTAAAAAAGAAATATATATTTTTGTGACAATATATAATCTCTACTGTAATTTTGGGTTAATTTTTCAATTTGTTTAATGTTATCTTGTTGAATAAAAGTAAAAATTTCTTTTTAAAACACATACAGACCCCAAACTTTTGAATAATATTATATAATATAATATAATATATTGTGGTCTTCTTCTTTTTGCCACTACAGAGGTGGAACATGCTACAGTCACAACCAGAATTATATCTCAGATTAAGACTAAAGGAGCTGTGGGTATCGGCTTCACTTTCTTTGGGACATCCTTTCTGTTTATTACATCCCATTTCACTTGTAAGTGGAATATTTTAAAATTAAAACAGTCCAAGGGCAAACAGTCCAGTTATATAAACTATAAATAAACCCAACCACCTTTGTATGTGTTTCAGCTGGAGATTCTAAAGTATATGAGAGGATCTTAGATTACAACAAGATCATAGAAGCTTTGGCTCTTCCTAGAAACCTTCCTGATACAAATCCTTACCGCTCCACAACATGTGAGTGTTTCTGCGTTTGTCCTATTTGTCATATATAGTGTATTAATGTTTCTGTGAATGAACAGTTTTGCCACTCATTCTCAGCTGATGTCACAACCCGCTTTGATGAAGTCTTCTGGTTTGGAGATTTTAACTTCCGCCTGAATAAAGCCAGAGGAGAGGTGGAGGCCATTTTGAATCAGGGTATGGGCGCAGATATGAGCGCACTATTACAACATGACCAGCTGTTGAAAGAGATGAAAGAAGGCAAGTTAGATTCAAAATTACAGTGTAATTTATGCATATGCTCCCTTCATGGAAAAATATAAATTCTTCATACTTTAACAGGAAGAATCTGTGTTTGTCCATTTGCAGGTTCCATTTTTAAAGGGTTTCAGGAAGCCTCTATTCACTTTCCTCCTACATACAAGTTTGACATTGGTTGTGACGTCTATGACTCCACCACAAAGCAGAGAACACCCTCATATACAGTAAGCTTTCTTGCTAATTGCATGATAATACATCACTATATACCCTTTAGTACAGTTGTTGATTTTTCCTCATTTGTTGACAGGACCGGATTCTTTATCGAAACAGACAAGCAGATGACATTAAAGTGGTCAAGTATACGTCTTGCCTGTCCATTAAGACATCAGATCACCGGCCTGTCATCGGCATGTTTCAGGTCAAACTTCGTCCGGGTAGAGATAAGTAAGTATCTTGCATAAGCATAAGTTGCACTTGTTTCTTCTAATTGAGTAGTTATCTAGAAAAATAGTTAAGGGGTTGGTTTATCTGAAAATGAAAATTGTGTCATTTACTCACCCTCATGTTGTTCATCTTAGACTTAATATCCTTAATTTTTGAAACACAAATGTAGATATTTTTAATGAAACCTGAGAGATTTTTGTCCATCCATGCCACCAAAACTTTCAAGATTCAAAAATTTCATAAAGGTATTCTAAAAGTAATCCATTCAAGTCGTCTTAGGATACATCAGGGTTCCAGCGGGTCCTTAAAAAGTCTTAAATTTACTTGTATAAAATTTAAGGTCATAAAAAGTCATAAAAAGTAAATTGTACAAGAAAGTCTTAATTATGATTTCAAGAGGTCTTAAATTGGGGTACAGACCAGAATTGCATGATGATTAAACTTCAAAAGGCTATGATTTTATTAAATAAACACGAGCGCTGCGCGTTTCAAAGTCCGGTGCTGCGCTGCTTTGTGTACAGCGTTCCCGGGGAAACAGTTAAAATGTGTTTGTATGTTATTTAATTAATATAATAATTTACTGATAATAATTGTTAATATAATAATTAATACTTTTGACTCATCCATTTTCTTAAAAATGGTTTAAAGCCTGAATTGTGAAGTGTATCATTTTATAAAACTTTTTGTTTTTGTGAAAACTTGTATCTGAACTGTAAATCATGCTTTTTACAGTCATTTTACAGTTTAATAGTTTACCATAGACATTGCCCTACCCCGCTCATATGGTATTAATTTTATTTGTGCAGGTCTTAAAAAAGGTCTTAAAAGTCTTACATTTGAGCTTAAAAATCCTGCAGCAACCCTGTACGTGATCACTTTATATGTTTAACTGATTAATTGAGGGCAATTAACCCATATTTAACTCTTTTGTGCTCTTCATCGGAATAGTACGAAACTTGGTAAAGGTTTCGGCACTTACCATGTGAACACAAATATTAAAAAAAATCATGGCCATAATTCAAAAAGGTTAATGTTCTTGAAAAAAAAAGTCACATTTGTACTTCTCGTGGTCAAAAATGACCACATTGGAAACGAATGGGAAATTTTTGAGATATCAACCTCAAATTTGGAACACAACTTTTTTAGGTTTTGTTTTGCTTGCTGTATTAGAGTAAAATATGTTATGGAAAATATATATTTCATTTTTCATAATAATAACAAACATAAAATCATAAGAGACCAAATTTAAGTCTCTGCTCCAAAGAATTAAAATTTGTGGCAAGCTGGAAATTTCATTTTCAGATCTATGCTCAAAAAGTGGTTAACAGGTAATAAATGGATCATAACTATTGCATAAATATAATTTAGTACCATAAAATCCCCTAAAAATACAATATATTAAATAAACAATATTATCAAACTAAAATTTAGTACATTTCATATCATTAAAAAAAAAGGTCATTTTTGACCTCCAAGCAAGGAACACCGGTACTTACATCAAATATGGGAAGCTCACTGCAAAAGTTTCATTGTGCTTCAAAGATGAATGTTTGGGTGAACTAACCGTTTAACCAATAGTTTACCCGTTTCACTCTACTTTCACATTCATGTTATTCTTATATATTGTTGTTACGTGTTACATTACAAAGATAATGACATGCACAAGCACTGGGACACCTTCCACTGTCATTCTACAAACCAAACCATGTGATTTATTCTAGTAGCTTTTCATCAATTTACGAAATGGAATGGAATGTTTTGCGGTCTGTTCATGTTTCACGGGATGTTATTCATGTAGGTGTGATAAACCACTAAATCAGTGTATTATCCTCCCCAGCATTCCTTTGTGCGCTGGCCAGTTTGACAGGAGCCTGTACCTAGAAGGAATCCGAAGGAGAATCACCAGGGAGCTGAAAAAGAGAGAGGCAGCAATGAAGAACCAGAATAACAGCACGGTTTGCACTATATCCTGATCAGGGACCAGTGTGTGAGAGCCATAAGGGTGCTAAAACTGATCATTTCAAACACCGAGGTACTGACTTGGAAAGCTGGACTTTCAGGACCAAAGGATAACTCGGTACTATGGATGTCAAGTGCACAGTCCAGGGACTGCGGCTGGACATTTAGCAGCTAGTGTTGGAACTATAAAATATATAAATCTATAAAATATACTGACCGGAGTAAATTGTTAGCTGTACTGTACATCCGTTATTCCTAATTCATTTTTTATATTATTTCATATTCTGGTATTTAACTTGCAAGCCGAAACAGTCTGTTCTGTGTATGGTTTCAACTGATAGTGTTTCATGGCCTTGTTAAACCATTAGCTCACCTTTAACTGATACTGTAAACACATACCAGTACCAGGCAGCTGATCCTGATCCTCGTTTGATTGGCTCCTGGGTCATTTTTGAAGAGTTAACTAACAATATGCTAACAGTTGTACTCCTTTATAAAAGGGAACCGTACTGTAGCATCATTACCAGCAAACTTGGGGAGAATTTGTGTTAGCATTTGTTTTTATTTATGGATTGTCATTGATAGGTCAATGTGGTATCATGTAGAAAGGCTGACCTTGGGTTAAATTAAGTGCAAAATCTAAGCGAGGCGGCACAGACTATACTTGAGTTTACTGCCTTAACATATCCAATATAATTCAGCTTACTTGATGTCAAATATGATTTATGTATGGGAGCAGGAACTACCATAGTATTGGTTTTGCTTGCGCATGGATCTCAGTGACTGTGGTGTAATAGTAAGTCATGCATTTACATCATGAATTTCAGTTCTATTTGTACTGAAAGTGCCTGCGATCTTACTTATGATTGCCTCAGTGACTTCAAGTACATACTGCTGTTTAAAACCAAATAATAGCCTGTTTTAAATGTTTACTATGTAAAGTAATACAAAAACTCATACCTGAGGTGTTATTTCTTTTTCAATTGTGTTTTTGTGGGGTTTTTTTCAATTACACATTTTGGACCAAATCTGTACATGAAGGAAAAAAACAAACAAAAAAAAACTAATAATAATACAAAGGATCAACCTTTTATTTATTTTAAGGAAACAGGAAGGTTTTTGCTCATGACAGATACAACCATTGCCATCACCTTAATAGGCAGCAATGGAAAAAATATAACAGTAAACTTGTACTGATGAAGTACAAGGGAATAAATATATTCTTGTAGGGTAAACAGAAATACATTAATCTGGAAAAACAACTCAATGTTAACAGTGATTTAGCAAGAGAAAAGGGGACTATCATTGTGTACACTATGTTTTCACTGCTAGGGTAAGTGGTAGACCACACAGTTTGTGTCACTCTGTTCAGATATTTTAATACACTGACTGAAGTATAAGGATTTTGTAGAGCTTTGTGAAAAATGGTACGTAATGTGTGAAATATCATTTGGGTTTGCACAGTTTTACACCGAAAAGCACAGACCATTTGAACAACAACGTAGAAATGTGAACAAATAGCATGAAAAAATCCACTTATTGAGCCAATTAAGATAGAAATGTGAAATTAACACATTTAATCATGCGAATAATGTATTGGTATGTGAACCTCAACCCAGGCAATTTAAAGGGATTCTCCACCTTTTCTATTTTCTGCGGAACAGAAAAGAATATATTTTGAAGAACCAAATCCATTAGAGCCCACTGACTTGCATTGTATGGACAAAAAAAACCCTGATTTTTTTTTCAAAATATCTTCTTTTGTGTTCCACAGTAGAAGGTCCTACAGTTTTGAAATGACATGAGGGTGATTAAATGACAGAATTTTTGGGTGAACTGTCGTTTTAAACTCATGATTTAAGTACTTTATATGTGAAAAGAAATGCAACCACAGTCTAAGCATTGCACTTAAATTCCAGTCAAGAATAATATTTGTTGGGTCAGTCCTCATATTTGCCTCTAAATGGTGCCAGCTGTCAGACCCTTATCGGAACAGGCGGTATATGCGAGGCAGACGTCCGTCTTTACTAGAGAGAGCGGCTTGAATGTCCTCGTATGAGGGCAGCTCTGTCAGATCTCCCAGCGCTGCTACCGCAGGCTTACTACGCAACATTTTTGTTGTAACTCTCTTGATGTCACTGGCTGTAACATTACCTAAAACAAAGAAAAATGGGGGGGGACATATTCAAGCCAAGTAATGCAATTATAAAATTAAGTATATTAACTACCGTTCAAAAGTATGGGGATGGTAAGCAGTTTTTGAAAGAAGTCTCTTATGCTCACAGAGGCTTTATTTGATCAAAAATACAGTGAAATATGATTACAATTTAAAATGAATGTTTTCTATTTTTTACTATATTTTAAAATGTGATTTATTCTTGTAAAGCCAAAGCTGAATTTTCAGCAGTCATTACACTCCAGTCTTCAGTGTCCTTAAGAAATCATTCTAATATGCTGATTTGCTCAAACTTTTGAATGGTTGTGTATTTTGTGAATGTTAAAAATATACATTTACATGCTAAATGAAGCTTTCATATAGGCTTTATACTCTGCAGTAACACTAGTACTTACTGATGAGCTCACACAGCTCATGCGGCAGCTTCCTCTTGCCTGTCGCAAGCACTTGTCGTCCTACGTCTTCAAAGATGACCGGTCGTGACTCCAAGTTCATCATGAGCATGGATTTCAGTTGTGTCTTGGCCCTCTCTAGCTCCATCTGCACAAGTGAGAGATTTCAGGTTATGAATGCAACAAATTCCCAATGAGTAACAAACACAGCCTTTTCACAGACTGTGATGACGTGTGATCATCGTTTTTATTTATTTATTTATTTTAAATTTAATATACATTAATTATACACAAGACTATACTTTTGTTCTATTACCTAGGCATTATATTTCAGCAAAAAATAAAAAATAAATAAAAAATGTTCGGACCACTGTAGTCAAGCTCTTAATATTGCTTTCCTCTTTTGAAAAAGTCGTAGGAATCCTATGGTGGATTTTACAGAGTTTGTTGGTTATTTTGAAGGTAACATTAAGACTTTTTAAGACCAAGTAAAGAAAACTTATGGAATAAAATGAATGAAACAATACATCAATACAGTCTCTAAATGTAAATGTCTTGTATTAGCAACGCTTCAAAGTTTGTAAATACAACTTCCAATAATAACTCAATTTTTTAAATTCATTTTACAAAAAAATAGATTGAGGCTTGAATAGCTCTACTCCATACCACTAGAATATGGAGGTAACTTTTACTGTACTTTCTAAACATTTTGCAAAAAAGTGAGGTTCTTTTCCTCAGTGCAGATATCTAAAGATTTATAAACCAAAATCCTTTTACTTGAGCAACAAACTGACATGCGTCTTAAAACAGGAATAAATATCTGCCAGTGGGCTCAGAAAGATCAACCTAATTCAAAAGAAAAACGGGTTCTCAAGCCCCATTTGTTCAACTCGCTTAATTTTGCTCAATTTCTCAGAAAACAAGAGTTTGTATGTTAAATTTGCGTCTCAAGTAAATGAATCTTGATTTACCACTGAAGAGGATATTCATTTTTTGCATTGCATGCAACATTTAATGCCATGACTTTATGGATTTAAGACTTTCTGCTCTAATTTTATACCTTCTTAGGGCCTTCATTTGTGGAAGGGTGAATTAAAACATTTTAAGACCCACAGAAACCCTGTTCTATAATTTGCTATTGGAGCAAAAAAAAATGCGTTCACCACTATAGAAATTGACCCAACTATGACTTTGCTTCTAGAAATGTGAAAAGGGTCCATAACAAAGGAAGGGCAAAAGGAAGGTCTTACTTCTCCTGCTGTCCCAGTCATCTGAATAAACTCCCTTGTAATGATCTCCACCATTTCTCGTACCTAAACAAATAAATAATTTAAAATAATGCAGTGTATGGTAGCAATATTTACAACATAAACCTAACTACAGTACCTGTCTGGGGTCTGCACTTGCATGGATACACAGCAGACCACTATCTTCATAGCTGTGGTGGTACGAAGTAGCATTGTACATCCAGTGATGCCTGTACAAACAACAACAAATTGCTTAAAACGGTTCACCACATTAATAACAGTAGAGTTTATAGAGCATGAATAGACAACGCCACACCTGTTGAGCACATTAAGGTAGAGACGGGTGAACATGCCTTTTCCGGGCCCTCCGGCAGAGAATGACCCTCCGCCTCCCATCATCATATTGAGGACTGCAAAGGGGATGAAATCATCCTCCTATAAGTGACAAACAAAAATGACTCACATCAGCACAAAACCATTTTCGGCAAGCATGAAACTGAAATAATTTGATTTAATATGTCTAACAAACCAAAAAGGAACAGCTCTCCAGTCCAATCATGATGTGTGTAAGTTCAGGAATGGGTGTTGGACCCAAACTCACATCTGACATGTCCTTCACCATCTGACATGAGACAGTCAGCTTAGCTCAAGTAATTCGGGAATCTTAAAAATACCAAATGTTGTCTGCTGGACTTCAGAATTCGCTCACCTTAACAATGCCACCCGTGTATTGTGCTACAGACTGGTCGACGTTGGCAGGTGTACTCACACCCCATACTGGTTTAACATTTAGGAGATACTTTCTGGCACACTGAACAAGCTGCTCGTGTTCAATCCCAACCCCGGCCAGCACCATGCGCTCCGGACAGTAATAGCTCTGGAGGTACTTATGAAGCAGCTTCCTGTCAATTTTCTCAACATTTTCGGGAGGGCAGAAGCGAGGCAGGCCCACGGTGTTGCCCCTATATGCAGCCTAAATATTGAAGAGACAATCAAAAAAGACTTACAAACCCATTTCAATGACCTACAGAAAAGCATAAGCTGTACTCACAGCATGAATCATTTCTGTTAGTAAAGGCTCCGGGTCAGGTCTCATGTTCAGATCCTCCAACTCAAACCGAACAGCCATTCTGGTCATCTCAATCTCCTCATCTGAAGAAACAACATTAGATACATACAACACAGATCAAAAATCTGGAATAAAAAACTTTTCAAAAAGTTTTTTGAAGTCTCTTATGCTCACCAAGACTGCATTTATTTGATTAAAAATACACTAAAAACAGCAATACAGTGAAATATTATTATAATTCAAATGGTTTTCTATTTTAATATGCATTTAAAATATATTTATTCCTATGATGAATCTTTAGCATCGTTACTCCAGTCTAAAGTGATCACATGATCCTCCAGAAATCATTCTAATATGCTCATTTGGTGCTCAAGAAACATTTCTTATGTTGAAAATAGTTGTGCTGCTTAATACTTTTTTAGAAAACTGTTATGCATTTTATCAGCATTCTTTGATGAACAGAAAGCTCAAAAGAACAGCATTTGTTTAAAATGGAAATCTTTTGTAACATTGTAAATGTCTTTTGTACCACTTTTCATCATTTTAATGTGTCGTAGCTGAAAAAAAGTATTCATTTCTTTTTTTCTCTCACTTGCCCCAAACTTTTGAATAGTAGTGTATAACTTTAAAAGATTCAGTAAGATTAAAGGGATAGTTCACCCAAAAATGAAAATTGTGTCATCATTTACTCACCCTCAAGTAGTTCCAAACCTGTATGAATGTCTTTGTTCTGCTGAACACAAAGGAAGATATTCTGAAGAATGTGGGAAACAGAGCAGTTCTGGGGCACCATTTACTTCCATAGTATTTTTTTTTTCTACTATGGAAGTCAATGGTGCCCCAAAACAGCCTAGTTACAAACTTTCTTCAGAATATCTTCCTTTGTGTTCAGCAGAACAAAGACATTCATAAAGGTTTGGAACTACTTGAGGGTGAGTAAATGATGACACAATTTTCATTTTTGGGTGAACTATCCCTTTAAGGATTCAGTGAATCAGTTGTGTTTTAGATGCTCACCTAATAAACGAGGCTGTAGAATCACTTCTGACAGGAGCTTCACTACAGTATCCAGACCCTTAACTTCAGCTGAAACCGCGTACATTGTTGTATCCCTGTTAATTACAGAAATAAATAAAACATACTAAATATGAGGTAAACAAAAGAGAAAAAACAATTCAAAAATCAATTCCCTTTAGACTTAAAAAAAAGGAAAAAGTGTCAGACCTGGATGTTTGGCAGTCACATATGCCTCCGTGTTTCTCAAGTGTTAGGAGAATTTCATCTTTACTTCCAAACTGGGCTGTAGACTTAAATTGAAGTATGAATCAGACTGAGTTTGGTTTAGTGCATTTAAATCAGAAGAAGTGTCAAAGCAATTCAGTATATAAACAATTCATACAATACAACTCATAAACATGAACTAACTTACAGAAAAGGAAAGCTTTTCCAAAAAGTGTGCAATTCCACTGGGATATTTTGCTTCATGGCGCGAGCCTGAGTTTACTAAAACTAAAAACAAGCAGGTGAAACACAACCCTCAGTATCTGGTTCAGCTTATTTGAATTAAACAACACTACACAGTCTACTTACTTCCAACTGTACAGAATTGACCAAATTTGTTCTGAGATGCAACTTTGAGTCCGTTGTCTAAGGTGGTGATTTTAGTCTCGTGTTTCTCGTGGCCGTGCACGGAGGCAAAGACCGGTTTGGGGATCCCGGGTAACGGGGTGGACAGGGACACGCTGGGATACGCGCTGCCGCTGCTGTACTGTCTGCATACTGCCATGCCATACCTGCAATATAACGACAACACAACTGCTTCTCAATATTAAACACACATGCAACACTGTTAAATCATGAGGAATAATGATAACATATCTACACTCGCAATTTCACTATCTGCTGTCAATACAGTTTAATTACCGGGGAAGCACGCGAGACTTTGAAGTTCATCACATGTACATTATCGCTATAGCATACGATTTTATAAAGTAGAGAGAAAATCTAAAATATATAATTTTATAAAGTCAAACATGAGGCTATGGCTCTACACGTGTGACGCATGTCCTTACAGTACGTGAGTAATTAGGACATTAGATCAAACCTCTGCGCTCGGCTCCAGCCCCTTAATCTTGACATGTGAGCAGCCATCTTGGATTCTATTTGACCATGAGCGTTGCCCGGAAATGATTATTAAACACTTCCTGCTCTACTTCCTCCTAAGTCATGTTGCTATGATTCTAGAAACAGAAAAAAAGTATGTCCGGTTAGACGACATATAGAGAGTAAATTTAGAAACACAAATTTATTCACACTGGTGCTGTGATGGAAAATATAAAACAAACTGAACTTATTAATGATGCCTATATACTTACTATACAAACTAAAAATGTAGGGACTAGTTTTCAGTCCAGTTAAATGTTTTTCTCTGATAGAAGTTTTAAATAGAATAGAATATAAATAAATAAATAAATAAATAACCACAACAGGGCAGGTTGTCACTAATTTTCTACAATTAAAAAGGCATTAAATATTCTAAAATAGATGGCAGGGTCCCACTGTGACAGCTTTACTCATGTACTGTGACAACATGCCCCTACACGTAATAACTGATTTTTCCTGATGAGCAATAACAATGAAATTTTGTGATAGCTTTTTGTGGCTGTGAAGGTATTCATACAGAAACGTATTCATTCAAAAATAAACCATGAGAAATATTCACTAGTGTAAAAAATAGCCAGAGGCTGACGACACACGGGGCAACTTTTTTTGAGCACATTCCCATTGAGAACGGGTAACAAATTTCTATCTGGATACTTTAAATCAGTCGTGGGCCCTCTGTCTCACCTGGTTTCCCTTTGACGGCAAAATTGGCAAAAGTTGCCCAGCAACATTGCTCAAAAGTGTATCATCAGCCTTAGGGAGACTCTGAGTTATGAATAAAAAGCCACTAAAGTACATAAACATACTTGACATGAAAGATGTAATATTACATTTTGAGTCTTTCACACCAGTTTTCTTTCACACTAGTTTAACCTAAAAGAGCTTGCGTCTATACAGAACAGTTTGTACTTGCATCTTGTATTGAGACCAAAATAAATGGTGCATGAGAATTGGATTGATTTCTAAATGCAGGCATCAGCTCTGCTCGTTCATGGCCAAACAAGAATTAGTTCACTGAAAGAAGTGTGCAACAATTTCTGTATTTAGAGAACAATGTTTTCAATACATCTGATTCTTATTTTGTTGACCATATGTTTAATGCCACAAATGAACTTTTCATATGAGCTTCAAGATACAATTCACACTCTGAGAGAGGAGAACGCGTACCTACATCACAGACTGAAAAACCTCACGCAGACACTGCGAGAACTGAGAAAACTTCTGGATCACTCACATGGTGAGAATAATTTGTCTATTTGTTCATTTAATGAATTGATTAAGACCTTTGAGAATATATATGTGTATGAGCCGGTGTTTCTATGTAATTTTATATTCATATTTTGTTTAAAGAATTTTTCTATCCATTTATTAAAAGTATTTATATTTCCACAGAGTCTTCTGTGAATCATGATAGTGACAAGTTGCATGCCTGGAATGAATGGATTAAGAATGGTAATATATGGCTCCTTTTCAGCACTATTGAAATCTGAAAAGTTTTCTCACCTTATGCTGCAATGTATGAACTGTCTTCTGATATAATATATCGTGAATCAATGCAGTATATGATTGAACATGAGCTTACAATGTAATGTAAGCAAGGTTAACAGCTGATGTACTTGAGTCCATGTATAAAAGTATTGTCTGTAAATGTTTTACCAAAGCAGACTGGTCTTTACTCTGTTACAAACTGAGATGCTGTGTGGTGTTTTTCAGGTATCAGCACAGAGACTCATCTCATGTTAGAACAAGCTTTCTGCTTGCCAGATCTTCATGCCAATGCTAATTTATATTTCCTAGAAGAAACTCTTCTTGTTTTGTCAGGTCTCACTTGGATTTGGACGCTTCACATGTAAATATGGTCGTAATATTCTAACCTAACCTTTTAATGTTTCTCATGCTGATTAAAATTTGTAAATATTAGTTGTTAACATACAGCATATATTAATCTTAGTTCATATTAATTTCAGCATTTACGAATACACTTTTAAAATCAAAAGTAGTACTTGTTAACATCAATTAATGCAAAGAAAGAACAAATGTATTTTATTAATAGTATTCATGTTAGCTAATGCATTACCTAATGTTTACATAAAAGACCCAAGTAAAGTGTTACCAAATAAATAAATAAACAAACAAACAATGCTTTCACATTATATATAATCATCTCAATTAAATAGTAATTTCATTGATTAGTCATCTGACTTAGACTTAAGCCCTTCCCCCATGCATTAACTTATTTTGATATCAACATTTTACACTGGGTTGTCTATTTAGGTCACATAACAGGTCACATAACTTTGAGACAGAGTCAATAGCCTGTATTAATAATATTCTAGTGAAGCCTCGTTATAAAATCATGTACGACAAGTGCAAATAAAAGAGGTTCACTTGTGAGAGGCCTGCTGACACAACACTTTATATTTAGTGGTTTCTTCTTATTACCAATATTGAAAAAAGTTGCGTTGCCTTATATTTTTGTGATCCACTACCACTGAGACTTGATTCTGTTACTGTAGCTCTTAACAAAGACAAATGTGATGAATTTGTTGTCATGTCATTTTTAGTTGATTTGTTGGATTTCAGATCTTCTATGACATGTCTTTCTGATTGAAAATTAAAGCACAGCTTGTGGTCTCGACAAAGACATTTTCTCTGTTGATTCTTTTTCAGCACATGAAGAGGTCACTTCTTGCTGATAATTACTGTAGCAACATGAAATGATTCGGAGCCGTTCTCAGACTTTTTGTGTTAGATGTTCCACACTGCAAATATCACATTAGCCAACAGAACTGGCCTTTGTTCAGTTAATTAAAATCACCCTCTTGCATAGATTAGAAATCAGGCTATTTGTAGTTTAATTTACATCTGATTGTGCTGAATTGATAAAAGAAATGAAGACGATTTACATTTGCAAAGACTTGCTACATTTTGCTCAAAACCCACTAACTTTCTCTTTATATTCCTAAAATCTTGTCAAAACAACTAATTCTACAAATAACAGTAAAATATTATATTGTAAAATCAATACTATTGTTAACTGCTATCTGTCTTACATTTAAACCTTTGCATTTAAGGTCAGATTATTTATTATAATAATCTAATTTTAAAGCAGTTGATTCATTTATAATGGGATGGAACATATTGAACATCAGCATGTTTTTTTCTTTCTGATTTTTGAACCAGTTCTAAACATACAATTATATGGAATGGAAAATGAAATCAGCAAAATTTGAATTACAGTAAATACAAAACATCACCCGTCTTACAAATTAAACACGTAATATAAAACATATGTGTAATATAACAAATCACTATTTTTATATAAGTGATAAATATTTTTATTTAGCCTATGATATAACCTGGGGTGCACATAAGTGGTCCGCAGGTCCGCATGCGCGACCAGAATTAAAAATGGCTTTCAGACAGCGCATTTGCGTACCGACATGGATGACAGCTGTTAATGCACAGTTACCATTTTAGATCGACGAACTGTACTGTATAAGATTTCTATTCAAACTGAAAGCATAATCTAGTCTAGCCGCTGCCGTTCATTTCATTCACTGATGCTCTTCCATCAGTAGCGCTAAACCCGGAAGCGCATATACTTACTTGGCGGCAACCCGCCAAAATAAAAGCTCGCTGATTTTACGTTTGAAAATGATGAAAATTAAAATTAAAATAATAATAATAATCATATTAATAATAATAATAATATTAGCATTTTATTTTTAAGTTTACTATAAAATAATTGTATTTGTATGTAATACTCCCTTTTTATTTTAAAATAAAATAGTATTATCATACTTATTTAGTTTATTTTATATATATATATATATATATATATATATATATATATATATATATATATATATATATATATATATATAAACTAAATAAAGTGCAATAATATTATTATCGCTATTATTAATTTATTTTTTATAGTTATATTTTATGGGTCACTCTACATGCCGTGGCCCGTGTGAGGACCAAACCAAATCTCCAGGTTCTCATATGAGAACCAGGCTGAAAAACTTATGTGCACCCCTGGATATAACATGATTAATAATGTCACATGCAGCCAAACACACATACAGGTGTGAAATGATTTATGCCAATGTGTACAACAAACGCTATTAGACTTGTGGACACCTTTTATGAATAACCATTACGGGGGAATTGGAACACAATTGTTCTCGTTTTTGTCATGAAACTGCATGTTTTAGCTTTTTATTTGTGGCCTCATTCATTTTGCACAGTGTCTGAACACATGCAGAGTGGTGCTTTAGTCCTCTCGTATTGTTTGTGGCGGTGGTGGGGTGGTGCTCTGCTACACAGCACATCTGTGTGTCGTATGTGTGTTTGCTGCTCCATCATTAGATCAAGCCTGTTGCATTGATCAAGCAGAAGACACACATTGGCAAGCGCTCCCTGACAGAGATGCTGCACTGAGGCTTAACACTTCTGCTCTTCATGGGTAAGTACACTTTTTTGCAGTTGTTAGAATAATTATATATGCATATATACTTGCATAGTTAATGCAATACAGTTCCATTGATTTATTTTAAATTTTGTGTGGTGTATACAAGCATAAATACACCAATTTTCAATGAATCAATACATATCAAGTCTTCTCTTGGTACAAATGTAAACATTTTCTCGTGAATATTCAATTATTAGGACATAACATTCATTATTCAGGGTGATCTCATTAGTATAAAGTTTGCACACACATTTTTGCATATTTATATGCTGAATGTAATGTAAAATATAGAAATATTAACCGCAACTAAAAAGTATTTACATATGCACAGATTTGGGAATCATGTACATAAATCAATTATAAATACAGGTGCATCTCAATAAATTAGAATGTCGTGGAAAAGTTCATTTATTTCAGTAATTCAACTCAAATTGTGAAACTCGTGTATTAAATAAATTCAATGCACACAGACTGAAGTAGTTTAAGTCTTTGGTTCTTTTAATTGCGATGATTTTGACTCACATTTAACAAAAACCCACCAATTCATTCTCAACAAATTAGAATACTTCATAAGATCAATAAAAAAAACATTTTTAGTGAATTGTTGGCCTTCTGAAAAGTATGTTCATTTACTGTATATGTACTCAATACTTGGTAGGGGCTCCTTTTGCTTTAATTACTGCTTCAATTCGGCGTGGCATGGAGGTGATCAGTTTGTGGCACTGCTGAGGTGGTATGGAAGCCCAGGTTTCTTTGACAGTGGCCTTCAGCTCATCTGCATTTTTTGGTCTCTTGTTTCTCATTTTCCTCTTGACAATACTCCATAGATTCTCTATGGGGTTCAGGTCTGGTGAGTTTGCTGGCCAGTCAAGTACACCAACACCATGGTCATTTAACCAACTTTTGGTGCTTTTGGCAGTGTGGGCAGGTGCCAAATCCTGCTGGAAAATGAAATCAGCATCTTTAAAAAGCTGGTCAGCAGAAGGAAGCATGAAGTGCTCCAAAATTTCTTGGTAAACGGGTGCAGTGACTTTGGTTTTCAAACAACACAATGGACCAACACCAGCAGATGACATTGCACCCCAAATCATCACAGACTGTGGAAACTTAACACTGGACTTCAAGCAACTTGGGCTATGAGCTTCTCCACCCTTCCTCCAGACTCTAGGACCTTGGTTTCCAAATGAAATACAAAACTTGCTCTCATCTGAAAAGAGGACTTTGGACCACTGGGCAACAGTCCAGTTCTTCTTCTCCTTAGCCCAGGTAAGACGCCTCTGACGTTGTCTGTGGTTCAGAAGTGGCTTAACAAGAGGAATACGACAACTGTAGCCAAATTCCTTGACACGTCTATGTGTGGTGGCTCTTGATGCCTTGACCCCAGCCTCAGTCCATTCCTTGTGAAGTTCACCCAAATTCTTGAATTGATTTTGCTTGACAATCCTCATAAGGCTGTGGTTCTCTCGGTTGGTTGTGCATCTTTTTCTTCCACACTTTTTCCTTCCACTCAACTTTCTGTTAACATGCTTGGATACAGCACTCTGTGAACAGCCAGCTTCTTTGGCAATGAATGTTTGTGGCTTACCCTCCTTGTGAAGGGTGTCAATGATTGTCTTCTGGACAACTGTCAGATCAGCAGTCTTCCCCATGATTGTGTAGCCTAGTGAACCAAACTGAGAGACCATTTTGAAGACTCAGGAAACCTTTGCAGGTGTTTTGAGTTGATTAGCTGATTGGCCTGTCACCATATTCTAATTTGTTGAGATAGTGAATTGGTGGGTTTTTGTTAAATGTGAGCCAAAATCATCACAATTAAAAGAACCAAAGACTTAAACTACTTCAGTCTGTGTGCACTGAATTTATTTAATACACGAGTTTCACAATTTAAGTTGAATTACTGAAATAAATGAACTTTTCCACGACATTCTAATTTATTGAGATGCACCTTTATATTGTAGCAACATTATTTTTTCAGTGTATAGATATGAAAAAGATATTAATCTTTGTTGTTTAGATATCAGTTAAACTGATTAAAATGCTGAAAAATGCTGTTCTATGAAAATATCCTTTGAGAAAGAATTTTAATGTTATTTTCTCAATACTGTCTGATAAAAAAAAAATGGAATAAGCATTCAATATACATAAGCAATATTAGCAATACTTTGAAGTCAGCAGTTATCTGTTCCAAAAAAAAAAAAAAAAAAAGTATTGTTTTAGTAGGTTTAAAATTTCCAGCTTTACTACACTGGATACCAGGGCCGTGCACAGACCTTTTGAGGGGTATGTGCTGAAACTGAAAAAAGGGCAAAGGTCAAAGGGCAAAAGGACAACCCCCCCATCCCCCATATCCAACATGTATCCACATACCTGGCAAAAACTTGATACTGTGGAGGACCAGGGATGTTGGTCTTTTGAAGGTCTCTTATTCACTACACTTTTCCTAAAATAAGCCAGCAGTGAAAAAATATTGTGAAAAGTACAGTTGCAGTGAAAAGTTTGAGTTGTGCTAGAGCTCTCCCCTACTAATTCTATATATCTGCATGGTAAAATATAAAGATTTCACAGTGATCTGATTCTGTAAGGTGTTTATTTATTTATTTATAGTTACTACAACATTACTGTAGTAAACCCATGTTTTATTGCATTTATACATGTGAAGACGACGAGCTAGATTCAGAAATGAGCTAGCTAGCGAATACGTGCATATTAACAGCGTAAACATATAATGTGATTAAATGAAACTAAGTGTATCAGCCATCATAAATCAAAGAAATTTCTTAGAAATATATTTTATCTAGGTGACGAGGATCACTCAAATGCAGTTAGGGGGTTTTTGATCAGCGAATATGTGCAAATGTGCATTTCTTCCGTCATTAAAACGGCAGCATCACATTACGTTTTCATCAACAGGTTAACTTACAAAGTTTGTTGTAGCTATATCGGCGCTCAGTTTTTCCTGTTGTAAAATACATTTGGCCAAAATCTCATTTGATTAAGATGGCAAATGCTAGCCCTCTCTCTCAGACCTCAAACGCATAAAATATGACCCTTTATAGACAGTGTTTCTTGCTCAAAGAAAACGCTGTACTTATTCAAACAACATGATATTTACCGTTGCAAGACTTCGTTCAGCTGCTGTGCAGGGTTGCCAGGTTTTCACAAGAAAGCCCTCCCAATTCCTACTCAAAACTAGCCAAAACTTAGACCAATCGCGTTTCGAGGGGGTCCCCCATTAAAAAATAGCGTTCCGAAGGGGAAAAATGCAAGGTTTTTTTTTTTTTTGTTTTGTTTTTGGAGGGGTTCCCCTGGTAAATTCGCATTCCAGGGGCTAAATATCACGTTTTTGTGGTCGCTTCAACCCTCGGACATGAAAAACGTCCCGCGGACTTGGCAACACTGCTGCTGTGGAATTTTGTTGCTAAATTTAGCAACTTTTCAGACTACCCTAGCAACTTTTTCTTCCAAAAGTACCTAGCAACAAATTTAGCAATTTTTAAAATATATTTGGCAACTTTTAGCAACATTTGATAAGTGACTCAGACAATAAAAAGGCACACATTTTCCATCCAAATTTCACAAAAAGAGGAAACGAAAGATGCCTAGCAGCTATTTGCAATTGTTCAGTTTAATAATAAAAATAATAATAATAATTTAATAATTGAGTAATTGTTCATTTATGATACACTTTGTTAGTAGTACCTGCGATTGCTGATCAGTTAGTACACTGTAAGAAAAATAGAAAAGATACTGGTAATTTTCCAGGACATTATCTATTATCCATTGTAACCCTGTAACCCGAAAACACAATGTGTAATTTAAAATGCAGGTAAAAAACCAATACGGAAAATTAATTCATATTAACATAGTAGATTGTGCCCTATTTGTACAGACTTTTCTTAGAGTGTAGCACACTAACTACCAATACACTGCTTAAAGCATAATTGTTGAAAATGTGTAGTGTTTACTAGCTGTTCAATAATTCAGTCCATTTAAAATACAGTTATTTATATTTTAATATTATATTATGCATATTATTTTACAAACAATTCTAAATTAACATGTATAAAATGTATTTTTTGCTGAGATTTGATGTGACAATTTTGCATCGTGATTACGCAATGACATCACAACGTCATTTAGCAACTTTTAGCAACAAATCGACCCTCCTTTAGCAACTTTCTCTGAAAATTAGTTGGCAACATTGCTTCAGTCCAGATAGAGGGGGTGGAGTTATGAGGTTTTACTGACAGCTTGAGGAGATCCAACAAGATTTTAGTCACAAGCTATTTTTAATACCTTTCATTGGCTAAATATTCAGAAGTTCGGAGTGTAAGGGGAAAAAGGGCATGTGCTCTGCACAGGTTGAGCCCTACCTGTGCACGTGCCTGCTGGATACTTTTCTATATTTACATTTTTTTAAATGACTGCAGTTTGCATTCTGAATTCAACTAAAAGTAGTTTATCAGTCACTACACCTGAACTTATTAAATGTTACTCTAAAGTTTTCTTTTCACTCTCTCCACCGTATCCCAGTATGACTAATGCCAGACAAATTAAACTCCTTCTCTGGAGTGCTTAGATTGTATGTGTAAAGGGATCAAATATTCATTACTTTAGTGAATTGCTAAACTGCTTCTTCATTTAATGGGGTGTTGTTTGGCTAAAGAAAACACACCCCCGGCTCCTGGCATTAGATCCCGTTAGCTCACCCACCTGCTGTCTATGGGCCATGCCAGATGAGTCATGAGGCTAAAGCACTCATTCATGGGATTTCTGTTCACCTCTGAGTACTCACCTGCTCTCCCAAAATGGTGCACTGTCATAATAGACTGAAGAGTATAAAATTTAAATGCAATGATAACTATAGCAATAATAACATGATATGTAATCTGAGAGAGAGGACCTCTAAAGCATGCATGTGAAAATAACTAATAAAGATGCACATCAAAAAATATGAAGCAATAATAAAACATTGCTCCTACATTTTTCTTAGTCTTCTAAATATATGTATACACTGCCGTTCAAAAGTTTGGGATCAGTAAGATTTTTAATGTTTTTTAAAGAAGTTTCTTATGCTCATCAAGGCTGTATCTAAATCATATAAAAAACTAAAAAAAATAAATAAAAAACTGTAATTTTGTGAAATATTATTAAAATTTAAAATAACAGTTTTCTATTTTAATATACTTTAAAATATTATTTATTCCTATGAAGCAATGCTGAATTTTCAGCATCATTACTCCAGTCTTCAGTGTCACATGATCCTTCAGAAATAATTCTAATATGCTGATTTATTTTCAGTGTTGGTTGATGATGCTTGTGTTGTGATGCTTTTTGTTTTTTGGGAACTGTGATACTTTGATCAATAAAAAGTTAAAAAGAACAATGTTTATTCAAAATAGAAATTTTGTGTTACAATATACACTACTATTCAAAAGATTGGGGTCAGTAAATTTTTTCTTTCTTTTTTTTTTTTTTGTAAAGAAATTAATAGTTTTATTCATCAAAGAATCAATATTTCTGAAGGATCATGTGAAACTGAAGACTGCAGTAATGGCTGAAGAAAATTCAGCGCTGTCACAGAAATAAATTATATTTTAAAGTATATTAAAATAGGAAACCAATATTAGAAAGTGCAATAATATTTCACAATATTACTGTTTTTTTCTGTATTTTTGATAAAATAAATACAGCCTTGATGAGTCTCCATTAAAAACATTAAAAATCTTACTGATCCCAAACTTTTGAATGGCACTATATATGTGTGTGTGTGTGTGTGTCTGTATGTGTGTGTGTACATATATATATATATATATACATATATATATATATATATATATATATATATATATATATGTACACACACACACACATACATATATATAGTGCCGTTCAAAAGTGCTGTTCATGCCTCAAATTTACCTGAAATTTCAAGTCTTTAAGACACCAACATTCCCACTCTACTAAATAACTAAATACTAAATAACTCATTATTTTGTATCTTTTAAAGAAACACTACTACTATGTCCTGACAGAAACATGAGGTTCACTTTATAAAGTATTAAAAAAAAAAAAAAAATCACAGCAAAATACAGTTATTTTTTGTCTGATTGTGTTAACAATTTAATAGATGGACCTGCAGATCAATTTGATAACATCCTGTAGTCTCAATTCATTCATTCATTGAAATTAATGTTAGATTTGCCAGTATTTATAAATCATTAATAAATATTTAAGACATTATCTGTGAATCTAAAACCCATATTGAGCAATATTTTTGTGAAAAAATGGAAGGAGCGGAAGACTGCACTAAATCAGAAGAAAACCTCAAAAAAAAAAAAAAAATTCATATTCCCATTGATTCATACTGTTTTTTCCATAAATGTTCACTATGCACATTCATGCAATTAAAATGCTACTATAATAAGCTGCTAAAGTCTAATTATGGATATCTTTGTGACACTGAACTCATATAGTGAGGCCTATAGAGAAATAAGCATATTTACAGCATTACTACTGGCCATATTAGGGAAGTAATAAACTAAGACCACCCGACATGGACACAGTGGCAATGAAAGCTTATGTGATCAAGTACAAACCTTTCCTTACAAGCTTTCTAACTGATCCTCTAAGTACAAAGCACCTCTGCTCTTTTCATGTTTCGATCAGTAAATGGAGGGTTTGCTGCTGTGTGGTGTAAAGTGGCCAGTCTATTGAAGAGAGTAAAGAGGTCTGTAGTATACAAAGGCTGGCTGTGATGATAATAGTGTTAATGAAACACAACCAAAATAGGAATATGCAGTGAGAAAGAGAGAGAGAGAGGAGGTGCTGCTGCGTGTGAGAGTTGTGATTTGCACTCGTTCTTTGAAGACACGCTTACACCAGCAAATGAGGCATGGCACAAGTTATTCTTTATGTTTTGAAATATTTGATATTCTGGGAACTTTATGACTGCTATCTGTTTATCTAATGAAAGGCAGTTACGTTGAATCCTGTGTTAGTATGAAGCCTTTGGACTGTGTGTTTTGCAGTGCATGAACGCATTTGGTCAGATGAGGAATGATGCTATGGACCATTATCTTCATTTGAAAGGCACAGATGAAGAGGGCTAGCATGTCTCGTCCTGTATGGAGCTCACTTCAGATGCCCTGTTCACTCTGGCTCCTCCTTCTGTCCTCTTCCATCAGGTTTAATCCTGCTGAATCTGAATTAGGTGAGTGTAACCTGTGCATTTTGGCTGCAAGTGTGTTTATATTGTTTTATTGGATTTTATTCTGCTGAACAGGCCCATACAAATGCATGGGTGCCATGCAAATTTTTTATACGCTTGCATAATTTGACAAAAGGCTTGCCAAAACATTGTGCTGCTCCATGTGTAGCCTAGCAACAGCGGACTTCAAACTAGCCCTGCTTCCTCAAAGTGATGCCCATTTCAAATTAGATTTCGTGTGGTGAAAGATACACTGAATATATGGAATATATTACTTTGCAAACAGTAAGTAAATGCCAATGCAATATAAAATTATGGTCACACTTTATTTTAAGGTCCAATTCTCACTATTAACAAACCATTAACTATGACTTTTGCCTTAATAAACTCCTAATTTGCTGCTTATTAATAGTTAATAAGGTAATTGGTAAGTTTAGGTATTGGGTAAGAATAGGGATGCAGAACATGCAGAATGCAGAATATGTGCTTTATAAGTATTAATACTAATAATATGTTAATAATAGGCATGCTAATAAGCAACTTGTTAATAGTGAGAATTGGTCTATATACTAAAGTGTTACCAAAATTATTTATGCTACAGATGATGCATATATTGTTTTTTTCAGTACTATATTCTAATCTAAGAGCTACAGAGGACACCTGACACCACATTAAAATTTGGGATTAAAAATCTGATTTAAACTCATGATTTTGATAAAAAAAAAAAAACAGAACAAAGTGATGTAAAGAGAATAAGACGTATTTACACTTTTCTTTTTACTCAAATTGCTAGGTTGATAATATCATTTTTATTAAATTATAATTAATAAATAAAAATAATAATAATAAATTTGAATTTTCACTAAATATGTAAAAATATGCAAAAACACCAGTTAACAAAATCACGTGATCATGTATTACACTGTATTTTTTTGTTCTCTGTCAGAAAATCTAAAACATCTAGCTTCTAAAATAACTCTTTTAACCAAGTCAAAAATATTATTGTTTGCTTGCAATATTTATTCATTTACTTCATCATCATTTATATTCATTTTATTTCCTTGCATACTTTTCTCTTTGTTCAGCATTTTCAGTGTTACCTGAAGATGGCGTTGGGATTTTAAATAGCTCTCTGATGCTGCACTGCACAGTGTTTGACTCTGGACTGAGGGTTCCTCTGCCAGTGAAATGGGAGAAAGACGCTGGAGCTCTAGACAGCAGGATTCGTCAGTTGGCCAGTGGCTCACTTTTCTTTCCCCAATTAAAAGAGGAAGATTTTGGAAACTATTCCTGCAGTGCAAAGAGAGGCAACAAACAGATTCAGACCACTGTCATGGTCAGCAAAGCATGTATGTATATTGCATTAGTAATTACATTAATGAAATTATGATAAGAGAGATGATGTTAAAGGCACAGTTCACCCCAAAATGAAAAGTCTGTCATCATTCACTCACCCTCATGTCATTACAAACCTGTATGACTTTGATTTCTTCCACCAAAACACCAAAGAAGATACTTAGAAGAATGTTGGTAGCAAACAGATTTTGTTCCCATTGACTTCCATTGTATGATATAGAAATCAATAGGAACTGAAACTGTTTGGTTACCAATATTATTCAAAATATCTTCTTCTGTGTTCACCAGTTTTGAAACGACATGAGAGTTGTTATAAATTCACTGTAAACCACGGCTTCACGGGGCTTATTGCTTTTATAAAACGGTTATTCCATATACGTAGTAAGGTTTCACAAAATAAAACAAAGCAAATAAAGTGTAATGATATTAATAAAAACAGTATTCTTCCACCAAACAATGTAGTTCCTCAGAAACAGCTGTGGTTGGAACAAAGTGGTTGACAAGCAACACACAAAGTAAACAAAGGTGTAGGTTTGTAGTGTAATTTACAACGGCTTCGAACGTGGCTCAACCAATCAGAATCAAGGACCGGAACTATCCGTTTTATAAGTTTTATTTTCTATGCCTTAAAGGGTTACACACAGAAACGTCAGTGCAGGATAAGTCTATGTCAGGTGTTTACTACAAATAGTCATTGCTGGTAATTTGTTTGTTTGTAGGCCTGGAGGATGTGTTCTTTCACCCTCAGTCCATGAGAACTGAAGAGGGCCATGATGTTTTCCTTCAGTGTGTCTCGGGTGATAGTTCTCCTCCTGCTCAGATTTCATGGTTAAAAAATGGCAAAGTTCTCACCAAAGGAAACCAGATTCAGGTACTACAACAAAACATGTAGTAGTACACACACTGTTAACCCATCAAATAATGGCTATAATAAAATAAAATAATAAATTACATTCTAAAGCTGGATTTAGATTTGCTGTTTTTTAAAAGTAAATAACACTAAAGGCTAATTTATGCTTACTGGGCCAACAGGTATTGTCTAGTTGAAATGATATATTGTTTGGTGATATTTTTCCTGTTAAAGGAATAATTTCCCCAAAATGAAAATTTGCTGAAAATGTACTCACCCTCAGGCCACCTAATATAGAGATGAGTTTCTTTCTTTATTGGAAAAGATTTGGAGAAAATGAGCTTGACATCACTTGCTCAGCAATGGATCCTCTGCAGTGAATGGGTGCCGTCAGAATGAGAGTCTAAACAGCTGATAAAAACATCACAAAAATCCACAAGTAATCCACACGACTCCAGTCTGTTGGTTTGTAATAAACAAATACATCAAGACGTTTTTATCTACAAAGTGTTACTTCCGGCGATAATACCCCTTTTTTTTATAGAGTCCTCTATTGCTTCCTCTAGTGAAATGTTTGTCTGCGTCAGGAGAGAATATGCACAGATCAAGCACTGTTTACAAGCCAAAACGGTCTGAAACAAACTGAATAAATATGTTGGTAGATATTGGTGTGAGAAGTTATTAAGGCCACGGTTTTGGCTAGAAGCAATGGTTTAAAGTTAAATTTTCTTACAAACATGCAGCTTTACACTTCATAAGATGCTGAGTGTAAAGTGATGTAATGCTAAATTTCTCCAAATCTGCTCAGATGAAGACACAAACTCATCCACATCTTTGATGGCTTGAGGGTGAGTACATTTTCAGCAAATTTTCATTTTTGGGTGAACTATTCCTTTAAGATCTCTGTAAGCCTTGACAAATCAGAATTCGGCTAGTGGAAGAGCGTTGATGATTGGTTAAAGCTGTTTGTGGGTGTGGTTTGGGCACAATGTTTTTTTATTTACAATCAGTTTTGTGCAGTCAGATCTGATAACTTGTCACCAAAAGTGGATACTATATAGGACTCTGTGATAAGTTCAATAATCTTTCTTTGCTAAATACTAAATATTACCACTAGGGACAGTATGGAGGAGGGAGTCAAAGGAAGACATCTGGCACTTTGCACATGGCTAACATCACCAAAGCAGACCAAGGAGTCTATATCTGTATCACCCACAATCCTCTGCTGAACATAAGCAAAAGAAGTCAAGCAGCAACTCTGACAGTGCATGGTAAGACCGAGTGATATACAAGTCTGATATATTTTGCATATTCTGACTTATTACTCAGTTACTGATATATTAATTCAGGGTTCTTTATGTCTGTTGCACAGGTTTCAATGTAGATGTAAAGATTATTGAAGGCCCCCAAAATCTTACTGTACCTGTTGAAATGGAAGCTGCACTGCACTGCTTTGTTGAAGGCTTCCCCATTCCCACAGTGCAGTGGTTTAAGGATGGACATCCATTACCCAGTTCTTCTAGATGGGATCTGCAGAAGGACGGACAACTGCTGATTTTTCAGTGAGATTTTTCTATGGCAAATCATGAATAAACAAGTGTGAAATGACAACAACAAAATCTATACATTTCTTCAAGAACAAATAGGTTCAATAAAATACAGTCCTATAAACTATATGGTCAGAAATCATGAATACATCAAAAGACATTGTGAAAACAAGTGTGAAATTCTTGTTCTTAGGAGAGTTTTGTCAGAGGATGAGGGCCTGTATTTCTGTGAAGCTCACAATAAGAAGCAGAAAGTGATATCCGAGCCAGCCTACCTCCTGCCTGCAGGTACTTCTTTTTCAGACGAGTCCAGTTTCATTCCAGGTGGCAGCTGTTTCACACCTGTCCTCTATTTAGCATATCCTTTCATCCCTTCTCACACAGTTATGGATTGGAACTTTGTTCTTGAACCTGCCAACCTAACAGTGAGGAAAGGTGAATCTGCGACTCTTTCCTGTAGACCTCCTCGCAGCAGACCCCAAGCACAAGTGTCCTGGTTTAAGAACAACAGACTCCTCCAGACAGGATCGTATTATACTTTTGATCCTAATGGAGACCTGGTCTTCCACAGGTGTGTTGTGTAAATTTGTTTGTTTGCTGCAGTTCATTCTTATCTACCCTAGTAATATTTAAAACACTTTTAATATATTTATTTTTCACTAGGGTAACCATTTATGTACTCTCTTTTTGCTAAACTGTGATGTTTGTGTATATTTGTGTGCATGTCCTTATTTTAACTCGTATAGGACTCTCTACAAATTGAATCTTGTAAGAAGAGAAAACAGTCAAAATGTAAAATATATTTTAATTGTGAATTTCTGTGTTTCAGTGTACAAGAGACAGACAGTGGATTGTATTTCTGCAGAGCATCTAATTCCTATCTCAAAAGGGGTCTCACGTCGAAAAAAATCTTCCTGGATGTTCTTGGCAAGGAATTATTTGGCTTTCTTTGAAGTGTTAAAGTGTTATCTGGGAAAGGTTTAGTATGAATTATGAAATTGTTATGAAATCATTTAAACCAGGGTGAGTTTTTTGTCTACTGAAACCCTATGATCAGGATTCTTAATCAAATTTGTTTAATTTAATTTGCCATTTCTATCACACCTGTAGTTCTTTCATAAACCAATAGGGGTTCACTAACCCATAAAAGCCTGACTTAAGAGATTGATTGGCTGATCATTTGTGACTTTGTACTCTTCATGATGTTTGCTCAGGTACCATAAGTATTTTCGATGGTCAATCTGGCCTTATTATTTCAGAACCTCCATCCGTGACTATCTGGCCGACGATGGTAACGTCTCCTGTAGGAGCTGAAGTGGCGATTCAATGCCAGGTGTTAGGACACCCTGCCCCTTTCATCAAGTGGTCAAAGCAGGGACGGTCTGCCCAAACTGGAGGCAAAATTATCATGGGGTACATTTTGCACGAAGAGTTAATAACTATGATTGCAGATTGATAGTTATGGTTTACCAGGTGGTGCTTGTGAATTCATTTTGTTCCCAGGTTAAGAAACACAACACTCTACATTTCATCAGTAGGAGTGTATGATGAAGGACATTACACATGCACAGCCTCCAACACACTGGGTCACGATCAAAAAACCATGACTCTTCGGGTTGCTGGTAAATCTCTCTTTGCAAAAATAATACTAGCAATGGTACTAACATGTTTTTTGGACATATACCATGGTATTATTTGAAATAAGAGATTGTATAAATACATTATTGATCATTTAGTATTAGGGGTGCTTTTTAGAAGTGATCTAACTTGAAAAAAGTTCATTAATTTACATTTTATGTGGAAATGTAAAGTTGCAATCTCTTAAAATTGTCCTATTACACCTGTATGTAGTTTATTTGCTTAATTTTTAAGACAATGGGTTTCCTCACTTTTTTAGGTAAAGTCATTAATTTTATATTTCTCCTTGTTTTCAGTGAAACCAGTCATTGTTTCCTTTGTTGCATCACTCACTGTCTCAGAGGGATCACCTGTTAGTCTCCCTTGTCGAGCTGTTGGAGATGTTCCTGTCAAATACACTTGGATTAGAACTCCGTTGATACAAAATTCACCAGAGCTGTCTGGTTCAAACTCTCCGGTCTCACTCCCACAACAGATACACATTGATGGTTTGTTACATATTGGACAGATTGTGGTTTTACCATAGGTTTTCAGGTTTTTCCTTGTAGGCCATACTTTATGTTTTTTCAATAATAAAATTAATTTTTCAGATAATGGGACATTAGTCATCTCCAGCATCCACCGGTCTGATGCAGGGGAGTATCACTGCACTGCGAAAAACAGAGTCGGTCAGGATGTGAGAAGAGTCAGCGTAACTGTAACTGGTGAGCAAAATGCATGAGAACTAAGATTGTTTTAGTTCTCATAGCTCCAGTAAATATAAATCAGTTTCATGTTTGCACATCTCGGTTTTATCTAACCAGCCAAATGCTCTAACTTAAAGCAGACTCTGATGTCCCACCTGATAAGGAAGCACTGAGTAAAACGATTATGCCCACTGTGAGTAATGCAAATATGCAGAGATAGTCATGCTGGTCCATCTGTGACATTAGCCTCATAACACGTGACTGACTCTGTGATTGTTTTGTGAGTACTTTGGCCTTTTCATCAACATTCTCCACCATTTTGACCATTTTCAATGGTTTAGGCCAGTTAATTGGTTGAATAATACCTTGCAACACCTGCATCTGGTAACAATCATGGATCTGAGATTGTATGTGTTCTTCCAACTGTGCAGGTTCCAGAGATTGAGCAAGAGCTATTTACTGATTCCTTTCTTTATGGTTCAAAGCTTCTGAGTAATACAGAGATAAATGAACCCCTTAAGCAAACAACTGAAGATTACACAAAGATAGCTTGTAAGTCCATCCTTTTTATAACATACCTTAGAGAAATTTCTTCCTCTTTTATTCTGAAAAACTAAGAAATAATGTTCTTATTCTTTTTTTTTTCTTTGGTACAGTGTTAAATGCTTTTGTGGAGGACTCACCAACATACTTGAATCTTGAATCTACCCAAGACACTACAGAGTTTATTTCACTTAAGCCAAGTCACATTAGCATAGGAAGTAATGAAAAAATCCAACAACCCATTCGAATACAAAAAACAACCCCTGTGCCTGTCAAACCTACACCATTTCCTCCACTCAAAGAGACTTTTATACAGGATACACATGAACATATGCAACCAACAGATCAGGCCACGAAACCTCCAGTAATGAATCCAAACACAAACAGCCCTTCATCAGCAGACTCATATTCCCATACCCAGCTTAAAAAAATTCAGAGCTTTTCCCTGAAAAGTGCCCAGTCATTTAGTGAACAATCTCAGACTACAGGCTTAACTTTAATGGATGTAGAGAATTTCACTGCCTCGGCTCCTGTGGAAAAGCATCAAAATCAGAGTCAAATCATCAAGCAGTCTGGAGGTACCAAGTCATCAGTAACGAATGGCACAGACCTTGTTGAGTCACTCAAGAAAAACATCTCACAGGCCCCTATGAGGACCACTGACAATAATAACAGGTTGGTGATCAAATGAACATCTTGTTTAACTAGCTTCTCAGTTCTTTTGCCATTTATAGTTGAGAGAAAATCTAATATTTGGTAATATTAAGATTATCATGTTTTAGGTCATTGTTACAACGTAAGATCAATGTATGTATACCTTTAAATTAGTTTATTCACAGTAATCTTTGAAACAAAAAGTGTTATTTCCTTTCATATTTGTAAACACTTATTGAATGTGACAGAATATGTATTTTAAGAAATATTTCTGTATAGGTCCTTAAATAATCATGACACTACGTTTTTTCGAAATTTTGTGCTGTATGTGTAAAAAAGGATGTAAGACAGTTACACTGTGTGATTTACAATTTCAGAAGAATGCGATTATTTTAGGGAGCTGAAACTTGACAACTTTGTTTCAGCAGTGCCTGAGTACTTAAA
Source organism: Spinibarbus caldwelli (assembly GCA_039654775.1). Taxonomy (NCBI): domain Eukaryota; kingdom Metazoa; phylum Chordata; class Actinopteri; order Cypriniformes; family Cyprinidae; genus Spinibarbus; species Spinibarbus caldwelli. The sequence goes on along the minus strand of CM077223.1, from coordinate 19,072,577 downwards.
CATATTCCCACGGGAATGTGTGGCATGAGAAAGTTTAATTTAGTTCCTTTTGATCTAGGAATTGCTGAAGCATGCTGAAATTGTTTGGTTTCAGTTTGGTTCCATCAGGCAATGTATTGTGTAACAGTTAACAATTATCCAAAAATGATTGACTGTTAACACAACACATTATTGCACTGGAAGTGTAAATGTAAGACCATCTGAAATGATCTACATTGATTTTTATGATTTAATTATGGTATTGCTGCGAGACTTATCATGTTTCAGTGTCCTGACATAATTCCTTCGCAATAAACTATAATGGCTTTTTTGAGTTGTGATTTTCATATACTACCTTCTTTTCCTCAGAGAAAAGGAGAAATCCCAAACTTGGCTGCCTGTGATTGAGAAGCATGACATTCCTATTGTGGTTGGAGTTGGTGTTTCATTGGCATTCATCTTCATTGCCATGGCCTTTTACTCTCTAGTTCAGAAAAATGATCCTGCATCTCTACCTACAGGGAGGGCAGGTGGGATATAATTTATATGCCAAAAATAAACCTCGGTACCCATTTTACTCACAGCCTGTGATGAGTTCATGAATAAGATGTTCAAGTGCATCAAAAAATGTAATATAATATTTTTTTTCTCATAGTTCTGAGGGGAATATGTGGTCCTTGCAGGCATGGGGAACGTCTTGCAATGGAAAGAACATATGATAACAAGTTAGTCTTGTTGAGAGCATGTTGAAAGCCAGTAATAATGCCTCTGTCAACATTACATTAATTGTCTTAATGATGGCACATTTCAGGGCATTTGAAGATGATAATTTGCTGGCTGTTATTGAGCAAAGCCCCAACACATCGGAGACAAGAGCGCTTCCAACAGAAGGCAGCCTATCCACCTTGATGATGGAACCACCATCCGATGATTTGCAAGAGGGTGTCCAGTCCACCCAGGACCTGCCAGTTATTGTGGAGACTCACCCAGAGCCTAGAGAAGAGGACCAGGTCAGAACCTTAACAAAATTTATTCCAAACATATGAGGGAGAATGTGTTGATGATGATCTCTTACATTCACCAAGGCTTGATCAAAAATACAGTAAAAAGTAACAAAAGTATACAACTAGTTTTTATTTAAATATATAATTTAAAATGCTGAATTCATAGCAGCCATTACTCCAGTCTTTAGTGTCACATCATCCTTCAGAAATCCTTCTAACAGGCATTTCTTATTATCAGTGTGATAAATAGTTGTGCTGCTTAATATTTTTTGTGGAAACCACGAATCATTTGACCAATTCAAGATTCTTAGATGAAGAGAAAGTTCAAAAGAGCAGTATGTATTTGAAAGAGAAATCTTTTGTAACATTAATAACATCTTTACTGTCACTTTTGACCCTGGACCACAAAACCAGTCTTAAGTAGCACAGGTATATTTGTAGCAATAGCCAAAAATACATTGTATGGGTCAAAATGATCGATTTTTCTTTTATGCCAAAAATCATTAGGATATTAAGTAAAGATCATGTTCCATGAAGATATTTTGTAAATTTCCTATCGTAAATATATCAAAACTTCATTTTTGATTAGTAATATGCATTGCTAAGAACTTGGACAACTTTAAAGGGAATTTTCTCAGTATTTAGATTTTTTTTTTTGGACTCTCAGATTCCAGATTTTCAAATAGTTGTATCTCGGACAAAATATTGTTGTATCTTAACAAACCATACATCAATGGAAATCTTATTTATTCAGCCTTCAGATGATGTATAAATCAATCAGTTTCCAAAAATTGACCCTTATGACTGGTTTTGTGGTTCATGGTCTCACACACACACACACACACACATATACAGGTGCATCTCAATAAATTAGAATGTCGTGGAAAAGTTCATTTATTTCAGTAATTCAACTCAAATTGTGAAACTCGTGTATTAAATAAATTCAGTGCACACAGACTGAAGTAGTTTAAGTCTTTGGTTCTTTTAATTGTGATGATTTTGGCTCACATTTAACAAAAACCCACTAATTCACTCTCTCAACAAATTAGAATATGGTGACATGCCAATCAGCTAATCAACTCAAAACACCTGCAAAGGTTTCCTGAGCCTTCAAAATGGTCTCTCATTTTGGTTCACTAGGCTACACAATCATGGGGAAGACTGCTGATCTGACAGTTGTCCAGAAGACAATCATTGACACCCTTCACAAGGAGGGTAAGCCACAAACATTCATTGCCAAAGAAGCTGGCTGTTCACAGAGAGCTGTATCCAAGCATGTTAACAGAAAGTTGAGTGGAAGGGAAAAATGTGGAAGAAAAAGATGCACAACCAACCGAGAGAACCGCAGCCTTATGAGGATTGTCAAGCAAAATCCATTCAAGAATTTGGGTGAACTTCACAAGGAATGGACTGAGGCTGGGGTCAAGGCATCAAGAGCCACCACACACAGACGTGTCAAGGAATTTGGCTACAGTTGTCGTATTCCTCTTGTTAAGCCACTCCTGAACCACAGACAACGTCAGAGGCATCTTACCTGGGCTAAGGAGAAGAAGAACTGGACTGTTGCCCAGTGGTCCAAAGTCCTCTTTTCAGATGAGAGCAAGTTTTGTATTTCATTTGGAAACCAAGGTCTTAGAGTCTGGAGGAAGGGTGGAGAAGCTCATAGCCCAAGTTGCTTGAAGTCCAGTGTTAAGTTTCCACAGTCTGTGATGATTTGGGGTGCAATGTCATCTGCTGGTGTTGGTCCATTGTGTTTTTTGAAAACCAAAGTCACTGCACCCGTTTACCAATAAATTTTGGAGCACTTCATGCTTCCTTCTGCTGACCAGCTTTTTAAAGATGCTGATTTCATTTTCCAGCAGGATTTGGCACCTGCCCACACTGCCAAAAGCACCAAAAGTTGGTTAAATGACCATGGTGTTGGTGTGCTTGACTGGCCAGCAAACTCACCAGACCTGAACCCCATTGAGAATCTATGGGGTATTGTCAAGAGGAAACCTGGGCTTCCATACCACCTCAGCAGTGCCACAAACTGATCACCTCCATGCCACGCCGAATTGAAGCAGTAATATAAGCAAAAGGAGCCCCTACCAAGTATTGAGTACATATACAGTAAATGAACATACTTTCCAGAAGGCCAACAATTCACTAAAAATGTTTTTTTTATTGGTCTTATGAAATATTCTAATTTGTTGAGATAGTGAATTGGTGGGTTTTTGTTAAATGTGAGCCAAAATCATCACAATTAAAAGAACCAAAGACTTAAACTACTTCAGTCTGTGTGCACTGAATTTATTTAATACACAAGTTTCACAATTTGAGTTGAATTACTGAAATAAATGAACTTTTCCACGACATTCTAATTTATTGAGATGCACCTGTATATATATATATATATACATACATACATACATACATACATACATTTACATTTAGTCATTTAGCAGACGCTTTTATTCGAAGCGACTTACAAATGAGGACAATAGAAGCAATCAAAACCAACAAAAGAGCAACAATATGCAAGCGCTATGACAAGTCTCGGTTAGCCTAACGCAGTACACTTAAAAAGGTAAACAAGTAGAATAGAATATATATATATATATATATATATATATATATATATATATATATATATATATATATATTTTCATGGTCCATGGTCACACACACACACACATATATATATATATTCTGTACAGTAAAATAAATTAGTTATTTTAAACAGAATAACTATACAATAAAATTGAATGGTGACCATGGCTGTCTAGCTACATTTTCAAGTTCAATTTTTGATGAACAACAAAGCTATCATATGACATAAGCGTGTGGATCATATGAACATTTTTTGGCAGCTTTTTTTTTTGGAGCTTATCAGCCCCTGGTCACAATTCACTTTTGTTTTATGGAACAAAGTAGCATGATCATTCTTCAAAGTTTCTGCTTTTCTGTTAAATTAATAGATTCCTTTTGAAATTACTAGTTTTATTTCTACACATAAAGCATTGCAGTCTTTGGGTCTCCAGACATAAAGAACGTACTGTCAGTCTGTGGGTTAATTCACAGCTATAAATAAAGAAGAAACAGTTACTTGTTTTCTTTTTAACATTTTTTCCCCATTTTGAATTAGTTGGAGACTATATTTGAGGAGGGGAAGGTCTCTCCATCACCACATTCTGACATTCAGCTGCAGTGTATGGAGGACTGGAGGAGCAGAGAGTTTGAACCAGGTCAGGACGCCACCTCACCTCCTCCAGCCAGTCCAGCACCTGCCCAGGAGAAGGGCCTGCGCTCTTCCCTGACCCTCCAGACCAGCGATCCCTCCTCAACTCCCGTGCGCCACAGCATCAATATCTCCCACGGTTTCTCTCCTCTCCTGCTGTCCCACTGCGTGTCCCTGGGCATGACCTCTGTGGCTGTGGATGTGCACTTCTACCCCTCGGCCCCCTCAGCAGCCGGCCATCCTCCATGCCCTGCCTTTGGCCCCCCTGGCCAGTAGGTGAACACCAGGCTAGAGCATGAACTGAATTCACCCTCTGCTAGCCACAGTAAATAACAAGAGTGTGTGATAAATGCTGAAGTCATGAGAAAGCTTTTTTTAAATCGCTCACCTCATAGGGCTACTGGCAGTTAGGTTAAAGATGGTGCTGATGCTTTTTTTCCTCCCTCTTTTTTTTTAAATGATTGTCAGATTTCCTATGATGTTGGTTTAATGAAAGGCAGCATGAGCTCTTGTGGAGCCATGCATTAGAATGACTGTGTCTGAATCCCCGTACTTTCACAGTATGTACTGAATGTGATTGAAATGACTTTGGATACTACATCCGGCATACTGAAAAAAAAAAAGGTAAAATTTGTGGTAAAAAATTGAAAAAATTAAGCTTAAAAAATACATATTTGATGTGTCACGAATTAACTTCTGGGAATGTACTTTTACTGTCTTCAACCATAAATTATATGGCAGTTCATACTTCCGAAACCCATAAAGTTGACATTATTTTATAGTAAAATTACATATAATGTAATGTTAAATCATTTACAGTTTTTTTAAGGTGTCTTACAGTTAACCCATTAACAGGTTTTAGCATAGCACTTTTACAAACATTTTTACAGTGTGGTGTTAGGAAAGGGCGATATAACTAAAAATGTTTAAATATTTTTTTAACCTTTTAAAAAAAATTATAATTGTATTTGATCTCAATATATATGAATTAGCTTTGAAAAGTGATATTCTTCTTATTATTATTTTCAGATCATAGGAAATATGCTAACAGCAATATAGTATTTACCTTCATATATTTTTACTAAGACATTTTAATATGTAAAAAATGTCATGCATTCATTTGCATGTACTAATACCAACCACAAAAACTTAAAGAGGCCCAGCCAAGGCTTTTGTGGTCTGTATGATATATATATATATATATATATATATATATATATATATATACACTCCACAAAAAACTTTTTCAATACTGCACAGAAGGCAAGTACGCATATTCAGATGCAGGGAACAACTGCAGGTAATAAGGTTTATAAACACTTTTCTTTCCTCTAATGCCAAGGAATTTATAATACTGTAAGTATTTAAGTGTCATTAAATGTATATATTAATGTATTTCTAAAAAGTAGATAGTATTCAGCATTTTTTAAACAGTTCAAATAAGAAACTTCTACAAACCTAGCCATAGCATTATGTAAAATATTGTTGGAAAAGGTCTCCACAGTAATGGAGAGTAACTGCAAAGGGATAATAGAAATTTATGTTGTAAAAAGGTGTGCAACAACTCGACTGTTACTTCTGCTTGTGCCAAAGGATAAACCACCTTACCATTAGCTATTTCTGTGTCTTTTATTGTTGAACATTAATTTTAAGATATTGGGAGTATTGTACTTCATGGGCAACCAACTGTTGTATCTTGCTTTTACGTACTAGTAAAAGTTTCCAATTAATACAGTTAATAAATAGTCTCTTGTCGACTTATTTCAAGTCATCTTTTAAGAAGCTGAGACATTCAGACCAGGTCATGGCGTGATAGATGAATTACTTCATGTGAAGTGTTACTGTCTTTATTATTGGCCACAAACTGATGATTTTATGTAAAGATTGCTGGAAATGGTAAAGAGCCATTTAAACATATTGTTGTAAAATAAATGATTTGCAGTTTTATTTCTTTAAACCACTTTTGTAAATGATCAGACATACAGGTAAATTTCTTTTTGACAAACTTAATCATATTGCAGAAAAATCTCAGTAATGGTGCTACAAATGGCTATATTTTGCTTGGAAGGACAGGAATATTATGAGGTTACATTCATTCATATCAAAGATCATAAATGAATACAACAGTGAACACTCTGTAAAAAAACAAAACCAAAAAAAAAAAAAAGAACCTTGCCATCACAGGTCCACAGTTCAAGGCAAATTACTTATTTCAAGTTGAACAGTGCATTAGAATTTACTTAGAACAGACTATTATGAGGCAGCAAATACAATTTATATTTCAGCATAAACATAAAATGGACGGAATACTTTTTTTTTTTCTTTTTCCTTTTTTTTTTTGACTATGAATTAAAGCTAAATGTTTATTTGGCCTGTGCTGGACTGGTCATCTGTCCACTCCATAGACTACAACGACCCTACATAGGACAAGCGGTTTGAAAGATAGATGGATGGATGGTTGTTTGGCAATATGATTCCCAGTAACCAAAGTAAAAATAAATTCTATATGACTGAATCAACCTGACGATTTAAAGTTACACCCTTTTTAAGTCTTAGATCAAGTAGGTAACAAATGAGACAACAAATGCCCATATTCACTGTCTGAAGTGAATTGTCAAGAATACTGAATCTTCAGTATGGCTTTTAGTCAATTCTCTAACTGATCCTTTGGTAAGTTCTACCCCCTTTAGTTATGAGATATGCAGTAAAATTTGTTTTTAAATCAGGCGGGAATTTATAGTGGCATTGTATTATAAAACAAAAGCTGGCGGATGGTAACAGTTGCTTAAGTAAGGTTTTTATGGCAGGGCTTAGCAAAGGGTCAATTAAATCCATAAAATGCTCATGTATGTTGTAATAAACATTCTTTCATAATCCAAAAATGTTACTAATATTGTAATACTTTGAAAATTAATCCTTCACTCACCTTGTTACAAATAACTAGTCTAATAAATGTCATTACTAATTTAGTTCTGATTTACAAGATAATTCATTTTCATTTACATTTGTAATTAGAAGTCAAATTTTTGACAAGTGATTTAAAACAGATTCCAGAAGTATGTTGTGCTAAAGTTCACCGTGAGATGTCCTCTGTTGTTTATAATCTGATGGAGGAGTATGGAAAGATACATACGGACACCATTTTGTATTGAGGCAAACCAGTTTCTTCAAAGTAGCAGAGTTTACTATATCAAAACCTGTCTTCCCCCCAAATGTACTGGGCTTCCAGTATTCAGGAGAGCAAATAGGATTTCCCATGAGGCCTTTTAGGGAAAATGGGGCCCCCATTTCCACCATGCTTTCGCCAAATATCGCACCAGATCGTGTCTTCTCTAGCAAAAGAGCTGGGTAGAACTCCAGAGCATCAATATCACCATACAGTTCCTCTAGTTCTTTAGCCATCTCTTCTTCTCCTGTAAAACATAAATACATAAATATGTGGCCTGGTGGGTAGTTCATGTGTTGTGTGTTAACCACCCACTCACATTGTTTAAACATGAAAGGAAATTTGGCATTATATCACTTGCTCACCAATGGATCTTCTGCCCTGAATGGGTGCCATCAGAATGAGAGTCACAGCAGTTTATAAAAACATCACAATAATCCACAAAAAATCTACTTAATTCCAGTCCATCAATTAATGTCTTTTGAAATGAAAAGCTGCGTGTTTGTAAGAAACAAATCCATCCATGGGGTGTTTTAACTTTAAACCATCACTCCATGATCCTTACGTAATAATACGAGTGGAAAAGCTCACTCCTTGCTGTCCTCTTACATTTACATTTACATTTAGTCATTTTGCAGATGCTTTTATCCAAAGCGACTTATAATTGGGGAATACATAAAGTGATTCATCTTAAAGAGGCAAACAGACCGAGGAAGTGCTCGTAATACCAAGTCTCAGGCATTGTTCAAATAAGTACAAGCTAGAAAGGGAAGGAATAAATAAAGAGTTTTTTAAAAAAAAAAATTTAGGATGACGTCAGGTAGTGTCAAAAGAGGTGAGTTTTCAGCTGTCGCTTGAAAATAATCAGGGATCCAGCATTCCGCATAGGGGTGGGAAGATCATTCCACCAGCCAGGAGCGGTGAACGAGAATGTTCTGGAGAGTGATTTTGAGCTTCTCTGTGATGGTACCATGAGGCGTTGCTCACTAGCGGATCTCAGACTTCTGGAGGGAATGTAGATTCGTAATAGTGAGTGGAAGTAGGCAGGTGCTGAGCCTGTGGCTGTTCTATATGCAAGCATCAATGTCTTGAACTTGATGCGAGCTACAACCGGTAGCCAGTGCAAGGAGATAAAGAGAGGTGTAACATGGGCTCTTTTGGGCTCATTGAAGACCAGTCGTGCCGCTGCATTCTGAATCATTTGTAGAGGTTTGATTGTGCTTGATGGAAGTCCAGCGAGAAGAGCATTGCAGTAGTCCAGCCAAGAAATGACAAGGGCCTGGACAAGAAGTTGTGCAGCATGTTCTGTTAGAAAGGGCCTGATCTTTCTGATGTTGTATAATGCAAACCTGCAAGATCGAGCAGTCTTTGCAATGTGGTCTTTGAAGGTCAGCTGGTCATCAAAGATTACACCAAGATTTCTGACCGAAGTTGATGGGGTAATTGTAGAAGAACCTAGCTGGATGGTGAAATCTTGCTGTAGAGCTGGAGTGGCAGGGAAGACAAGAAGCTCAGTCTTTGCCAGGTTGAGCTGTAGGTGATGTTCTTTCATCCATGCCGAGATGTCCGCCAGGCAGCCTGAGATCCGTGCAGCTACCGTTGGATCATCTGGTTGAAAAGGGAGATAGAGCTGTGTGTCATCAGCGTAGCAATGGTAGGAGAATCCATGTGCCTGTATGATGGGACCCAGTGATGTGTATGTGGAGAAGAGGAGGGGTCCAAGAACTGATCCCTGAGGAACCCCAGTGACCAGTTGATGTGCTGTGGATACCTCCCCTCCCCAGGCCACCCTGAAAGACCTACCAGTGAGATAGGATTCAAACCAGTGAAGTGGAATCCCTGTGATGCCCAGTGATGAGAGGGTAGACTGATGATTGACAGTGTCAAAAGCAGCAGATAGATCCTGCAGAATGAGAACTGATGATTTGGAATCAGCTTTTGCAATCCACAAGGCTTCAGTGACTGAGAGTAGCGCAGTCTCAGTTGAATGGCCACTCCTGAAACCTGACTGGTTAGCTTCCAGTTTGTTGTTCAGTGAAAGAAACAGTGATACCTGGTTGAAAGCAACTCGTTCGAGTGTTTTCGCTATGAATGGAAGAAGAGAGACAGGTCTGTAGTTTTCTATCAGAGAAGTGTTTAATGTAGGTTTTTTGAGCAGTGGGGTTACCCGAGCCTGCTTGAATGCAGTGGGGAAAATGCCTGTGAGGAGGGATGTGTTGATGATGTGTGTGAGTGCTGGTAAGTGTGTGGGAGAGATTGCTTGGAGAAGGTGTGAGGCGATTGGGTCTAAAGGACATGTTGTAGGATAGCTGGAGAGGAGAAGTTTGGATACCTCTGCCTCAGTGAGGGGACAGAAGGAGAAGATGGGAGTTTTAGCAGTGGATATGGTTGGTTTGAGGTCCTGTGTGTGTGGAGGTGAGAACTGACTACTGATTGTTTTAGTTTTGTCTGTGAAGAATGTGGCGAAATCATCAGCTGTTATAGAAGTGGTGGGAGGTGGTGGAGGGAGACAGAGGAGAGAATTAAATGTTCTGAAGAGATTACGCGTGTCTGGAGCACTGTTAATCTTGTTGTGGAAATATGAGGATTTGGCAGTGTGGACTTCAGCAGAGAAAGATGAAAGCAAAGACTGATACCTACTCAGGTCTGACGGATCTTTTGATTTGCGCCATTTTCTCTCTGCTGCCCTGAGTTTGGCCTGATGCTCACAAAGAACATCAGATAACCAGGGGTTAGAAGAGGCAGCCCGTGCTGGCCTGGAGGAGAGAGGACAAATGTCATCTAGACAAGAGGTTAAAGTAGAGGATAAAGTGTCAGTAGCTACATCTCATCCAGAGATGAGAAATGGGTAGGTGAGGGAAGAGAGGAGGATACTACAGAGGAAAAATGGGAGGGTGAATGGGAGCATAGGTTTCGTCTAAAAGTAACTGGTATAGGGGCTGGTGGCACACAGGTAGCAAAATTTAGTTTAAATGTAATGAAGAAATGGTCGGAGATATGTAGTGGTTGTACCAAAATGTTGTCTGCAGTACAATTGCGTGTGTAAATTAAATCAAGTTGGTTGCCTGATTTGTGCGTGCTTGTAGTGGTAAGGTGTCTGAGATCAAATGAAGCAAGGAGAGAATGGAAGTCTGTAGCATAAGGCTTGTCTAGTTGAATGCTGAAGTCGCCAAAGACTAAGAGTGGAGTGCCATCCTCTGCGAAAGAGGACAGCAGCCCATCCAGCTCCTCTAGGAAGGTGCCTAGAATTTGCCCAGGGGGGCGGTAAATTCCCACAATCTGGAGTTTTATAGGAGTTGTTACAGTAATCGCATGAGATTCAAATGAGTTGTAATTGCATAGGGGAGAGAGGGTGGAGTATTTCCAATTGTTTGACATGAGCAGATCAGTGCCCCCACCCCGGCCAACTTGACGTGGGGTGTGAGAGAAAGAGAAATTGTTAGGCAGAGCAGCTGGGGTTGCCGAGTCTTCAGGATGAATCTAGGTCTCAGTCAAGCCCAAGATGCTGAGTGTGGATTGTAAAGAGAAAGCAGAAATGAAGTCAGCTTTGTTGACAGCTGACTGACAATTCCAGAGACCCACAGAGAAAGAAAGAGGTGCAGTAGAAGATGTAGAGATAGGGCGCAGGTTAGCAAGATTGCATTGCCGTCTGCGTGTGGTGGTAGCACGTGGTTGAGATAACAGGAATGGTTTGGAAACACATGATAAAGGTGGAAAGAAAGATGACAGAAAAGAAGAGTGTGTGAAGGGAAGATAAAAATGATACTTAAGTGCGTTGTCAGTATCGTTGCTCGGTTAAAGTCGCACAGGAAAAAGTCGCAGGTCTTTACCCTCGTCGGTCTTCACACGAGAAAGCTGAAGACGAGGGCTAAACGCTTCGCTCACACATCAAATAGATACACAGTCTAGGAGACTACAGTGAAAACAGCTGTGGCCGACTTCTATTTAGCACAGCCAATAGCCCATAGCAGGGCAAATAGCTCAAATCGAAACTAACACTTCGCACTTAAGTGCAGAAAGGAGCAATGCAAAAGACACAGGCTCCTTCTTAGCCGAGGGGCAATTATTATAATTACCAGTAAGTGCAATCAAAAATATAAACCACAACGATAATACAGAATAGAAATAGGTAGGAAACGAAGTATTCCTTCCTAGCATCAAGTAAATAATTTAAACAACAGATCTACGAACAAGTATTAAGACACTTACGCGCTGCTGTCCATCTCTTCTGGTGACTAAGACTTTTCTTACATCAAAATCTGCTGACATATTTGTTTATAACGGTTCTAGACTGTTTTTACTTATAAACGGTGCTTGGTCTGTGCATATATCACTCTGAATTCAGAGGAAATTACTTTTTTACTGGAGAAAGCAATATTATGGACAGATGACTAGATAAAGGCAATGGTATGAAGTTAAAAATGCCTTAATGTTGGATTCGTTTATGCCAAACATAGCCTTTCACTTCACAAGATGTTAACTGATGGACTAAAGTCGTTTGAATAATTTGTGGATTATTGTGATGTTTTTATCAGCTGTTTGGAGTCTCATTCTGATGGCACCCATTCACGTCAGAGGATACATTGGTGAGCAAGTGATGTAATGCTTAAGTTTTCAAAAATCTGTTGAAATGAAGCAAAATCTATATCTTGGATGGCTAGAGTAAATTTTCAGCAAATCTGCATTTTTGGTATAATCTAAGAATTAAAACTTGACCCTCAATTTTCAGCATGTTCTCATTTCTCTCATTACACCATTTAAAATAATGACAAATCAGTTATATTGAGAACCTCCTAAAAAAGAAAAGAAGCTCTTTACAGGCATCAATGATGATGATTTGTCTTCTCTTGTGATTTTAATTTTAAAAATGAAGCTTTAAAGTGGTAGAACAATCATACCTGTAAATTCTGAGAATGACGTGTAGGGTTTCAGATTGAATCTCTTGCGATATTCATTAAAGGGCTGTAGTCGAAGCTCCCTTGATTCAATGATGACCCCCTCAGCTACTCTGAGCACCACTGGGTGAATATTATGACCACCTCCAATCTGTCACAATACAAAGAGATTTATCATTAAAAATACAAAAGAGCCCTCTTTAACCTTAATTACAAAAATAGCATTTAAGTAGTGAAATTATACTTTGATCTATTAAAAATAAGCCCAACATCAGTTCAGGTTTTACAGAGCTTTTGTTGATATTCTGCAGGCGCATATTTGGTGTGATCCTACTAATAAACCTGATTATGCTATGATGAAACAGGCTTACTGTTTATCTAAAAGAAACCACCCTGCCGTATCAGTTTCTCAGCAACATATCAATCAGATTAAACTTCATACATTAACTGTAAACACTTCAAATATTTCTGCCTAAACCTGCTCAGATGATCTCTAGTCCACTTAAAGAGATATTCCACCCAAAAATAAAAATTCTCTCATCATTTTCTCACCCTCTTGCTCTCCTAGATGTGTAAGGCTTTCTTTCTTTTGTGAGATTCTTCAGAAAAATAATCCATCTTTGTGAGTCCATATGGATAGGTCCCTCATAGCTTCAAAAACTATCCAAAATGAAAACAACGGTAACCCATACGACACCAGATGATTAATCAATGTCTTCTAAAGCCAAAGGGTTTGTGTGTGAGAGAAAAATACTAAAATTTTAAACTTTTACAACTATGAACCATTGCTTCAGACCAACTGTCAAACAAGGGTTTATTTCACACATGATGTAAACATCAGAACATTGTAAAGTGTAACATAAGCACTTTTTGTGAAATGTGCATGAGAAGTGATGTCCTCTGAGCTTCACACTACTTCTCATGTGAGTTTCATGCTTACATCACACTTCAGTAGTACTGACGTTTATGCCAAGTGTGAACAGTTGGCCAGAAGCGTACGTTATATAGACTCACAGAAATAAATTTTTTAAAAATAAAAATCTCCATTTGTGTTTCACAGAAGGAAGAAAGTCTTATACATATCCCTTTAGGATCTTGAGAACTCTTCCATGTCCCCCTTGTAATAAAACACTCACGGACATGTTTCAGTAGATGAGGGTGGTAAACTCATTGGAAATGACCCTTTAAATGACAAAAACAGACTAAGATTTAAGAACCTACAATACTAACTTCCTTGGAAATGTTGCCCAGACGCAGCCCAAGGGTCATTGCACCTCATTATGAAACAGGGTTTCTTTGTTTTTCTTTTGGAACAGATGTTTAAATCCTTAAATTCCCCCCCACAGCCTTCATGGTGCCATTACCTGTCCTGCGGGTTGGGTTGAGAAGGCCTCAACCAGTTTCTCCACCCCGTAGTGCGTGAGGATAGAGGTGTTGAAAATGAACTGAGGGTAGTGAATCTCATCTCCGTCGATTTGGAAGCTGTCAGGCATGAGCGGGTGCCAGTGGTAAAGCTGATTGAACTCCACAGCAATGCGGTTCTGGTACTGGAAGTGTGAGGTGAACAGCAACGCGGGATCAAAGTGGAGCTTCAGTCGGTAACCACTCAGATGCTGCACATAGTCCTCGATCACAATACGAATGGTCTCACCTTGAGTTAATGGAGTCAAAATTTTACAATTCAATTGTTTATTATGTAAATAGTGTTGCACAGTGGAGAACTGTAAGCACTTTTGTAAAACCTACAGGGTAATTCCGTGTCAACTCAACCAGAGGTCTCAAATTTTTGATTTTGCTAATACTTTTTTGAAGAAAGATAAACATGCATAGTGATGAAAGACAAAATATTAAATGTCGTGAATGAATATTTAATGAGTAATCCACTTTTTTGTAGAGGGGGGTCAAAATGGCAATTTTCACCTGAGATTCAGAGCCAAATTACAGGGGGGTAAAAATGACTTCAGAAAGATATTTTGGCTTTCATCACTATACATGTTTATCTTTCTTCAGAAAAAATATTAGCAAAATCAAAAATTTGAGCTGGGGAAGTTTCTGAAATTTGGTTGATTTGACCCTACAGTAGATGAAACAGCATAGAAGATATTCAGTGTTTGAAAATAAATATATTTACCTATAATAATAAGCCTGGTGGTCTGAAACAGCTGCTCATCCCCCCAGGTTGGATGTTCTTGTTTCAGGATATCACACACACGGTTGTGCTCACGCAGCCACAAGGTGGCGTACATACTGAGACCTGGCAAAAGTCCAAACACTTCTTGCCCAATGGCCAACTGCTGCTCAGGTGGGACAGACGGCGGGTAGCTCATTTTGACCGATGCATCTAGCACTGTGGGGGGGTACATCTCACCATTGACCATCTACATCAGAGCCAAACAGAAAAAAATAATAGTAAAATGCAGTAATGTTTTCTCTTATCTCTTTGCACTACCAGTAATAATCAAATAAATGCCATTCTTTTGAAGTTTCTATTCATCAGAGAATCTGGAAAAAATGTTTTCACCACTGGTAATAATAAAAAATGTTTCTTGAGCATCAAATCAGCATATCAGAATGATTTCTGAAGAATCATGTGACAGTGAAGACTGGAGTAATGATGCTGAAAATTTGGTTTTGCCATCACAGGAATAAATTACATTTTAAAATAAATTAAAACAGAGAACAGTTATTTTAAATTGGAATAAATTTTCACAATAATACTATTTTTATTGTATTTTTTGATCAAATAAATGCAGCCTTTGTGAGCAGAAGAGACTTTCTTTCCTGAAACCTCTTTAAAAGGTTTCGATTAGTGAACTACATGGCCACACTAACTAATTAATCACACTAGAGACTAGACTAAACAGTGTGCAGCATCTTAAATGACATCACTGAGGCTTAACAAAAACCACATGTTCACACCCACTATTCTGCGGCCACACTATGAGGTTATCCACAGACATTCAGAAGGAAATTCTTGCACACAGCTGTGAAATGAAGCAACTGAAAATGCACAGGACCTCATTCATGAAACACAAGCATAGAATCTGTATATATCATTTGTAAAACAGGTAAATATGATTCAGGATAAATTATTGTTTTATGGTATAAGAATGGTAAAAGTGAAGCTATTTGAATCTAAGAGATCCACTGTAATCCTCAGAATGATAGATCATATTTACATGTTTACAAATGATATATACAAAATAATTCTGCTTGTCTTTCTTGAATGAGAAATGAACAGAATGACATATCACATTTACTTGGAGACATGCTCAGCCTAGCAAGACTGATGACTCCACAGCATTCCTGACATTTAACTGGTGAACGGTACCTGGTACTTCAACTTTCCGTCTTTGTGCAGTCTGAGGTCCAGCTGGCGATCAAGAGTATCTCCATAAATGTGTCCAGCATCCACCTAGTTTTCAACAGGGAATCAGATACAGACACTCTAAAAAGCTGATACTGTACAAAACTTCATTATTCAAAAACTGTTAGTTTTCATTGCATACACTTCCAGAAAAAAAGTTACAAAACTTTCACTGGTGCAGTACTCTTTCAAAAGATACTAATATATTCTTTTAAAGTACTGATATGTTCCTTCAGGGTATTAATATGTACCATTTAGGGTTAAATAAAGTACAAAGATATACCTTTTAGCTTTTTTACCTTACGGTATCCTACAAGTGATGGTTTTGTATCGTTTTTCAGAGTGTACTGAACAACATTCATATTAAACAATCAATTATAAATTAATTTCCACCTTCCTGTAAAATAGTGTATAATATTATGCTTGTGTGCTGACAATGAGATAAAGATTTTTTGACCCTTCCCCCATTCTTTCCAACACTATATGTAACATGAGTGTTGACATGGTTCCTGCACATCCCACTGTGAAAAACAGCATTAAGTTATTTCTCTGCTAGAGAAGGTCTTCAGTGTCCAAGAGAAACATTTTATCGTCTCTCTCTCTCATTAACAAAAAACAATCTGCACAGATTTTTTAAAACCCCTTTCCTGCAGGTAGTGCCATCAAACAATTTATTTGATTGGTTTATTAAGAGATAAAATGTTAAATTGTAAAATCTGTGACTCACCCCATGAGCCAGACCTTTTGTGAACCCAAGTCCAACACGGTTGTGAGTCTTAAAAAACTGGTGCGTGAAGTGCTGAGCGAAAAAGGCGAACATTAAATTTGTTCCCTGAGGGTCTGGTCTGAAATTCCACCTTAACAGGAACTTCTCTGCCAGAAGCTTGGGGTCTGGAAGCTTCATTTTTCCTGAGAGACACATGGAATGATTTTACCACAGCCTCAGAAGACAAGGTATTTCCAGTGACATTAGTATACTGATATACTTCGAGCATTTTAATATTGGTGCATATGAGGAAAAATGCATTTTCAGATCATGTGTCCTTCAGAAGGAAGAGGCACCAGTGATTTGGGGTAAATTCTGATTACAGTCTCTTACCTTTGGTTCCCATTGGCATGGGGCAGTCCTGAGGGACTGGTGGAAGAATTCTTGTGTAGTAGGTGATGTTGGAATATGCTTCCCAGTTCAAGTAGTCATATTTGGAATTGTATGTCGGGGGACTTGGGATTAAGTTGGCTCTTACTGTGATGGGAAGGAATTTTTTAAAACACCATTAGACAAAAAATATTAATAACATATTGGCTGTTTATTAGTACTTATAAAGCACATATTCTGGCATAACCATATTCTACATCCCTAATCCTACCCAATACCTAAACTTAAAAACTACTTTACTAACTATTAGTAAGCAGCAAATTAGTAGTTTATTGAGGCAAATGTCATAGTTAATGGTTTGTTAATAGTGAGAATTGGACTTAAAAATAAAGTGTGACCAAAAAACACAGTGAAACAAAGGACAAATTATGCATACATCGTATTTGCTGTCATATATATCTCTAGATCTTAGTCAAGCACTACACAAAACCTTTTCCTACTATTTAATAGTTATTTTCTCTGGTTGAAAGCCAACAACCTAAAAACATCAAGAATTTTAATGACTCTGGACTGTGCAAATATTTATAAGATAGATTACTTGCACATTTACTTTCCCTATCTAGGGGTGTACAGCCAAAAGATTTCCAACAAACCATTTGCAACATAAGAACTAAACAAAGATAAGATACAGCATTGCGTAATCTTCGCATACAGCTGTGGTTCTCAAAATGAAAGCCGGAGGTATTGTAAGGGAGCACGGGAGACTCCTAGTTTCCAAATTTCATTGACTTTCACACATTCAAATCTGTGTGTAAATGATACATGTGAGAACCAGTAAGGTTTGAGTACAGTGTCTTCTACTCTGCCTTCTACTTCTTTTATGGTGTTGAGTGTACAATTCAGTTTTTGTAGGCAATGACAAAATTACATTTCAGTATGTTTTCAACATAGAGCAATCAACTGACTTCAGAAGACTTGGAATAATGCACACAAATGAATAACACATGGGCTACTTTTATGGTACCTTTATCAAGTCAATTCACCTTTATTTATATAGTATTTTATATAATATAGATTGTTTCAAAGCAGCAACATTTATGTGTTTTCAGGCACAATCCTATCATCCCACATCAAAACATCATACAGGTTTGGAGAGACATTATAAGGAAAAGTTTTTCATATCCTATCTTTTTCCTTTCATATTTCTTATTTTTTATTTATTCATTGATTGATTTATTTATTTATTTTTTTTAATTTTGTATAATTTTATATAGTAAATAACAAAATGTTTTTTTTGTTTTATTTATTCTAATTAGAATAATGAAAAGTTATACTCTTCACTGAAACAACAAAATAGTAAAAAATGGACTTTTAATTTTGTTATTAATTACAAATTAGGACCCTTTTTATATTAAGTATTTAATTACTTTTGACTGTCATTTTAAACAATCATTTGATACAGTATACTCCCACCTCAAAAGCAGCAAGTGTTTTTCAATACGACATGAACACAATAATTATACCTAATAACATATGTATGCATTTTGATGTAAACACATTGTAGTTAAAGACAGCTATATATACAAATACAAAGAGGAAAGGAAATGTTTTCACACAGCAGGTATTCAATAAAAATTTAATATTGTAGGTAATAATATGGAGGTGCATAAAAGCTTTACTAATTTAAAAAGGAGGTATCAACAAAAAATTGAGAAACACCTCCACATAGGTAACCTTATTCTCAGAGGTGTAAAGTATTGAAGTAAATGTAACTAATTACTGTACTTGAGTACAGGGTTCTACAATTTTTTGAGAATGTGCAAGTTAAAATTTGACGTGGTCGCATTTGTGCGCGTGCATGGTCTGTGCTGCTCCATACAGCGAGCGTTGAAGAGCCACGGCACATACATTATAGCAGGAGTCAGATTTCACTGATTACATGAAGAGAGTGACAGGTGCTTTCAGTGCGAGCGCTTCAGGTGTAGAGCCTGTTCTCTTTCATCATCTCGTGTTCGAGATCCACCTATGGGAAGGGCTTCCGCGCCTGACCTCTGCAGAAGCATCCAATTGCACCAAGCCCGGCTTGACAGACAGGAGCGCGTGCCCAATGGCAGGTAAGGGGCTGCCCCTTAACTGAGCGCATAAAGCCCCCGCACGCGCTACCTTTCCTCAATTGAAATTTGCTTCTCGCGACCTCTGAATTTTACTCACAGCTCGTTGGTTTTGACTTCATTTAACCGTCTACAGGAGGACACATCTCTGGATCAGCCTCCGCCAGGCATGCTTGTCAATTTACCAGGTCAGCTGTTTTTATTCTGCAAGCCGCCCACGCTCGCACTATTACTAGGCTGCCCGCCTCCTACCTGTCCTTTTCCATTGTCTGTTGTTATTGGCGATTTCCAAACCGAGTCCGGTTACCACCATGGACAACCTGTCGCGAGCCTGCACAGCCGCGTTGTGGCGCCCTCATCGCCGCAGGGGATCCCCATTCCTTTTTGCGTTGTTTGCATGGGTCTTCAATACACTCAGGAAGCCATCGATTTAAATAAATATATAAATAATAATCATGCTCCTGCATCAGAGGCTCAAGGTGGCCGACACACAGAGATATTTTGCTGGCCGATCCCCATTTCATTGATGGGCTGCCCGGCTCTGGGGACGCGGACAATAAAGGCCTTCTCTACAGCTCGATGGACATATGGCTAATGCTTCTGCGGCTCTGCCCCATCGGTCCTCCTCGAGTGTTATGTGCGAGCAGCCGCTCGCCTCAGTATTGAATGACCAGCACCCCTAATGCATCGGACCAGGAAAAGGACTCGTCTTTTCTGCATGTGCGAAACGCATGTAGCATCATATGGATTGTTTTTCTGCGTCCATTCATCAGGCCTCTTATTTAGGCCCGGCTTTGGCGGTAAGAGCCCTCAGCGTCTCCTCCCTGCCATTCGCTTACCAGCGAACTGCTGATCGACATGGGATAACAACCGGAGAAAGGGTCGCCATCACCCGCGTTCTCTGGTAGGAGTTACTCACGGTGAATGACCTCGTTCTCCGTAATGCCCGTCAAACTGTCCAGACAAGTGGGCGCTCTATGGTTCTCTTGGTGGTCGGAGGGCACGCACTGTGGCTTATTCTTTCCGGTCTGCTTGTTGCACGGCCACAGGTGGCTTTAAGTTCAAGTTCACGGGTGCCCTCCTGACACCAGTTCTGCCCCTTGTATTTCCCCGTTTAAACAACAGAGGTTTTCTGTCAGCGGAGTCAGGGGGTACCTGTTCAGTGTTGACTCGGGCTTGTGTTCACTGTTCCCGGTGTAGCCCAGCGTTTCCCCGTTTTCAGAGGGGAATACAGTGAGAAAAAGTGCACAAGCAGTGTCACCACACAGCTCCCTTCACACTTCTCTCACAAATTATATAAAGACTTCAGTCTCAGTGTTGCCCAACCCATATAAAGACAATAAATTAATAAATCAAATGAATCACATGAATTCGTTTTAATAAGAGAGAACATCTCCTTACAGCCCCACAAGTCATCCCTACGTTACCCACAAGATGGCGCCATTGTACCACAAATGAGAGAACCGGCCAAACTAGCAGCTCTAAGCAGTTCTCCGGTGTGTGTGGGGATGCTTGCGAATCACGTAACAGTCTGGCTGTTCTTATCAGTTCCTGAAAGTGTGATTTACACAATAACGAAGCGGTTCAGACTTCAGTTTGCAAAAGACCCTACGTTTCAACGGAGTTCTCTCTTCTCATACGGAAGAGAGCTCCACTCACATTCTGAAAGACGAAATCTCCTTCCTCCTCGAGAAAGGGGTTGGTTCGAGTGTCTCCCCCGCACTTGAGCAGACAGGGGCTTTATTCTTCATTATTTCCTAGTTCCAAAAAATGACGGTTCTCTCCGTCCTATTCTGGATCTCAGTGTTGAACAAATATTTGACGAAATACAATTTCATAATGTTAACACACGGCTCTCTCTTACGTTCAGTAATCGTTTGATTCACATCATTCGATCTGAAAATATGCTTTTTCCCACATAAGCAGGCCTCTCTGTGCAGGAAATTCTTTCATTTCGCCTACCAAAGATTGTGATAAGAGTTCACAGTTCTACCTTTTGGGCTCGCTCAAGCCTAGGATGATCTGTCTGTGAGCGTGAGCAGGCATGGCTAAGCTGAGAATAGCGGGTCTCAAGATCCTGACATAAATATGATTGGCTGATTATAGCCTATTCAAGAGAGAAAGTGATGAAAATCACTGGCCGTGTGCTCGCTCGCGTCACTGTACTCGGCATCAGAGTGAATGTGAGCGAAAACATTTTCACTCCTGCCCAGAATGTGATATTTTTCTGTGTCCAGAGCTAAACTGCATTACAAGTGATGCAAAACACGGCCCGTATGCTCCCTCACATCACATCGCTGGGCTAGAGAGGTGAATGTGAGCAAGAGCGATTTCGCTCCTGCCCAGAATGTGACATTTCTGTGTCTGGAGCTGAGTTCCAGTACAACATGCGCCTGTCGCAAGAGCGCTTTCTCTTCTTCATGAATTGCCTCTAGCAAATCAGGGAAGGAGCAAGCGTGCAGTTTTGCACATGTCTCAGACCAAGGGGTCTTATGACCTCGGCTGTCCATGT
The DNA here is from genome assembly GCA_039654775.1 of Spinibarbus caldwelli. NCBI lineage: Eukaryota > Metazoa > Chordata > Actinopteri > Cypriniformes > Cyprinidae > Spinibarbus > Spinibarbus caldwelli. Next base: position 19,051,227 of record CM077223.1, on the reverse strand, counting down.
CCTTACCTCCGAGCCATCTGGGAATGAGGGCGTTCATGAAGTGGGTTTCACGAGTTTCACGAGTTCACACTTACATATAATTAGCTGGAGTATCGTAATGCATATTTGGTGTGCTGTCCGGGGAAGGGCTCAGAGCTCGGGAATCGCCCGAACCCAGAGTACCCCCAAAAGTAATTGAATGTGGGACAGCCGCCAGACTAAGACCTCCCCAATATACGCACTGACCCTCATTGGGAGGGTCAGTGGGAGCTGGTTTCGAGAAGTCGCCTGTTTGGCGGGCTGGGGGAGCCTAAGTGCTCCATGGGAGTAGCTTGTGGCATTGGATGGGTAGGCCCCACCGGCCGCTGGTATGGACTGCGTGGTTTGGGGAGCCCGGTCGGGAGGGCTCGAACCGATGCTCAACGGTGTGCTCACTGCGTTGGAACGGGTGAGCCCTAACGGCCGATGGAGGAGGAGCAGCGTAATTGGCCCTGACCAGGAGGGCCCGAGTTGCCTTGAGTGGAGCAGCTCACGGAGTCGGCCTACGGGCCCTGCTGGCCGTCAGTCCCTGCTAATCAGAGGACAGAGGGCGAGTAGCTGACCGAGAGGGCCCATGAAGCCTCCGAATGGAAATCAAGACTCCGGACATCGGAGTGAGTCCTATCGGCTTGGCAGGTAAAAAGAGTTTGGGACTTCCGACAATGAGGATTCTCGCGACATCCGACGGGAGATCAAGACTCACGGCATCAGACGGGTAAGCCTCACCGGGCGGGTAGGAAGAAAAGGAAAACCGGACTGGGAGGGCTCTCACGGCATCCGAAGGGAGATCGAGACTCAGGACATCGAATGGGTAAGCCTCGCTAGGCGGGGGGAAAAGATATGAGGTTTGGCTGAGAGGGTTCAGACAGCGTTCGGCGGAAGGACGAGACCCATGGTGACGGACGGCTGGGCCTCGCTGACCGTCGGACGGAAAGGTAAGGTTGGGTGGCCGGGAGACTCTCGCTGACGTCTGCTCGAAGATCAAGACTCACGGCATCGGACGGGTAAGACTCGCCGACTGTAGGATGAAAAAGGTAAGGTTGTCTGGCTGGGAGGCTCTCGCCAGCGTCCGACGGGAGATCAAGACTCACGGCATCGGACAGGTAAGACAGAAGAGTAAAGTTGTGTGGTTGGGAGGCTCTTGCCGACATCCGACTGGAGGTCGATACTAACAGCATTTGATGGGTAAGGCTCGCCGGCCGTAGGATGGAAAAGGTACGGTTGTCTGGCCAGGAGGCTCTCACGGTATCCGACAGGAAATCAATACTCACTGTATCGGATGGACAAGTCTCGCCTGTAGGCAGACTGAAAAGCCAAGATTGCTTGACCGGACAGCTGTTGTAACGTTCGATGGGGGTTCGATACTCGCAGCACGAGAGGGTAAGCATCATGGGTAGTCGAGAGAAACGTATCCGGAAGGCTCTTGCCACATTCGATGGGAGATCAAGACTCATGGCGTCAGATGGGTAAGCCTCGCCGGTAATTGGATGGATTTGGGCGTGAATTGAGATGTGGATATGGATACTGCTGCGGTGGTGATTACGTTAGATGGCTTTTTGACCAATGAGGGTCTGGTGGGCTACTTTGAAGTGGAACTGGTTAGTTCTGATGTAGCTTTGGAAAGCTTCTGAAGACCATCTTCCTAGAGTTTGGATCTGCTGCTTGGAGAAGCGTTTTTGGGCTGCTGATGTTGCTGCCCCGATGCGAAAAGAGTGGCTGGAGAAATTTTTAGCTGGGATGCCTGATGATTGTAGGACAGATCTGAGGTGTTTTGGAACCAGAAGCGACTGATGGGTTTTTTGGTGTCGTCTAAAAGAGATTCGAGGGGGGATTTGGCCTGAGAAATCCTAAGGTGGAAGTACTCGAGAACGGACTGGTATGATTGGATTGGAGAAGAGAGTTTGAAAATGTAGATGAAATGACCTTTCTTAACTTGGTCTGTCTTGCTTCATTTGATTAAGAACGAAATGGTTTCGCTATCGAGTACTGTTAGATCTGAGATGGTGGGGTTGATATTTGGATCGAATTTGGAGGAGATGGTGAGCTCTGAGCATCTCAGAAACCCGAAAAAGGCTAGAATGAACATGGCGTCGAGTGTGCGGGCGGTACTGGGAGGCTGATAACTTGTGTGGAGGGAGTGAATACATTTGGTGAGAATATCTAACGTTATGGGTAATCTGGAATCGGGACGAGCAGGCCGGGATCGTTGAATTCCCCTGATCAGCAGGGAGGTTTGTGAATTACTTATTTCGGGCGAGGGAGCGCTGTACATCAGCTTGTGAAAAAATTGGATGCCACTTAGGTAACCTTTGATGGACCCGACTTGGAGGCCCTTGACGCTGTCGAGGAAAGAGATAAATGAGGTGATTGAGAGTAGGGAATAATCAGGGAACGGCATGTTGTATGAGAGGTGGAATGACTTGAAACATCTCCATGCTGTCACGTATGACTGGAGGGTTCTATGTGACTGAGAAATCCCCGCAGTCTATCTGTCGGTTAGAGTCGGAAGTGGGCAGGAGAGAAATTAGTGGCGAGAGATCGACATCCGCACCTGCTAATATCTGCGCTCGGATGTTGTGAGCCACTTGAGGAGGTTCTGAGGCAATGGCGTTTGGTGGGACGGGCATTGGTGTTGTGGTGAAGAGCGAGTATTGTGGTTTCGCCTGGAGGAGAGAGCTGTAGGGGGCTGGGGGCTGGGCTGTGTTTGACAGCGTGTGCGGCCAAGCGCTTGTTTGAGCTGCGAGCCCCGAGCTGAAAGGAGCGGGCTGCGGGCCACGAACTGAAGGGAGCGTGTTGGGCCTTGCGGCAGTGGAATTTGGGGCACGGCCCAGGCTTGCTGACAGCCTGGCGCCACGGTTTGATGCCCGCAGAGAGCTGGGCCTTGCGCTGGAGGAAGGTAGAGGAGTCCGGCGAGGCATGACCGAAGGTTTGTTTTGCCTATTAGCAGTCTTTGGGGCTGGGGTGGCCTTGGGAGAAAGGTTAGTTGGTTGCAGATTTTTGTACAAGTCATATAACTCTGCTTTATTTAACTTGCGTGAAGGCTGGACGTCGGAGTTGGTCAGCGCTTGCCTCAGACTCGACACGGTCCACTTCCCTATGGGCGGAATCGTTGGCCCGGTTGAAAGGTAGGAAGACGCCGGGGAGTCGGCTGGGGTTCTCTGGGGTGGCGAGTGTAGGCCTAGGCATCTTGGGAGGCGAGTGGCTACTCGAGCCGAAGAATGCCCGCGAGATGGAACCTGGGGCTCGATTGCGTTGCTACGTGGGGAAGGAGTGGTCCTGGGGCCGGCTGGCTGCGGCGATGGGACCGGAGGAGAGTTGGACTCGTCTCCAGATGAGGAAGTTTGTCTTTGCGACATGGTGGTAACGTTAGATGGGCGAAACCAAATGCTGACCATCAAAGGATAGAGGTATGTCAGCTGTATTTATACCTATGGTGTTGATTAACTTGAGTGCGTTCCTCTTGTGTTAATTAGGCTAAGTATCTGACGTGCTCCTCCCGAACTTTGTTAATAAAACATAATTTTATCTCTTCATTTCAGCCCATTACGCAATCTCTGCCGCTCTATCACAGTGACGCGCTCGTCCACAGCAGCGCTGCGTCATTGGAGGAATGCAGAGTGTTACGCTCATGCGACCCACTGGGGGCCTTCATGTTGCGGAAAGTGGAAACGACAGACAGGATGGGGACAGGATCCTTAACAGGATGGGGACCATCCAGGAGAGCAGAACATTGAACTGTGTGTGGCTGAGCACACTCTACTCTGCCCACATAAATTACTTGGAGCTCCTCACTGTTTGGAAGGCTCTAAAACATGTTCTGCCTGCAAAGACTTCACGTGCTGGTGCGTTGACTAGGTTCACTAGGGCCATAGCGGCCTTGTGGGCTCTGTCTAAAGGAGTTTTTCCTTGCAGGACATTTGTGCCACTGCAAGCTGGGCCTCTCCACACACATTTGTCAAATACTACCAGCCTGATGTTACCCACACCCTGGTAGCTTACTCTGTTTTGGTGTGGGCTCTTTGTAGCCTTGTGCTCTTAGACCCTTTACACCTTTTTAAGCCTGAGTTGTCCAGCCCCGCTTTTTCATCTCATTAAGCAGGTCACCTGTATCCTCACCTGCCACATTATTATATTTTTATATGTGTGTCAATATATTCATATGTATAATTCTATAATATATGCCTTTGGCATTATGTGTGTTGTCAGGTTTTGTATGCACGTTACCACATGTCATTTCTTACATGGCCGGTATTGCATTCTCACTTCGTGTGGGGTCAGATACTTGGTGACGTGTCAAGCACCGCCTTGCCAGGTGACCATCCTCTGGCTTACAGGGTCTCGCTGTGAGTGTACTGGGCAACAGGGGAGTTGATCTCAAACACGAGACGATGAAAGAGAACAATTCGTAACCCCGGTTCTCTGAAACATCGAGTGGAGAGATCCACCAAGTTTGCCCCACTTGCTGCACGAGAAGCGAATATGCTCACTGAGGAAAGGTAGCGCGTGCAGGGGCTTTATGCGCTCGGTTAAGGTGCGGCCTCTTACCTGCCATTGGGCACGCGCTCCTGTCTGTCAAGCCAGACTTAGTACAATTGGATGCTTCTGCAAAGGTCAAGCGCGGATGCCCTTCCCATAGGTGGATCTCTCCACTCAATATTTCAGAGAACCGGGGTTACGAACAGTAACCTATTGAGTAACCTATTGGTTTATAGGCTACCTGCCACGTCAGCATGAGCGCGAAGGTGCGCGCAGCACGCGGCAAAAATGACGCGAATATTGAGGAAATGATGGCTGACGGAGGATTTGGTTTTCACACTAAAGTAAAATAAAAGACTGCTTCTTAAACCAGAGAAGGTGAACATGTTGGTATTCTTGTGGGGAAAAAAACATGCAAGTCCTGTCGCTGACAGGCAGTTTAGTTTTACTTTTCTTTTTGTTTTTGTTTTAAAAAGCTTTTTATCTTTGCTGTTTACCTCATGTTACGCTATGGAGGCTTTCTTTAACTTTTTTTTTTTATTTGATTCCTCAGTGTTTGCTAGCATTCTGTAATTTATTAGTCGGTACATAATACAGCATGTGGTGTATGCCATGCCTCTTCTCAGAGGCGTCATGCTCATTCAAAGTGAGGGGGCATGTGCCCCTAAGATTTCTGAGCCAAGTGGATTTTGAATGCAGCTTCCAAAAGACAAAAAAAAAAAAAAAATAGCTAAATAATATTTTTAATATTTGATACGATCACACCAGCGTGATTGGATCGTTCAGTATGTCGTTCACATCACCAGCTGTTAAATTCAAATCTGCGTTCTGTTGAGCATATGAATGCAATGACCAATCAGAGGCGTTCAGATGAGTCATCACTAAAATGCCGGTGTTTTCTTCACTCGCTCGCTGACTGAATACCTCTTCCTGGCGAATTCTCTCATCAGAAACACCAAAGTGCAGATGTGTGTACGAATCTGTAAGTAAGATACTCATTTCACAGTGTAAACAGCTTCAGTGATTTTAATGGGAGTTTTTGGGAGTCTTGAACTCTAGACTGAAGCCAGTGAAAATGTTTTTTGATCATGTAAATGTTCTTTGCTCTTTTTCTGTACAATGAAAGTGTTTTAGCCTAATTTACAATGTTTGATAACACTTTATTTAGGGTCTCTTAACTAGTTGCTTATTAGCATGCATATTACTAGAATATTAGCCATTTATTAGTAGTAATTAAGCACATATTAATGCCTTATTCTACATGACCTTATTCTACATCCCTAATCCTACCCAATATCTAAGCTACCTTACTAACTATTAATAAGCAGCAAATTAGGAATTTATTGAGGGAAAAGTTGTAGTTAATAGTGAATAAGTGTTCCCTATTCTAAAGTGTTACCCAATGTTTTTATTAAATTCACATTAAATACAAAGTCAGTTGTACTAAAAATATTTTATGGCATGACACCCATATCTGTTAACCTACTTAAGTAAACAGACAGGTTTTTATGCATAGTTAATTGACTACATTATTAGGCTACTTTGAGCATCTCCCAATATAGATCTACGTAATCTATAAAGGTGGAAAATACATCTATTTACACATATTTGAGAATAGAGATATTTCAAGATTTTATTTATTCAATATTTCACACGTGTGGGATTTTTTTGAATAAAAGGGGGAAAAAAATAAAACATAAGTGCTATTGTGGCTGCTGCGTGTCAAATGATGTGCACGATCCCCCCCACTCGTACCCCCTCAAAAATAATGAGAGCATGACGCCCCTGCCTTGTCTTATTCGTTTTTGTTAATAAACGTTATGTAAGCTAGTTTGTCATTATAGCCTAATGTTATATTATTTTTGCGCTTTATAATTAAGAATAACAATGAATCCATCTTTTGTTTTAGTCTTAAAAAGTGAAAGGTGTATAGATATAAGCAAAACAGACATTATCTTTTCTTGTAAAACGTGACACCAAGATCGTGAATTCGATTTAAATCACAAATAATACACTCGTTAGAACACTCTTTACCATATAACTATAAGCTATGATAAAAGTTCATCAGCATGCATTGATTAATCCCATGTTGTTGCAAAAAAAAAAAATAGCGACCAAATTATGTGCTCGTGCGACCAACTGACAAAGTTAGTCGCAAAAGAGCGACCAGTGGGAAGAATGAGTCTAGAGCCCTGGAGTATCAAAGATATTATCAATTTTTACTCTCTACTCACTACATTTTTGAAAGAGTATCTGTACTCTTTACTCAACTACATTTGAAATGAGTGGTGCAGTCACACATTACATTTTGCATGGCACCTAGCTTTTCTGCAGCAGTTTATTTCTGCTACAAAAGATGTGATATCGCCAACTACAGAGCACTGAAAGTACTATTGTGCGTTTTGTCCTTACTCACTCAAACTTGTCAACAAGGCTACTTTACATGAATGCGAGCTCCTTAGCAAGTAGTTGTGAATCAGAGGTGTTTTATATATGAGATAAGTACATGACTACAGCTGGCAATGAGGCCAAAACCAGCACCTCCAGTGCAAGAAGACTTTGATTTTTTTTATTTATTTATTTATTGATTTACTTACTTACTTACTTACTTACTTACTTATTATAGCCCTAGTGTTTCTTTAGTTCTTTGTGAATTGTTGAATGCTATGGTTGTCTGTTTGCCCATCATTCTGTTCTTTGTTCCCTTTGGTTTTTGGCTTATTATTTGTTCTAGTTTTTCCATGAAATCCCTGCACATAGATCCTTGCCTCTGTCTGTTTTCCCCAGCTTCTCCACAATGTTACAGTTTTTGACTGGAATGTCTCTTTGACTAGTGCATCTTTGAGTCTATATTTAGCATAAGTAAAATCCTTAAGTACTGTTAAAATCAGATACTCGAAGACTTTTACTCAAGTTGTTTTGGAATTGGTGACTTGTAACTTGTAGTGGAGTAACTTTCACTGTAAGGTATCTGTACTTTTACTCAAGTATGGTTTTCAGGTACTCTTTACAGCTCTGCTTATTCTGAACTAATATGCTCTTCATTACACTTTCCTGGAACAATACCTCAGGATATTCAGTAACTTGGCTCAAACAAGGAAATCTTTTGGCCCACAGCAGTGTGAAGAACATGAGGAATTTGAGGGCCTCTTGCAGACTACACAAGCGTTGCCATGGCAAGCGGCGGCGGGACTCATTGAAATGAGCACAGATTGAAATGATAGCCTCCTATGACTCTGGTGTATCTTCCCACCACATTTACATTACATAAAGCCTAACTGACCTGAATGTCTTTACAGGAAAAAATTACAGAGCGCCAACTGGGAGGAAATTATAAAAAAGGGGCTGTACGTTAGAAAAGGGGCCACTTAAAACAAAGCACAGACTGAGTAAATAAGGGAAGGATGCTGAGTTAAAGGAGACTCCCTTTACAAGAAAAGAAAAACAACTAGGCTAAATTCATTCACACCCTGCAATTTGCTCTGACAACCACTGCGGAGTACGATAAATCACAATAATCACAAGCCCTGGTCAGACACACCACCATCTGAACTACATCTAAGCCATTTCGATTACAGACAATTTTGCCAAGGCAAAGAAAACAATCAGCATCTAATCTACCGACCAAGATTTCAAACAGAATTTCTGTCTAAACTACACATGTGTGGTCTGGAAGTAGTTACTCAGCCAACGACTTCAATGTGAAGTGAAGTGAAGTGACATGTGGCCAAGTATGGTGACCCATACTCGGAATTTGTGCTCTGCAATTAACCCATCCAAAGTGCACACACACAGCAGTGAACACACACACACCGTGAACACACACCCGGAGCAGTGGGCAGCCATTTTTATGCTGCGGCGCCCGGGGAGCAGTTGGGGGTTCGGTGCCTTGCTCAAGGGCACCTCAGTCGTGGTATTGAGGGTGGAGAGAGCGCTGTACACTCACTCCCCCCACCTACAATTCCTGCCGGCCCGAGACTCGAACCCGCAACCTTTAGGGTACGAGGCCGACTCTCTAACCATTAGGCCACGACTTCCCACCCAATATGATATGTCTGTGCTAATAAAACATTGATGTTTACACTCTATGAGTGAACCTATTCTCCTTTTCCCCTAAAAAGACCAGAAGACCAAGCTTAAGAAGTTTTTACACTGGAACAGCGGTTGAGTAAAATGAAAGCTGGAGTTGGATCACACCATTCAGTGTATTTCACCATTATGCTTACCTGGAAATGAGTTAGCATTTTGCATAATCCTAAGGTCAGTGGGTTTTCTGAATTGGTTTTGGTTAAATTGCTGGAATAAGGTCTGTGGTTAACACAAGCTCAAGATTTTAGTTTTATTATATGACATAAAATTCAACAGTGTGAACAGGTAAACTCATCTAGGCTGCTTTTACAACCTTGTTGTGTTTATAATTGTGCTCTTGCAAAGTATTCTAACTCAAATTTTCTAACTTTCCAATTTTAAAGGTGATATATCATGAAAATCTGACTTTTTCTGTGTTTAAGTGGTATAATCACTGCATTGCCAACCCAGTGCATCTGCCAACCCAGAAAACATGAAAAAGAACAACCTGGTAAATTTTTTTTTGGTAAGCCTTTCTCTGCAAACCGAGCCTCTCAGATTTCGCTCCCCCTGTGATATAGAAAGGGGATCTTATTATAATATTACCACCCCTTAATCTGCTAGTTTTCACCCACGGCGCCGCCATTGTGTTTTCGCAAGCGACAACGGTGTACCAGTTCTAACGCCATGCCGAAAATTCGAGCAAAGCATGCTAACTGTTCTGTCGCTGGCTGCACTGACAAGCACAGAACACTAATTAGAGTCCCAGCCTCAGAGGAGACAGGAGAGCAGTGGATTTATTGATTTATTTACTGTATATTGTGCTGCTGCTACACAGATCTAATATAAACATGCGATTGTTTTTAACATAAACTTGTGTGTATTTGACAGTTTAGGCACAATAAAACAACGCGTGACGTCACCCATTCAAACTAAATAAGCATTAATGCTCCATGTGAATGCACCGAAAGTCACAGCCCTATTCTGGAAAGGGGGCAGGGAGCAGCAGCTCATTTGCATTTAAAGAGACATGCACAAAAACAGCCTGTTTCTGCTTCCAATCAAAATAGGCATTTTCAAAATGATATAATGACCTAAATTTTGAACTGAAATTTCACAGACACATTCAGGGGACACCTGAGAATTATATTACATCTTGTAAAAAGGGGCATAATAGGTACCCTTTAAATAAAGAATGAAATATTTGTCTGAAGCTAAGTGGTGTTGATGTTGAAGTCATGCGAGTATCAGTGTAATTTACATAAAACTCAAATACATTCATCCCTTTTAACAAATGTCTTGACATGCCTGAAGGAACAGTGGCATATCATACTGATTTCTGCATTACACAAAAGACAAACTGAACCTAACAATAAGCCAAATCAATATTTACACTTTGTTTGCCATCTACTAACACACATTATCCTATGCCTGTAATAATCCTACATAAATAAACATGAGCAACATTATGAACATGTGAACACTCAGTTCATGCTGACCATGTGTAACTAACCTGTGAGCACTTTGTGCATGAGCCAATCCCTGAGGAACGTCCTGTTGATGATGTCCCATAGCCAGTCAAAGTGGGTAAGGATGTAGTGGACAATATTAGGACTGGGCTTCAGGAGCCGATAGACTCGAGACCAGAACTCAGCTGAAAAAGAAAGAACAACACAGGTAGAGAGTGTATGTTAATAAACAAAGAGAAAGTGCAACTCTGTGGGATTATGAATCACAATATATGCCCAATACATGTGGACGTGTGTATGAAATGTCCTGGAATTCCTTTGAAATCTTGTACACAAGTTGGATTGACACTAATTAAGCAAACTAATTATTCCAGAACACAAAGCTCTTTCATAAGACAAGCATCATTGTTTTTTTTGTTTTGTTTTTTTTTTTTTCATTTTTTATCTAACACAATCATCCTATCAGCTTATTGCAATGGAACTTTCTGCAAAACCTTTTATTGCACCAGATCATTTGTGCCAACAAGTTGAGAGAGACAGGAAATAGAAACAGAAAAAAAGCAAAGGAAAAGGAGACAGACTGCGGGGCTGCTTGACAAAGACGTGGGGGTTTGTGGTGGAGTGAAAATTGGTCCTGAGCCTTTGCCGTTTGCCAGGAATAGGCGGGCACAGATCGTAGACTGTCTAAAAAGGTGTCTGCTTCCAAAACATTTGCGATAGTTTATTGTTCTGTTTAAATAATTCAGTAATTTTTTTATAGAGATCTTTGTACCACCATTATGTTCACACAGCTTATATTCAATATCAAACAAATGAAATGTTAGTCTAGCTAAGTCTGTGAGCTAAGTCCATCTTTTCGTCCAATATATTTTAAGAACATACAGTCAATGAGTACAGTACAAATATACAATCAGAATGAGATAAAAGACAAGATACATACGTATAGTGCAATTTTCACCATAGAAGCCTGTTCTGGTGCAGTCACATTCATATCTGTCCAGGCCATATCGAACACAAATCCCTCGGTTTTGACAAGGGTAATAGCAACAAGGGTTCACTAGAGGAAACAAGCCATAATACAGTTACATTTGTAAAAGCTTTAATTGGCGTTTTAAATTTGAATGGCTACATTAACATCCTCCCCAGCATTCCCTAATGTATTTCACTACAGAATTTCAGGCATAGTTTAGATGTGAGATCATATCTCATAATTACGCAACTGTTATGACAAGCCTCTTCAGGGCCATTGCATCATGTGTTTTTGTATGCAGCTTTGAGGATTTTCAAGTTTCTTTGTTTTTTAATTACATTTTTACACTCTAACTAAAAGATACAATAGATTCATGTCAATGGTAATAGACAATCATGTAAGCATGACTGAAATGGCATGACCTTTGCACTAATTTTTTTTTTCATGAACTACTAGCATTGTCCAGTGGTTTGTTAAACTATGATTTTGAATACATTTCTCGTAATACTAGTCATTTATTCGCAACAGGAATGAGACAACAGGCGTACCCTGATAAGGCTTATTCATAAATACAAGACACATCATATCTTTGCTCATGGCTGTCAGTGGCATGGCCTTCTACTTCCCTTGACAACAGTATGACAGAAACAACTCAAAAATAGAAGAAATGCTGAATGAAATGTGGTTAGTGTGCATAAACTGTGCAGCAGATAACCAGAATCCCCTTCTCTCTCCTCCAGTACTTTCTGTCATTGCATTATACAGCAAAATCCTCCAATTTTCTAGCTCACACACATGCAACTGTGAGCAGAGAAACACAACCATTACCGGACAAAATTTAGAACAACCACTAGCATAATTTATTCCTTAATCTAATTAGCAAACACAGAATCCCTACAGTTTATTCATTTAATAAACTAAACTATGTAAACAGAGAACGATAACATACACAACTTCCAAACCAAGATCAGACTTGTTCATTGCTGCTTACACATGACTCCACAAGGAGCAAAGGAAAAGAAGAGTCATGCTGGAGAGCTCTGTGATGAAGCTTTTGTGTGCTTTAACATGTTTAATTACACATACCACACAGAGAGTATACAGAATATGTTTGCTAATTATACTCTGCTGAAGAATTAATATTAGAAAATCACTCAAAGCATAAAAATGAATGAATGACTTAATTCAGTTCAGAAAACATGAAAATAAACCTACATTTTAGTTTATCAGACCAATTTATACACTGATATCTATGAAAAAAATATGTAACCTGAGTTTTTTTTTTTTTTTTTTTTTTAATTTTTTTATGCTTTACTATATTTTGTTTAGTTTTTTTCAATAAAAATGGATATATACTCACCAATGTTTGATGAAGTTGGGCTATCTTCACCAACACATAAGGAGAGACTCAGCAGCAGGATAAACGTCCACTTCAGTAAAAAGCTAAAAACTACAAAGCGAAATATCTGATAGGGTTTGTCACAAAAGTTGATACACGTTACATAAAACTTAAAGGAGTACTAAAAGTGTTCATTGCTCACCTTTCATTGTAGTTTGGAACACAAAAAGTATTAAATACAAAATATGATTACAATACAAAAAGCACAAAGAATTCAAAAGTGGTGTTAAAGAAGGAAAAAACTCCAAATAAATAATTCCATGTCGTTTATCTTCACATGTAAGACAGATGCATGCCAAAGTCTGTTCGTGCACTGACAGAGACTCGCAGAGGCTTTGCAAACTGATGAGAAAAAAACGCTCGAAAGGAACTTCACTTTTCAGAGTGGAAGCATATGAAATACCAGACCAAGCTCACGTTCGCACTAGACCAAACTCACTATTAAAACCACAATACAGAACAGAAAAGGGTCTTAACAGTGGTTCAGTTCAGAGAGGCAGCTGAGACGAAAAAACTAATTCCTGGAGCTCCACCGTGTGTCCGAATCTGCTGAGCAAAACTAGACGCACTTGTATAAATAAACGCGGCGTTCTGCATTTTGTTGTGTTTTTTTTTTTTTTTTTTTCAAATACTATCTTATCCTAATATGGTCCCAATATGTTCTCTACTTAAAACAAGGTTTTTAATCAAAGGAACAAGGATTCATGAAGAAAAATCAGCAACAGGACAATGAATTTTAATCATGAATTATTTCAGAGCTCTGTCTAAACAAAACTGCATAACTGGTTCCAAAATAATGAAAATTGTGTTGCATTAGTACAGTAGCCTATCTTTTAATAAATATCTTTTAGCTGTCTACAACTTTGTATTCTCAAATACAGTCCAATAAAATACTTTTAAGTTCTAAGAAAATCATTATTTGGTCAAACTACTGTAGCTTTGAAATTACTTATTAACATACACTTTGCTATATGGTGTCAACAGATGTATCAATTTATACTATGATCATTATAATAATGGTTTTCATAGCTTATTGTGAATTCAGCCAACAAGGTGAAAATATAGCAATGCCAATTTCGTAAATTTTGTAAATAACACAAAGAAACCATGCATTGCTGTAAGGTCATATTAAACTGGAAACATTCAAGCTAAGATTCAAGTCGTTATGCATCCTGTTCCAGCAGGCAGGTGATTTTAATTTAGACAGTTCAAAACCATTGCTCACTATTCTGGCTGAAGGCCCTGTAGGCTGAACTTCAGGGAAATGGGATGGACACAAAAACTGCATTTTTTTTTCTAAAAGGAAAGCACATGGTATGCATGTAAAATTGAATGATAATGTAGGCAATTACAGTATGGCTGATTAAAAAATTAGTTTAAGGCTCTGGCATAAAAACAAAATTGGTGGAAAATAGGTGTGAACTTCTTCACACACTTATCAGTTTTGGAACCAACTAACACATTGTAAACTACTGAAAGAAATTGCCCCACTAAATGGCTTATAGCTGCTTGAAAAACAGTTAAAAGGGACCCTCAAGTAAAAAGCCTTGCTATCTTTTACAATCAGACTTTTTGCGATCTCTGGCTGTTCCACCGCCCCAGCTCTCACACTCTTCTGCCCCTCCAGGGTAAGTTTCTCATAAATTACCCTATTGTAAACATGTCCTGCACCTCCCTACCTCAAAATCACAGAACAAAGAACATATCTTTACAACCATCAGTTCTACTTATCAGATTTGAGCTTTTCAGCACTTTTAGTATTTCTCCGGGATTGATCAAACCATCTAACACTCCTGCACTTCAGAATCTAACAATTTTTGGAGACTTACCTTCATAATGTAATTACTGAAAATCTAGGCTATATACCTCGATTCCCCTGAAAACCCATCATATCTGTGGATGATGCTGTCAGCTTGAACATTATTTATGCAGGAACACAACAAGAACTAATAGGATACTGTTGAATTCTTGACGTGTGTTTACAATAATAATTTTAGAGCTACTACACAGCTGAACAGATTCAGGCCCATGTGTTTAGGAATAACTGACTCTGGTCTGATCAACAGGAAACTATATATAAACACCTCTCTGGCACCACTACTATTTCCTCAATAGTTGTGTTAATGCTTTGCCTTTTAGGAAGGACCTTTAGTAATTTGCAGTTACAAAGTGACTGCAGAATCAGTGTCTCTCCAGTGGTGAGACATCTGATTACACCTCTTTCCAGAAAAAAAAAGAGAAGATTTTTGTGGTCTTAAAATATTTTGATGTAATGAAATAATGAAAGAAAGCAAGTGCTTCCCAGGATGCACTTCATGAATGTCTTTACTGTACTCCTTTACACATTTCCAATAAAAATTCCTGCATTTTCTTCAACGCCCGTGTAATTTCATTATCACACACCCAAACAATAAAAAATAAACATAAAGCTATATAGCTAACAGCTAGATCGCTAGATCGCTAGATAGCTAGATAGATAGACAGATAGATAGATAGATAGACTGATTGATAGATTTAAAATTCCATGTAACTTCTTTCAGGATTACCTGCATAATAATAATATCAATGGCACAAAGCATGACTGAAGTCTGTTTTCCAAGAAAAGGCATTACTCTACTAGGTCTATGGTATCAGATTGCACATTCCTTTTTTCCTGATATAACATGTGTTTGCATGTTTTTAAGTAACATGTATTTTGGCCTATCATGGTTTGGCATTCAATGCTCACAGGTTCATTTAAATTACATATATATATATATATATATATATATCTATATATATATATATATATATATATATATATATATATATGTATGTATATAAACAAATAGATAGTTTTGCACTATTTTGCAGCACAGTGGTACAAAATCTGCCTGCACTGAATTTTAATAATTATTTATTTAATTATTTTTTGATTATGGCCTTATTGCATTTGACTGACAGCTAAAATGTACACTTTGCCTGTCTCTAGTCTGAACATTTCAAGCCATCCTAATTATATGGACTTTCTCTGTACTCTTATTATATGGCACATGATAACAGTTCTGAAGGGCTTAGAGGTTAAGAGTGTAATCGATAATTCTGTCATAATTGGACCTGGTTTTATATAAGTGTAGCATAGCCTCCGTATTCAGCATCAGTGTTAACTGGTGGCGTTTGGTGACAGGGTTTTTAAATTCCACTCAAGTGTCTTCGCTCACAGAAATGGTAAGTAGCTGAAATTAGTTACCCTTACGAAAATTAACCATGGTTTTATATAGAATATAGTAAAAGTTATATAGTAAAAGTGTAGTAACCATGTTTTTTTTTTTTTCTTCTTCTTCTTCTTTCTTTTTGTTTAACCACAGTTTTAAATAGGCTACCAAACTATGGTTAGTGTGGCAAAACCATGGTTAATGGTTTAACTATAGTGTTTTGGTAGTTAAACCATGGTTAATTTTCGTAAGGGTAGGTTTTCATTTATTACCGCCAAACCAGATAAAATATAATTTATTACGAAATAAATTTTAATATTCTAAATATATTTTTCCAAAGTCATCCTCGAACCATCACTGTCGGAGTTTGAGGGAGAAAGGGTCTGTTTTGACATCAAGGTGTTCATCGCTATCATCTTTATTCATATGTGCGCGCTGCGCGACGGAAATTGTGGACCGACAAGTGCTAAAGGTGCTTATGGACCTCACAATGACGGAGAAAGAAACATAAAGAATAGTGATGATAATTTTGTTTAACAAATTTAATACTGATATAATAACAAATGAATATGACGAATAAAAATATGTTTTGAACGAGATAAGACGATATTTATCGTTATTTCTTCTCGCAGGTGAATGGATTAACGTGGCATCTGAAATGTTTGCAGTGCTCGGTGTGTGCAGTGTCCTTGAGTCAACATAACAGCTGCTTCATCAGAAATAAAGAGATTTTCTGTAGAACGGATTATAACAGGTAAAATGTTTATTTACAGCAAGGTTTCCTGCATTTCTGAGGATTTTCATAATATATTTACATTTATGTGTGCTTAATAGCTACATTAGCCTATTGGCTTAATGCAAGGAAATATACATAACAATTTTATAGTCAATAGAAACTTTACGTTAAAATAAAATATTAAAAATGCAGCAATAATTAAAAAAAAAGTTTTTAGTTTTAGTGGGAATTAGGAATTTTAGCTCGGACATTAATGCCACATTATAACATAATATTCAGAAAAAAAAAAACTTTTAACCTATTTAGTAAATAAAATGAAAATAATGTTTTTTTTTTTAAGTGAAAGAGCAGCCAAAGTTACAACCATCAATTTTTGATGAAATTACGGAAATGTTTTTTAGTTGAAACTCTTAAAAATCATAAAATAAATCGTTTCAGGTTAAAGAGAAACAAAAAATTGTTCTGACAAATGTCATGATTGCAAAATGATGAAAAGTTGGTTACCAGCAAGAAAAATAATATTTATTTATTTATTTATTTATTTTTTCAGTACTTTTGGTATAAAATGTGCTCGATGTGGCCTTCAAGTCAGTGCAAATCACTGGGTTCGAAGGGCAGGAAACGACATATATCATCTTGCCTGCTTCGCTTGCTTCTTCTGCAAAAGGCAGCTTTCTACAGGAGAGGAGTTCGGCTTAATGGAGAATCAGGTTCTCTGTCGCCTTCACTATGATATAATGCTGCCAAACCTACAGCGCATGTCAGACAAAGGTAATTTCAATTCTCTCTTGGATATGTGTAACAATCTACTTTTGATTGTTTTATACATATAACACCAACTGAAAAGAACATTAAAACAGTATCTTGCATGTAACAGTCTCTCATTAATGCACTAATATGAGGGACATTTAAAAATAAAAGGTCATTTGTATCATAACAGGAAATATAATACATTTGGACGGAGCTTTACCCATACAATACCTCACAAAGCCATCAAAAACACCTCGTACATCATTCACCTCAGAGCAGCTACAGGTACACTTAAGATGCCTCTTCTCCACCTGTGATAAAAGTAGAATGTAACTATTCGTGCTTTGGTATGATTATGATCTTTACATCCTTATATATTGGAATGGGCTTGCATGTGTATTTGGTTTACATAGATTATGCAAACCCACTTTATTCAAGACAAGAACCCTGATGCACAGACACTGCAGAGGCTGGCAGACATGACTGGACTGAGTAGAAGAGTCATACAGGTACAGAATGTTTATAGGCTGAAGCTCATACAATGACTCATTTGATTTTAGAATTTAATTGTAACCATTAGTACTGAATTCTTGTAGGTTTGGTTCCAAAACTGTAGAGCCAGACAGAAGAAGAACCCACTTCATGACAGCGTTGCTCCACAGGACAAATACCAGACCTTTGAAATGCCTTTTCTGTCAGATAACCAGTACTTCTTGCCCTCAGGTAGACCTGAGACTCAATGACACTGTCCACTATTTCAGCATCACTCTCACCAAAAAAAAAAAAAAAAAAAAAAAAAAAGTACAAAACTGTCACTGGGCGGTACCCTTTCAAAAATACTAACATACACTAAAGTACTAACATTTAGGGGAATCTTAGACTTTTTGTATATCTTAGGGTACAGTTACAGTGACAACTTTATACTTTTTTGTTTGTTTTCATTTGATGTACAGTAATTTATGTGGGAAGTGTTTTATTTTTAGTATTGATTGTGTGTGTGTGTGTGTGTGTGTGTGTGTGTACCATTCAAAAGTTTGGGGTCAGCAATTTTTTTTTAAAAGAAATTATTATAACTTTTTGAACTTTTTTATTCTTCACGATCTTGTATCACAGTTTCCATAAAAATATTAAGTAACACAACTAATACTGATAATAATATTAGATTATAATAATTCTAATAATATTAGATAATACAATGTTTCTTGAGCAGCAAATCAGCATGTTAAAATGATGTGATCATATTTTGCAATATTATTGTTTTTACTGTATTTTTGATTTTAGAAATGCAGTCTTAGTAAGCATAAGAGACTCTTTTAAAA
Organism: Spinibarbus caldwelli; assembly: GCA_039654775.1. Lineage (NCBI taxonomy): Eukaryota > Metazoa > Chordata > Actinopteri > Cypriniformes > Cyprinidae > Spinibarbus > Spinibarbus caldwelli. The sequence continues at coordinate 19,032,828 of CM077223.1, read as the reverse complement.
ACATTTAAAAGTCTTGCATACCCTAAACTTTTGAACCATACTTTAATACCACATGTAAAAAGAAACATCAGTTCTGCTTAGATGATTCTGGATTTGTTTATTTATTTCTAATTATTAGCTGTAGCGTATATTTACAACTGTATACTTTTTATAAGAGGTGGAAAGGATTTTGAAAGGTATCGTATGACTGACTGGAAATTAGTACATTGTGAAAAGGGTGTCTATTTAATAATACTGAACACATCTGTATTTAACATCTTTATAGTCTGTTGCCAGTTTGATGCTAAAAGTTGCTCAAAACAAGTGAGATTGATAAAATGATCTGTGAAACACTGTTACTTTATTGGGTTTAAGCTTTTCCAACTGTTGTGTTGCCAAGTGTGTCCTTTTCATCTTGTGTAATCACTTGCTGCAAAAAAAGAATGCCAAGCTTGACATCTTTATTTCTCGTTTGATTGCTTAAAATTGTGATAGTTTTCTGACAGCCTAATGATATTTGTTTTCTTGCATTCAAGCAACGATTGTCAATTATCTGTCAGTTCATCTAATGATCCAGTATAATCGAGCCATCAGGGTCCTTATTCACTCATGTTCATTGGTATATAATAATTCTAATGGAAGTTGAAGGTCTCCAATTTTGTCTGTGTGTGTTTAATGGCAACCACACTTTATCAAATGTCCAATCAAATAATGACCATTAAGCTGTTCATCCAGTGAGCAATTCAACAAGCAGTAACAGGCATTGAATACTGCATGATGCATTGATTCACTGCGCTGTCCATGAATGTGCTGTCACAATTTCTCGAAATAATCTCAAAGTGGTGTATTGATTTGGACACATTTAAGCTTTAAAATAAATCACAATGGCTAAACACGATCTAAAATGGCTTTTCCTTCCTAGTCATTTGTGGGTCTTTTCTTTCCTGCACCACACATACTGTATACAGAACAAGTGCTAAACTCTTAAAGCCTAAAATATTATTTTTCACATGCAATACCATTCAAATGTTTGTGGTCAGTAAGATGTTTTAATGTTGAAAGTCTCTTATGCTCACCAGGGCTGCATTTATGTGATTAAAATACAGTAAAACGGTAATATTGTGAAATATTATTACAGTTTAAAAAACTTTAAGTATTTTTTTTAAATATTTTAAACTGCATTCCTGTGATGTCAAAGCTGATTTTTCAGCATAATTACTCCAGTCTTCAGTGTCACATGATCCTTCAGAAATCATTCTAATATGCTGATTAATAAGTATTTATTCTTATTATTAATGTTGAAAACTGTTGTGGTGCTTAATATTATTATGAAAGCTGTGATACTTTTATTTCAGGATTCTTTGATGAATAGAAAATTCAAAAGAACAGCATCTATTTAAAATGGAAATCTTTGTAACATTACAAATGTCTTTAATGTCACTTTGGTCTCTTACATCCTTACTGAATAAAACTATTAATATCTTCAATATTATTCACCCCAAACTTGCTCACCAGGGTTAAATTATCTTCATCTTGGATACTGTGTGACTGTTTTATCCATGCACATGGTTAGAATAACATTATCGTGCAATTTCAGATGTGCCCACATGATGGTGCTGACTCTGTTTGCAATAGTGAGTGTTATTTATGAGTGTTATTTATGATGGGGGGGTTGTCTTTACTCATATACTTCTGTTTAGTCTATTTATATAAGGGAGCCATGGTGGTACTTTGCTTTCTATCATCATGGTACATGAATGTGGCAATCGATTAGTACCACGGTTTACATCAAACATAAGCATCTTATGCATTACATTTATTATCCTGTACTGGTATATGCATATAGCCTACTCCAAGGTATAATGTTCGAAAATTACGGTAAAGTAGGCTAGACATAAAAACTACAAGCATGAATTCAATTCAAGAATTCATTCAGATTTTCAGTCACAGTGTGTGTTAACTAAAGTAGTTAATTAGGTCAACAACCTCACCAAATAGAAACATTTCTCATAGGTTTTGCCTTTCTGCTCTCTCTCGGTCTCTTCATTGTTTGAGCCTCTTCCTGGCTAGTGAGACTTTGGAGGACCGTCTCAGTGTGAAGCACAGTTCTCACATTACAGGTCATTGTACCCTTACTGAATAGTGTCAGTGTACAGAAATGGACTGTTCCCCTTCTCTAAGGCAAATAAGGTTACACCAGATTCAGAAAAAATGGGGTTATGTTATTACAATACACCCTGTCCCATAGTGGATATGAAGTCACTTCTATTATAAATTGTAATTGTCACTACTGTTATTTATCTCAAAGAGATTGTTCACCCAAAAATGACAATTATGTCATAATTTACTCACCCTCATGTCATTTCAAAGCTTTCTTATGCGGAATATAAAAGATATTTTGGGTCAAAATAACAATGGACGTTCTTGAATTTTGTTGTATTAACTTGCTAAAAATGTTTTGAAAAATTGTAAGTCTTACTATGTCTTTGAGCAAATGTTTCATGAAATAAAAGTCAAGCATCACATAATTTGTTACTAACAGATTTTAAAAACAAATGTGCAATGTAATCTGTGGATGGTGCCTTGGGAAAATTGCATTGTATTTTATGGGTTTCAGTCAGGAAATATCCTTTCACCTGTGGAGGGATGTGATTGGCTGGCAATAGACTTCTATAGTCAACAGCTCTTCAGGAGGAGTCCAAGCATAAATACTCTGACTCACCTGAACAAGTACAAATAAAAGCCACCAGTTCTTCCCTGGACAAAACCACACACAGGTGCTGCATTTGGACACAATCCGTGTAAGTATTACATTTCTTATTCACAAAGACTTCGTGGTTTGCAACCAAATTACCGTTTTTTGTTGCACCATTATAATGCAGCATTTTCGTATTTTGTAACAATCTGTAATATCCAACAAATTTAGGGTATTTTTTTTTCTAAACCCAGTTATTCACTGCAGTGTAATATTAAATAGTAAATAAATAGCTCTTTAAACATTAAATATCTGTCTAAGCATGGGGTGGAAAGGAGAGTTATTGGTGTTCTGGGTTTTCAAGGATTTTACATGGCATAAGTGAACAATGACAAGCTGCATTCAGACTAACAACCAATGAATATTTTCTTACCAGCTGTACACAAAGAGTACAGAAACTCTCTGGTTCTGCGAGCACCATGACCTCCAGCTTCTCTGTGCACAGCCACTCTCTGGGACGGCAGCCGTCTTTCTCCAGCATGTCTCTGCGTGACGGTGGGGTTCGGGGACGCTCTAAAGTCCCAGTGTCCCTCTCCTCAGCCAGTACTCTGTCCCTGTCTCGTTCCACCTCTCTGGGAAATGGCTTAAACATCCTAAGCAACTTCTCACTGAATGGTCTAGGAGTTGGTGCCAGTGAGAAGGAGACCATGCAAGGTCTAAACGACCGACTTGCCAGCTATCTGGAAAAGGTTCGTTCTCTGGAGAAGTCTAACGCTGACCTGGAGCTGAAGATTAAACAGTTGATGAAGGAGCGAGGACCCAAGGGTCACGACATCGAGGGACTGATGGCTCAAGCACATGCGATTGGACAAGAGGTTTGATGATCTAGTGGAACTAAGAGCTCTGTTTATTGCTTTAGTTTTAGTTGTTTCACAGACAAAGAATATTCAGTGATGTCATTACATGAGATCCTTTATAGTTAACATCACACTTCTGCTCTCTAGGTGAGGAAAAAGACATTGGAGAATGCTCGTATAATGCTGGAGATTGACAATGCCAAGCTTGCAGCAGATGACTTTAGGGTCAAGTGAGTTTTGCTCTGTTTGTTGCTTCCTATAATCCTTGAGAAAGATCCATCATGAATATATTTTGTACTCATTTCAAGGTTTTAATGGTTTATTACATTATTTGTTCATAAACAGATGGGAGGCAGAAGCTACTCTTTGCCAGTCGGTTGAGAGAGACTGTCATGCTCTGAGACGAGCAAAATCTGATCACGATCAGATCATCGCAACCCTTCGAGGAGACCTGGAAAGTCTGAAAGAGGAGGTCTATTTCCTCAAGAAGAATCATGATGAGGTTAAACACAACTGACACGAAAACATAACATATTAATCATATGAATATTCAATTATTATGACATAACATTCATTATTCAGGGTGATCTCATTAGTATAAAGTTTGCACACACATTTTTGCATATTTATATGCTGAATGTAATGTAAAATATAGAAATATTATCCGCAACTAAAAAGTATTTACATATGCACAGATTTGGGAATCATGTACATAAATCAATTATAAATACAGGTGCATCTCAATAAATTAGAATGTCATTGAAAAGTTCATTTATTTCAGTAATTCAACTCAAATTGTGAAACTCGTGTATTAAATAAATTCAATGCACACAGACTGAAGTAGTTTAAGTCTTTGGTTCTTTTAATTGTGATGATTTTGGCTCACATTTAACAAAAACCCACCAATTCACTATCTCAACAAATTAGAATACTTCATAAGACCAATAATAAAAAAAAAAAAAAAAAAACATTTTTAGTGAATTGTTGGCCTTCTGGAAAGTATGTTCATTTACTGTATATGTACTCAATACTTGGTCGGGGCTCCTTTTGCTTTAATTACTGCCTCAGTTCAGCGTGGCATGGAGGTGATCAGTTTGTGGCACTGCTGAGGTGGTATGGAAGCCCAGGTTTCTTTGACAGTGGCCTTCAGCTCATCTGCATTTTTTGGTCTCTTGTTTCTAATTTTCCTCTTGACAATACCCCATAGATTCTCTATGGGGTTCAGGTCTGGTGAGTTTGCTGGCCAGTCAAGCACACCAACACCATGGTCATTTAACCAACTTTTGGTGCTTTTGGCAGTGTGGGCAGGTGCCAAATCCTGCTGGAAAATGAAATCAGCATCTTTAAAAAGCTGGTCAGAAGAAGGAAGCATGAAGTGCTCCAAAATTTCTTTGTAAACGGGTGCAGTGACTTTGGTTTTCAAAAAACACAATGGACCAACACCAGCAGATGACATTGCACCCCAAATCATCACAGACTGTGGAAACTTAACACTGGACTTCAAGCAACTTGGGCTATGAGCTTCTCCACCCTTCCTCCAGACTCTAGGACCTTGGTTTCCAAATGAAATACAAAACTTGCTCTCATCTGTAAAGAGGACTTTGGACCACTGGGCAACAGTCCAGTTCTTCTTCTCCTTAACCCAGGTAAGATGCCTCTGACGTTGTCTGTGGTTCAGGAGTGGCTTAAGAGGAATACGACAACTGTAGCCAAATTCCTTGACACGTCTGTGTGTGGTGGCTCTTGATGCCTTGACCCCAGCCTCAGTCCATTCCTTGTGAAGTTCACCCAGATTCTTGAATCGATTTTGCTTGACAATCCTCATAAGGCTGCGGTTCTCTCGGTTGGTTGTGCATCTTTTTCTTCCACACTTTTTCCTTCCACTCAACTCTCTGTTAACATGCTTGGATACAGCACTCTGTGAACAGCCAGCTTCTTTGGCAATGAATGTTTGTGGCTTACCCTCTTTGTGAAGGGTGTCAATGATTGTCTTCTGGACAACTGTCAGATCAGCAGTCTTCCCCATGATTGTGTAGCCTAGTGAACCAAACTGAGAGACCATTTTGAAGGCTCAGGAAATCTTTGTAGGTGTTTTGAGTTGATTAGCTGATTGGCATGTCACCATATTCTAATTTGTTGAGATAGTGAATTGGTGGGTTTTTGTTAAATGTGAGCCAAAATCATCACAATTAAAAGAACCAAAGACTTAAACTACTTCAGTCTGTGTGCACTGAATTTATTTAATACACGAGTTTCACAATTTGAGTTGAATTACTGAAATAAATGAACTTTTCCACGACATTCTAATTTATTGAGATGCACCTGTATTTGTAGTTACATTTTACTATTATGCAGATATATATTTGAGCCATAACCCCACCCTACTCTAAACCTTACCACTTTTTCAACAATATAAGCAGAAATAACATATAGTGTAAATAATTTTAGTCAGAATATACTATTAAAAAGATATTTTTTAAGCAAGATCATGCCTTATGACAGTAGTCATTCAGATATATATCAAGACTTTTAGTGCTGCACATATAGAAACACACTTTTCAAACTGTTTTTCTTTAGATCGATATATAGAGTAATCAATGTGTAAAACACACACATTAACACACACACACACACCCATGTCCACAAACATATGGAGTAGGTGAATAAGTGTTTGGTCAGACAGGTGTGGCTCCGCTCAAATGTAACATTTAACCCTAAACAAATTAATCACTTTACAATGAGCGTCTGCAGAATGTTAAGAGCGCAAATAGGCAATTGTACAAAAAATATCAAAAATGTATGGAGATCATTGCATTATATAACAAAATATCAATTTTAAGTGGCATTTCTTTTTTAAAACAAGACACTACAGGTGAATAGAGTAAAACAATTTAACTAATAGATATCAGTGTATTTCCCAGCTGATTGAGTACATTAAGAATTGCACACATTTTTTTTGTATTACAAGGTTTCTGAAAGGTTGTGTTTAAATATGCAAATAAGCAATTATCTAATTAAATTGGATATGTTTTATCACTTAATAAAGTAATAATATAAATGAGAAAATACTGTTAACAGCCAGAAGAAAAAAAAAATCATAATTTTGTTTTTAGGAATAAAATCAGGCAAATGATGTATGAACTTGAAATGTGTATTTGTGTCATCTTTAGGGCAATACACTACAGGCACAAACATTGTTTTTTCATTTACTCGTCAATTTTTAAAATTTAGCTTTTCCTAACATTTTTCAGACTTGTGGAAAGAAAAATCCAAAATACACCTTTAAGTGCACTTCACAAAAAAATGTGTTTGTTAGATTTTAAATAATAGATATATTATTTAAAATAGATATAAAAATAATAAATAATTTTTAAATAATAAATGCTCATACTAATGGTTAGTGTTTCTAAGAAAATTAGCATCATTTGATATTTTCTGATCTAAACCAATTCATACATATTTTAAATGCTTAACTGTTCTCTGGTGAGATTGTAAATGACTTGTCTGTCTCCAGGAGAAGAACACACTGAAGTCCCGTTTAGCCAATGAGCAAGTGAACGTGGAGGTGGACGCAGCCCAGGGCCCAGACCTGGGAGCCATCATGGCAGAGCTAAGGGTGCAGTATGAGAGCATCGCACGCAAGAATAAAGAGGATGCTGAGATGTGGTATTTGAAGAAGGTCAGAGTACAATCCAACACAGACTCCACACACCTGAATCAGCTATTTATAGACTGATGATTTCACTGCAAACACAGGTGCAGTTGAACGAATATGTGTTCTGTGTGTTTGTGTATATGTGACAGCTGGAGACCGTGCAGTCGGAGGTGAAAGAAAGTAACGAGGCTCTGAGAAATGCTCAGAGTGAACTCAATGAAAGACGACGCTTCCTGCAGGCGTTAGAGGTGGAACTGGACAGTCTGCGCAAACAGGTGACATGAATGAACGTTTACCCTAAAATTGCTGCAGTTTGTCTGTGAAATGTCCACTAGAGTTGGTAAAAGCATGATGTTTACTCCTTTTGAGACAAATCAAGAAGTAACTGAAGTAAGCAGTTATAATAATAGATACCAGTGAATGTATCAGAACACTGGAACATTGTAGATTGTTGCACCCCATAAGTTCCAGGAAAGTTTCCCAATTTCTTTCTTTTTTTTCTTTAACTTTTCCAGTTGTTTGGATGGTCATGAACATACTGCAAAATAGAGTTTTATAATATATTTAATGCAGTGAACATCAGAACAGATTAAATCAAATAAACAGCAAAAGGATAAATTTAGATCTTTCACAAACATCTGTCAAAACCTGAACTCAGCTTATATGTTGAAATTCTACTGTATTTCCAGTGTATGTACATGACGTATGACAGGGGAATTCAAACGTTACGATGCCAAGGAGCCCCAAATATGATGATCCCCTTCCTAAAATAAGAAGTCTTTTTCATATTTTATTGTTTATATTTTTATTGACAAAAATACTAACTTTGATTGATGGTATTTATGTTGAATAAATGAAATAATTGGCTACACTTAATAATCGATAAACCCAACTAATAATATATTATCTGGAGAATATTTGTTTTTTATTAGGCTGACAGCATATCTGTATCTGAGGTTAACACTTTACACAAGTCTTTATGCATCAGTAATATCAAATTTGGCCAAAAACAAAACAAAACAAAACAAAACAAAACAAAACAAACATCATCAGTGACTTTTTTCTTTTTCTTTTTTTTTTTTTTTAAAGTGCTGCACACCAGTTTGAAAATGATACATCTCCTATGTTCTTCTGTTGCAACCAGACTTTCAACCCCTGGAAAGAGGGGAAACAGTCTCTTGTCTTTATTTCTGAGAGGTTTATATAAAAGATAATAACAAAGATTCCAGACAAATTGCTTGCTTACTTTTTTATTAAAGAGAATGTTCCTTTTCCAAATTTCCTGTCGAGTGGAAAAGACAGAATTGTTTGAAGTCAAGAGGGAATGGAAAAAATACATCTTTCCAACCTTCTTAGGATGAATTGCTTATGTTATATTACTCGTCTGTAAATCTGTTTGGATAAACATTCTTCAAACAGTCAGATCCTCTTTCCTGTGGTTCAAGGTCAATGAATATATGAGTGAGCTGTGTGGCTATGAGGCATCATATTCTTTTTCTTTTTACCTTTTTTGGACTTTGTTTTTTAATTAGATCTGCAATAATTTAGGCCATAGTTTGTCAACAAATATCCAGAGAACGTGTCAAGGTTACCTCTTCAGCACAGGAAACCACAGTCCCCTCCATCTGCTGTTCATCCTCATGCAAACAACAACCATATATGTTTACTCCTGTATAAAAAAATCACTCTGTAATACATGTGATGACAGTCTAAAGACACACTGCATCCTCATGGCCTGGACAGGTGATAAAGACCTTTCAGCAGGTTGTTCAGCTAGTAGTTCACACATACTGGTTATAGATCAGACATTATACAAGGAAGTTCATTCTTGATGGTGCTCATCTCTAATAATTAGTTTAAACTACTAGTCTTACATTCTGTATTTTGAGCATTCACAAAAACTAACTTGTTGAAAATGTTATGGCTCACCTCAGGTTGGTGTTCTGGAGGGGAACCTCGGAGAGACGAATCAGAAGTACACTCTTGAGATCGAGCGTCTTCAGGGCTCGCTCACACAGCTGGAGGATGAACTCTCACAGCTGCGTCTGGACATGCAAAGAATCAAAACTGATTACGAGCAGTTACTGCGTATCAAACAGAATCTGGAGCTGGAGATTGCCACCTACCGGAGGCTGCTGGATGGAGAGGAAGTGTAAGAACTGAGAAAGGTTTCTGAAAGCTGAAAAATGCTGTTTTCTGTTGATACACTACAGTTCGTTAAGTATATCCAGATAATGCTGAAGGAAGTGTCTCTGATATATGCAATCAGTTGTGACATGTTTCCTTTTTGTGTTTCAGGATAAAAGAGACACCCACTCCTAAAAGTAAGTCTGTTCTGAATGGATGGTTCTAACACAGTAAAACTAAAGATGTATTCAGTTTTTTTTTTAATATATGCAAATACTGTATACTATTGATACAAATGGGGGAGACTTGGGTTTATTTGATCAGTGTTTTTGTATTTTGCTTTCAAACATCTAGTACAAAACAGAATATTGTTTAATAAAACTATAATAAAATTAAATGACAATATAATCATATTTTTGTCGCAGATTTTAAATAAGCGAACACAATAAAACAACACTGACATACATTCAGGAAAGTGTCACCATGCAATACGTAATGAAATAAGATTTGACCTTAAAACGTCCAGTTGAGACAAGGTTTTCCATGTGTTATGTTTTAATACAATCATTTTTGTTGACCAAAACAATGGTTTGATTTAGCATACATTACATATTTATTGTTTTGTAAAATGTTTTTTTTTTTATTTTTTTAATTGCTTACACTTTGTTTTATGGTTGGTTTCCATTGTGATTAACTTGTCCTCTGCTAATCAGTGAACTCTACATATTTTTCCTGGGCAATAATGGTGTAAATGTTTAAAATGTTTTAAGGTTTACATTATTACATACTAGGTTTAAGGTTTACATTATTACATAGTATACTCTCCCCTATAACAGTATCATTAAGTTTACTTAGAGTGGGTACGGAACGTATTCAGACCCCCTTAAATTTTTCACTCTTTGTTATATTGCAGCCATTTGCTAAAATCATTTAAGTTCATTTTTTTCCTCATTAATGTACACACAGCACCCCATATTGACAGAAAAACACAGAATTGTTGACATATTTGCAGATTTATTAAAAAAGAAAAACTGAAATATCACACGGTCCTAAGTATTCAGACCCTTTGCTCAGCATTTAGTAGACGCACCCTTTTGATCTAATACAGCCATGAGTCTTTTTGGGAAAGATGCAACAAGTTTTTCACACCTGGATTTGGGGATCCTCTGCCATTCCTCCTTGCAGATCCTCTCCAGTTCTGTCAGGTTGGATGGTAAACGTTGGTGGACAGCCATTTTTAGGTCTCTCCAGAGATGCTCAATTGGGTTTAAGTCAGGGCTCTGGCTGGGCCATTCAAGAACACTCACTGAGTTGTTGTGAAGCCACTCCTTCGTTATTTTAGCTGTGTGCTTAGGGTCATTGTCTTGTTGGAAGGTAAACCTTCGGCCCAGTCTGAGGTCCTGAGCACTCTGGAGAAGGTTTTCGTCCAGGATATCCCTGTACTTGGCTGCATTCATCTTTCCCTCGATTGCAACCAGTCGTCCTGTCCCTGCAGCTGAAAAACACCCCCACAGCATGATGCTGCCACCACCATGCTTCACTGTTGGGACTGTATTGGACAGGTGATGAGCAGTGCCTGGTTTTCTCCACACATACTCCTTAGAATTAAGGCCAAAAAGTTCTATCTTGGTCTCATCAGACCAGAGAATCTTATTTCTCACCATCTTGGAGTCCTTCATGCGGGCTTTCATGTGTCTTGCACTGAGGAGAGGCTTCCGTCGGGCCACTCTGCCATAAAGCCCCGACTGGTGGAGGGCTGCAGTGATGGTTGACTTTCTACAACTTTCTCCCATCTCCCGACTGCATCTCTGGAGCTCAGCCACAGTGATCTTTGGGTTCTTCTTTACCTCTCTCACCAAGGCTCTTCTCCCCCGATAGCTCAGTTTGGCCGGACGGCCAGCTCTAGGAAGGGTTCTGGTCGTCCCAAACGTCTTCCATTTAAGGATTATGGAGGCCATTGTGCTCTTAGGAACCTTAAGTGCAGCAGAATTTTTTTTGTAACCTTGGCCAGATCTGTGCCTTGCCACAATTCTGTCTCTGCGCTCTTCAGGCAGTTCCTTTGACCTCATGATTCTCATTTGCTCTGACATGCACTGTGAGCTGTAAGGTCTTATATAGACAAGTGTGTGGCTTTCCTAATCAAGTCCAGTCAGTATAATCAAACACAGCTGGACTCAAATGAAGGTGCAGAACCATCTCAAGGATGATCAGAAGAAATGGACAGCACCTGAGTTAAATATATGAGTGTCACAGCAAAGGGTCTGAATACTTAGGACCATGTGATATTTCAGTTTTTCTTTTTTAATAAATCTGCAAAAATGTCAACAATTCTGTGTTTTTCTGTCAATATGGGGTGCTGTGTGTACATTAATGTGGAAAAAAATGAACTTAAATGATTTTAGCAAATGGCTGCAATATAACAAAGAGTGAAAAATTTAAGGGGGTCTGAATACTTTCCGTACCCACTGTATATTGTAGTTGTCAACAACTCTTTGACAGTATAACTCGGCACAATAAATTAGTTATAGTGAAGTGTTCTCCTAAAAAGAGCATTTGAGTTACCTGCAGTAGCATAATACTAAATTTAAAACACTGAACTTGCATAAATTCTCTATGAGAATTCAAATGCTCATTGTTTTTTCTGTCTTTTGTAGAAGAGCCTGAAGTGAGAACCAGGAAGATTGTGAAGGTGGTCACCCAGACCATGGTAAATGGAAAGGTGGTGGATGAATCCAGTGAAGTTGAACAGATTGAAGAACGAAAAAAGTGAGTCTGGCTCACAAGTGACACCTATATTCTTGTGCTTTATCAGTGGGGACACTTATCACAAGATACCACAAGAAAATACTCAGTGATCTGTTCATCATTTCGCCAAAAAGTGAATAAACATGTCAGATATTACAAAGTAGTGACGTGTCAGCTGTCTTGATTTTTTTTCTACTACCTCTTTTTCATCATGATAGAGATTGCAGCAACTTATAAGACGCTACATCTTCACATTCTCTCATAATTATTTGAATGTCTTGCATTTCTTTTCACTGATATTATTTCTTCTTCACTTTCTTTAGGTCTGATTCTGTAAGGCGAGTCGCAATAGAGCGGGTCATTTAAGAGTAGCACAGACCGAAAGTCACACAGTGAAACTAAATACATACGATACTAGCTGATTTCCTGAATGAAGTAGGCCTACTAGTTTTAGGGACAGTGGTAGAAAAATGATATGTAGCTGCGGATGGGGATTTGAACCTGTCTGGTCACAGTGTGAGAAACCGAGCCAAAGGACGAAATCAAGACAGCCTCACTTTGAGAACGATGACTGAAAAAGCCCTGACACCAAACCTCTGTAGTGTCAAATGTCTTGCTTTTGTGAGGTTTTCTGGGTGAAACAACTACTATAGTCCCAGCCTTTCACAGTCCTCGTAAACAAGAGCCTTTACTTTGGTTTGCTCTGATAAATTCCACTATTATTGCCAGGTATAAAACAATTTAAGCACTTAAACAGACTTTCAGTAAACGCATTAAATAATTCTGGCAATCTTACACAGGTCAGATTCATCTACTCCTTGAAAATAAGAATTTATTATTCATTTTCAGTGCTGAACGAAACATTATACTATATCTAAAATACTGAATGAAATGCCTGTATTCATAATGTTTATACAGTATGTAGAATTTTATCTACTAACCATATATCTATAGACAATTAGCTCATGAAATGAAAATGTGACACTTATGTTTGGACGAGAGCAGCAAAAACCACATTCAATTATGCAGTTTTCAATATGGGGCATTCATAATTCACATCTCTTTTTGTCATCGTCTATTTGATGATTATGAATGTGGAGTGCACATCTGTCAAATAAAGGTGTGTGAAATGCTCAGAGTCACAGCTCAGCTCTAGCACCCTGTGTATTATCCCATCTATACCATTGGGCAGATCAGTAAACATACTCATACATACAATGAAGCATTTACAATAAACTTTAGACTGATCAGCCACAGACTCTTGTTTGGTTTCTGTTATCCATAAGTGACTTATGAAACACAGAGTTGTTTTTTTCTGCCTTACCATTGTTTGTGAACCACAAGCATTATTGTTGTAACAAATGCCATTACAAGCTGCTGCCTATTGGGGTATTACTGACAATAAAAGTGACATAGTGTCCTACCGCTGCCATTGGCAAAAGAAGAGGGTTTCTGTCTTCAGCTGCTACAGTGTATTCAATATCATAATCCTTCCATTCAGTAGAAATCTCTCAAAACTATTTGTTTTTACATGTCAGAAGCCAACTTCCCCTCCACAGGTGGCCATAACAACAATCATAAATACTGCTCTAACTGTAAATGTACAATTTACTTAACAGTCATCAATATGATATAACTTATGATATATAAAAATCGCATGGACCCACTTCCTTTTTACAACACTGCCTCCTTGTGCCAAGAAGCACGCAAAATGATTTTGTTTAAGAGCATCAACAGCATCATCAGGATCATCATCAACAAAGTTAAGTACTTTTTCCACAAAAAACAGCAAGAAAAGAAACGTGGACGTTGGCAGTCTTAATTGTACTATAGAAATAGTAGTAATAATAATAATAATAATAATAATAATAATAATAATAATAATTATTATTATTATTGCAAGCCTTATTTGAAGAAATACTAATAATAAAGCAATAGTACATTTATTAATATTTTACATACACTATTATTACAACAGTACAATTATTATTATTATTATTATTATTATTATTATAGGCTTTCAGGTTTTCATATCACTTGTGACAGCCAACTTTTCCATTCATGCAGGTTTTATTTTATTATTTTTTTTTTTGAATATTACAAATTGTAATAATAATAATAATAATACTATTATTATTGTAATATACTATTTTACTTTTGTAATATACAAGTTGTTTCCACAAAGACAGCATGAATGGAAAAGTGAACTGTCATAAGTAATATGAAAGCCTTCTCTAGAGATCTATAAATACAACAACATCTACTACTACTCTGAGGTGTAAAGTACTTGAGTAAATGTAACTAATTACTGTACTTAAGTATCTTTTCGGGTACTTTGTAGTTGTACTGAGTATCAAAGATATTAGCAACTTTTACTCTCTACTTCACTACATTTTTGAATGAGTATCTGTACTCTTTACTCAACTACATTTGAAATGAGTGTTGCAGTTACACATTACATTTTGCATGGCACCTAGCTTTTCTGCAGCAGTTTATTTATGCTACAAGAGATGTGATATTGCCAACTACAGGGCACTGAAAGTACTATATCTTGTGCGTTTTGCCCTTACCCAAACTTGTCAACAAGGCTGCTTTACGTGAACGTGAGTTCCTTATCCAGTAGCGCCACTTCCGGTGGCATCGCCAGATGCCATGGCACCTGCCAGAGTTTGTGGCAGCTGCCAGATTTCTCGTGGCAGATGCCATGGTTTTTCTCGCTGTTTTTGCTGTTTGCTCGGTAAAAACTACACTGTTCTCAGTGGCGTGCGGTGGTGTTTTTTTGTTGTTGTTGTATTATTATTATTATTATTATTATTATTATTATTATTATTATTATTATACATTTTTATGGATCAGCTGCCAGAGTTCGTTCCAGGAGTCACGATCGTTTGTCGCCGTTTATTTTTAAATAAAAGATTTGATGATGCACAAGTCACTAGTTTTTATAAAATAATTCTGTCCAACAGTGGCACCCACTGGTAAAGTTAAAAAGAACAGCTGAACATCAGTTGACAAATAAAATGTTTGTATTGTTACTGCCTTTTGTTATTATTTTGGAATAAATGTAAAAATACGTAAAAACACTAACTTGATGACATTTATTGGTTTTGATAAACAGAATATTACACAGTGTAAAAATACAAAATATAATTGTATTTGGCCTTTTCAATGTAATGTTTATTTAACCAGGGAAATGTGACAACATATACCCGAAGCCAGAGGGCGCAAAAAGTGCAAGACAGACTCACATTGAAGTAATAACTTACAAAGTACCAGGAAATCCCTAATATGGACAAAAGCGTCCAGCTATCACTGTATGATCTGAATAAATGGCAGAAACCTTTGGAAACGGGAAGACATTAAACACACGATTGCGGCAATATATGGTTTATGTATGCTTTTTTCAATCATCTTCAGTAATAAATAAAGTTTATGAGCAATTCAGTGCTACCTGACATAGCATTTATTACAGTACAGAAACAGTACAGAAGATTCTGTCTTATATATGACAAAAAGGAAAGAAAAAAAAAGTGTTAGTACATTAACAAATCATTTATTGGTTGTTGTCCAAAAGTGTATCTGATTTCTAAGCCAATTAAAAGACATGAGAGAAAAAAATAAAGTTTCCTATATTCTTATAAACAGTAGCCTATGTATATGTGTGTGTGTGTATATATATATATATATATATATATATATATATATATATATATATATATATATATATATATATATATATATATATATATATACACACACACATACAGTGGGTACGGAAAGTATTCAGACCCCCTTAAATTTTTCACTCTTTGTTATATTGCAGCCATTTACTAAAATCATTTAAGTTCATTTTTTTTCCTCAATGTACACACAGCACCCCATATTGACAGAAAAACACATAATTGTTGACATTTTTGCAGATTTATTAAAAAAGAAAAACTGAAATATCACATGGTCCTAAGTATTCAGACCCTTTGCTCAGTATTTAGTAGAAGGACCCTTTTGATCTAATACAGCCATGAGTCTTTTTGGGAAAGATGCAACAAGTTTTTCACACCTGGATTTGGGGATCCTCTGCCATTCCTCCTTGCAGATCCTCTCCAGTTCTGTCAGGTTAGATGGTAAACGTTGGTGGACAGCCATTTTTAGGTCTCTCCAGAGATGCTCAATTGGGTTTAAGTCAGGGCTCTGGCTGGGCCATTCAAGAACAGTCACGGAGTTGTTGTGAAGCCACTCCTTCGTTATTTTAGCTGTGTGCTTAGGGTCATTGTCTTGTTGGAAGGTAAACCTTCGGCCCAGTCTGAGGTCCTGAGCACTCTGGAGAAGGTTTTCGTCCAGGATATCCCTGTACTTGGCCGCATTCATCTTTCCCTCGATTGCAACCAGTCGTCCTGTCCCTGCAGCTGAAAAACACCCCCACAGCATGATGCTGCCACCACCATGCTTCACTGTTGGGACTGTATTGGACAGGTGATGAGCAGTGCCTGGTTTTCAACACACATACCGCTTAGAATTAAGGCCAAAAAGTTCTATCTTGGTCTCATCAGACCAGAGAATCTTATTTATCACCATCTTGGAGTCCTTCATGCGGGCTTTAATGTGTCTTGCACTGAGGAGAGGCTTCCATCGGGCCACTCTGCCATAAAGCCCCGACTGGTGGAGGGCTGCAGTGATGGTTGACTTTCTACAACTTTCTCCCATCTCCCGACTGCATCTCTGGAGCTCAGCCACAGTGATCTTTGGGTTCTTCTTTACCTCTCTCACCAAAGCTCTTCTCCCCCGATAGCTCAGTTTGGCCGGACGGCCAGCTCTAGGAAGGGTTCTGGTCGTCCCAAACGTCTTCCATTTAAGGATTATGGAGGCCACTGTGCTCTTAGGAACCTTAAGTGCAGCAGAAATTTTTTTGTAACCTTGGCCAGATCTGTGCCTTGCCACAATTCTGTCTCTGAGCTCTTCAGGCAGTTCCTTTGACCTCATGATTCTCATTTGCTCTGACATGCACTGTGAGCTGTAAGGTCTTATATAGACAGGTGTGTGGCTTTCCTAATCAAGTCCAATCAGTATAATCAAACACAGCTGGACTCAAATGAAGGTGTAGAACCATCTCAAGGATGATCAGAAGAAATGGACAGCACCTGAGTTAAATATATGAGTGTCACAGCAAAGTGTCTGAATACTTAGGACCATGTCAACAATTCTGTGTTTTTCTGTCAATATGGGGTGCTGTGTGTACATTAATGAGGAAAAAAAAAATGAACTTAAATGATTTTAGCAAATGGCTGCAATATAACAAAGAGTGAAAAATTTAAGGGGGTCTGAATACTTTCCGTACCCACTATATATATATATATATATATATATATATATATATATATATATATATATATATATATATATATATAACATTTTTGTCCCACTCACTTCTGAAATGATAGCTACACACCTGTGTATAGTATACACGTACATATATACTGTATATACAGCTAAGCACTCCTTATGTGTTCTTTATGGGAAAATGTTTATGCAGTTTAGCTTATTGGGTTCATATTCTGGTCGCATCTGCTTGCTGGTATATAATATGCATCATCAAATCTTTTATTTAAAAATAAAACTGTATAGTTTACAGCAGAAATGGCGATAAACGATCGTGACTCCTGACACGAACTCTGGCAGCGGATATATAAAAATGTGTTATAATAATAATAACAATAATAATAAACAACACACCTGTGGGAACTTTGCATTATTAAAACACCATCGATCGCCACTATGAACAGTGTAGTTTTAAACAGCACCAGAAACGGCGAGAAAAAACCGTGGCATCTGCCACGAACTCTGGCAGCTGCCAGACAAGACCTGGCAGCTGCCACGAGAAATCTGTCAGCTGTCGGACACGCCCTGGCAGCTGCCACAAACTCTGGCAGCTGCCATGGCATCTGGCGATGCCACCGGAAGTGGCGCTATGACCTGCCACTGCCAGGGAGGGCGCCAGGCCCTGCAGGGGACATGACTGCAGCTACCAATGAGGCCGAAACCAGCACAACCAGTGCAAGAAGACTTTGACTTTTTAATTTTACTTAACATTATTTTATTTTTTTAATTTTACTTCACATTATTTTATCCGTTACACTGAAGAGACCTTTTTGAAGGATATTGTTGTTTGCTTTTGTTTTTGCAATTTTGAGGTGTTCAGGGGTGTATTCCAGAAAGCACGGTTAACTTACCTTCAGCTAAACCCTGAACTTTGGGTTGATTAACCCCAAGCCTTGCTTACTCGAGGTATGTGGTTCCAAAAACGCGTCCGGGAGTAAGTTCATTCAACTCAGAGTATGTTCCTGATTAGACTCAAGACATTCTCAGCAGAGCGACGAATCACTATGGAAAAGGACACCATATGCTATTTCTTTCTTTCTTTCTTTTGTGCAATGGTCGTTTACATGCTTAGTGCATATCGTCACCTAATAGATGGTTGTGCAATCATTTGTATTTTTTTCTCGTTTAATCTTTAATCCTCGAGAATAAGAATTATATTGTTTGTTTGATGCTAATTATATATTAAGTCATATCAGATATGTATTTTTATTATAGAAATACATTGTAGAAAATGCCGATCCATGAGATGATAATATAAAATGTAATAAATATATATAATATAACAAATTAAACATTACCTTGTCATAATAGTGTTTTATAATTTATACAGATAACTGTTATATATGCCAATAAAATAAATATAATAACCATATTATAATAATATTACCTTATTTATTACTTATAATAGCGCTTTATAATTAACATATCATACAACTATATATATATATATATATATATATATATATAGGCTATAGTAGGCCAGACCTGGGCATAGTACGGCCCATCCGGCCCTCTGGCTATCCCTGACCGGCCCGCATGAGGTAATTCGTGAATTAAACATCAGTCGCAAATAGGTGTAAGTAAGTGCACGCAGTACAACCGCGCTGCTTTTATTTACAAGGCAACAGCTATTATTATTAGGCCCTATTATAATTATTATTATTATTAATATTATTATTGTTCTTATTTAATTTAAATAGCCTATACGTCCGTTCGTGTGACCTTATCTCAAATGTGTTCGCGTCCATGTAGGACAGCTTTCAAGAAATGTGAGTTTGCCGTTAGCCCTTAAATATGTTAGCTAACGTAAAAAAGAATTTCTTATATTTGTCTAAATATTTTTCTTCATTACAAATCTTGTTTGGTCTTATTTCGTATTATTGTATGTTGAAAATAACCTAATTTACTTTCCTATGCAGACGCAAAATGTGAAATTGCAGTCCAAGCTAGCATTTTTATAAATATTTGTAAGATATTGTTTTGTATCTAAATTATTTAATCCACAAATTAGTCATTGAAACGAGTTTTTTATAAGAGCGACATCCGTTTAATTTTGATCAATGATCAACGAATTTGAGCAGATCCGTTAGATCATTTTAAAACGTCAAATAGCCTTCAATTTAGGTTATAATTGCATCTGTCTCGGATGTAGACTGGTGAAGATTTATTTTAATAAACCTGTCGGAGTGTGAAATACACCTGCATGCAGGGAGGCGCCCGCGCAACGACTTGCATTTTTTCTTGACAATGAAACAACTTAAAATCAGCTCGAAACTGATTTTATTTCTGTAAACTCATAATAACAACAAAACATTGCTTTTGTAAAATTATGAATACAAACAGGACGCGCTTGAATTCTGCCATCTCTGAATCTGGAACTCGTTACAAAAAAAAAAAAAAAAAAAAAAAATTCCCCTGAAACTCCCCGAAGCGTATGGCTGCCTCACAGTCATGTGAAATATATATACTTTTAAACCAACCTTTTCAAAAACAAATATTCTCTGATTATTGCAATCTGTATGTAGGTTGCATTTCTCTCTAAAGGCGCGTCCAGTATGGAGATGAGAGTCATTATTGTGTATTTCATCTTTGCAGCCGACAAGGACTCATAAACACTAGTTTATTAATAAATAATTAAAATATATCCTTTTTTCCCGACACATTCATAATCATTAGGCGACTTTTGCCTGTGCTTGGTGGCAAACTTTATGCGTGTGCTTGAGCGAGGAATATATTGGTTCAATATATTGGTAATGAATACATTCTATGAGAATTTATGTTTTAGGTTTTGACTGCGAATGTAACGTCTATAATCTTTGAAATACTTACAAATACAAAGTTGTGATGGTAGTTTTTGAAACACTGCAAAAAATAAAAATAAAAATGCACATTTTCAAAAGTTTTTGTGAATGTTCATTAAATAGTGATATAATTGTGTGCTCACCATTTTCAATGTATGATTGTAATGTTTCACATACTGTTTTATTTATAAAGAGATATAAAATATTGGGTAGAACTGAGTTAAGTGCAGTTAAGTTTCTCATGTGGCCCCTCGGGAAAATTAATTGCCCTCCCCTGCTCTAGGGTATCTGTACTTTTACTCAAGTATGGTTTTCAGGTACTCTTTACTACTAAAGCAATTGTACATTTCAATTTCAACGTATAAAAAGAAAAAGAACTGCATAAAATAATAAAGGTATCTGCAGTGAAACAACAAGCCATCAGAGAAAGTGTGACAGATAAGACTAGAATGCTATAGTTCTTTAAGTTTCGGTGTCTAATCACTGCAAACTATTTAAAAACTTTGCTGGGTGACCCTTTTTTATTGTTGTACGGTCTAACTGTGAATAAATCATTCTTTCTGTCGTTAGGAAAAGTCAAATGAATGTTCACATTTAGCCACCTGTATTTGTGTCCTGCCCCTTTAAATTTCGCCGACCAATCGGGAAAGTCGGCACATCCTTTTCCGTCTCAAGCCACACACTAAACACACAGGCGCTGTATGCTCATCCCAGGACAACAAAACACCCAGACAGAAAATAAAGCAAATTGCTGCAGGTATTCATATTTTAAATAAACACTTATATTTACCTCATTCCTGTGACGATGTGTCCTCGTCGTCAGTTTTTTCTCCATTCTTTATAGTCGTCCATCCAGTGTTTCTGGTTTAGCTCTGTACAGTTTCCAGGCCTGGACTAACCACACTAACATCATCGTGTACACTTAAAACATTTGTGCTCTCAGAAAATATAGACCAGCATCTACACTTAAATATCATTAGAATTATGTGCTTTTTTAGCCAAACACGTGCGTTTGTTTGGAAACCAGACAATTACAGGTAGGCATATATTACATGGTTATAATAGGTTTAAATCTGTTATGTTGTGTGTATTTAATAGTGCACCATGGCTCAGGACGGGGTGATACTGCAGTTCAACTTTCCCACATTCGGGGACTCCATGCTTCAAAAGATGGATGCTCTTCGTCGAGACAGACGTTTCTGTGATGTTGTGGTCCGCATCAATGACTTGGAAGTGCCTGGACACAAAGTGGTCTTCGCCGCTGGCTCCCCTTTCCTTAGAGACCAGTTTGTCCTTCAGGACTCACATGAAGTACAGATATCTACACAGCAGGATGCAGAAGTTGGACAGAAGCTTCTTCTGTCCTGCTACACTGGGACACTGGAGTTTCCAGAGCTGGAATTAGTACACTATTTAACCGTTGCTAGTTTCCTACAGATGGGTCATATTGTAGAGCAGTGCACCGAAGCTCTAAATAAATTCATAAAGCCGCACGAGGTCAAAGACGAGCGTGCATCATCTCGACAACCATCGGACTTCAACGCACAGCGTGGCCAACCAGCTGTGGAGACAGTATGTGATGAAGACGACGAGGTGGACAATGATGAAGAAGATGACTTTGATGATGATGATGTGATCATACAGCCCAAGTCTCCGCCTGTGTTTAGAAACTCTCAGAGCAACAGCAGAGGAGAGGAAAGTCCCATTAGCATTGTTAAGGTAGAGTCAATAGATGAGCGGATGCCTGATAACTTCCAGAGTCGCTCAAGTCGCTCGCCAACACTGCGCTCACCGGAGCCACAGCACTCCCTGATAAACTCCACAGTGGAAACCCGGCCTGCCGAAATCGCCATCAACCCCACAACTGAATATTCGCTGTCCCCGCCTGGACCCAGCGGCTCTGGGAAAGGGAATCTTTGGGGATGCTCGAGGAATGCCGATAAGGGTATGCAGTGGTACCACCAGTGCCCTAAATGTGCTCGCGTGTTCCGTCAGCTGGAGAACTACGCCAACCATCTGAAGATGCACAAGCTGTTTATGTGCCTCCTGTGTGGAAAAACATTTACCCAGAAAGGAAACCTGCACCGGCACATGCGTGTCCACGCCGGCATCAAACCCTTCCAGTGTAAGATATGTGGAAAGACTTTTACTCAGAAGTGCTCGCTGCTAGACCACCTGAACCTTCACAGTGGGGACAAACCACACCGTTGTAATTACTGCGACATGGTGTTTGCACATAAACCAGTTCTCCGTAAACACCTGAAGCAGATCCACGGAAAAAACAGTTTTGATAATGCCAACGAAGGCACTTTGCTTGAAGGACTATAAATTCATATTAATGTCTAAATAAATTATATTAATATACATGACGTAGACACAACTTTGTCTTGAAGACACAATTCTGTATAACAGTGGTTCTCAACCAGGAGGCCAGGGTCCACTAGGGGGCCTCAGCGAAGGCCTGTTCACTGAGATGATGAGAATACAATAACAATAAAGATATAGTTTTAAAAGTCATTCTAAATGTAAACAAATAACTGAGTCTACACCTCTACCATAACAATAACGACACACTGGAACGATATTGTCTGAATCACTTTCACATTTTTTTTTCCAGATGATAATTGATAATGCTTTAAAGAGTCGACGACAGAACTGCAGAATACGTTTATAATAAACTGGACATTATTGTACACTAGTGTGAACACTGATATAGTTATCATTATTGTTATCTTTATAGTTATCGGTCTTGGTGTGAATGGGCTTTAAGTGTTCATCTTAATTGAAATTCTACAAAACAATAATTTACAACATGAAACTAACTCATTAAATTTTTGAGTTTATTTATCTTAAAGAACTAAAGTACCAGAGGTACATAATTTATAGGTACATAAATTCTTGACAAGGGGGATTGGAGTCAAAAAGGTTGAGAACCACTGCTGTAAATTAATACACTAAATTACAATTACTAATGAAGTGTCTGCTTATTGGTAGATACATGTACAGTCAAAGTCAGGTTTAATATCATTTCCTTTTTGCATATTGCAGATCAAGGGAGATGTATTGAGTTGATTTTGAATGCTGCTGTGGCATCATTTGGCTGTGTCATATCTTTTGTAAAGATTAAATATATTGTTACAGTATATCATATTTCATATTTTTGAATGCTAATGTATAAGTTCCTCATTTGCAGACAGCTGTATTTGAACACTATTGTGCAACTCTTGCTCTGTAATAAATATTTCAATGCTTCCTTCTGTGTAAACATGCCAGAATTTGGAGAAAATTGCTGACTCGCTAATTAATAACTGCAGATACTGCATGAAATGTGCACTTCTTTCTGTTAATGTTCATTATGCCATATAAAAATAAAAGATCACATCAGGACAACATGTTGATACGTTAAGGAATTCAACATTCAGATCAATTCCAACTATGTTTATTTCTTTGCTTTTATGACACACCACTATGACAGAGGTGTATCATGGAGGCAGAGCATTACCGTGGACACATAGCATGCCGACCTCCATCCACTGGAAGATTGACACCTGTTATAAATGTTGCTGCATCAGATGCCAGGAAGGCAATAGCATGAGCTACTTCCTCTACTTCACCCGGTCTGCCGAGAGCATGAGTCACCTTGCACTTCTCAAGGAACTGGAGCAAAGCAGAAAACACATGACGTGTTATTTAGAAGCATGCATTACAGTCAAATTAGATAAAGCATTTGATCTTAACTCATCACCTGAGCATACTGGTCCTCATCAAGTCCTGCACGCTTGTGGACTTCTGTTATAATTACTCCTGGGCTGTTAAGACAAAGCATTTTGTATGATCTCAAAGTAACAATTCTATGACCCGTAAAATAGAAAACAACAGAATGAAACTTACCAAACTGAGTTGACACGTACTTGCTTTGATGCCAACTCTACAATTAAGATTAGATGAGAAAACACTTGTTTGTAGAGCAGTAATATCCAGGCCCTTTGCGTCAACTAGTAGGGGAGACCTGGGCTAGTTATCACACTTTTTACTTTGGAGTATTTCTCAGGGCAAGTTTATTATTGAAAGTCAATTTCTGTAAATGGACATAACATTAGCTAAAAATCTATTTATTATTTCTGCCATTAATACTATAAAAGCAGAGCATGCTGTCACACTTTATGGTGTAAGGTGGTATCACAATGGAATCTGCTATTAAACAGCCTAGAAACAATTCAGAACAAATGAAACAGCTAAAATGTAAAAGGAAACATGCCAAACCATTGGTTTGCCCAACAAATAATGTAATTAATATGTGTATAAATATTTTATAGTATTGAATGTGAAACACATGTGACAACTTGCCCCAAACTGAAATTTATAAAACAAATACCCTTGGAAACACAATTCAGCGTTCATTTGAAAGAAGAAAACTTGTGTAATTTGACTTTTGATTCAAGACATAGCTTGAATATTCTAGTCTCCTGTAAATAACATTAGAGATTGTAGAGATAACACCTTACCAAGAGCAACACAGCGTGTGAACTGGTCGATGGCTGATTTGGACATGCAGTAGGCAAGTACACCAGGAAACTATAACGGACAGAAAATGTTAAAGAGGATCAATCAGGGCCTACAAGAATAAAACAATGAGCAATTATTTTGTATTTACAATATATAGCTCATGGCTCATTTGGTACTGATGTATAAACTCATCAAACTCACTGATCGTTGCCCATTCACACTGGACACATTCACAATCGAGCCTTTCGTTTTGATGAGATGTGGCACACAGAGATGTGTGAGATGATATACTGATCTGAAAGAGAAGAAAATGTGTCAAATGTTGTTTTCCTGTCCTTATAAAGTCACATACCCACATCTTTAAATTATTATCTAATACACCCAAAAGTGGGTCGCAAAAGTGTGCAATAGGATCCACGGAAAAGTTTTAATGTTAAAAATGATAATTAAGGAAATAAAAAATAGATTAAAATAAGCAAATAAATGAGCAGATAAATAATACATTTAATAGTTTAGTACCACAATAAGTAGGAAAAACTATGCTATATAAAAAACCCTGATTTATCAATATTTTACCTGACATTAACAGACATGACCTTGTCATACTGGGCCATATCTGTTGTCTCTATGCTGCCCATGGCAAGGATTCCTGCACTGTTGACAAGGACATCCAGCTTCCCAAAGTGAGAGATGACCTCTTCCACGGTCCTCTTCACAGTGTCCTCATCTGTTAAGTCTCCTGGCACTAACAAGGGCTAAAGACATTGGACTTGAGCCATAGATGAGCATTTATACGTGAAGCATAAAAGCCTATTAACATCAATGAGACTGTATTTAATAGTCCAGTGTGTTTTACTTTAACTGCCCCACACGCCTCGCACTCTTTGGCGACTTTGGTGAGGTTGTCCACATCGCGTCCATTCAGCGCCAGCAGGGCGCCCAGTCTGGAGAACAGCACCGCTGCGCCAGCTCCTATCCCTGAACTTGCGCCGGTGATCAGCGTGACTTTACCGCGTAAAGAGCCAACCTAAAACGCCAAATCATCATGTTTACACTTTAGTCTGCAATTCAAACGCAATTAGAATATCGATGTGAATGAGGTTTTTGTGCTTTCTGAAAGTCTGAGTGTAAACGGGGCTCAACCACTGATCTATATGATCAATATATAATCAGTTCTCTGTTATAGATCAGTGGGCTCAACCTACTTTGAACGCATCTGGAGCTGCCATTTCCATTCATATGATATTCACAGCTCTTGAAGCACGGCTTTTATTTTCCTTTCGCTCACGTGCAATAGTGAACGAGTTAGTCACATCACTGTGTACGCACAATAAGAGCATGGGTTCAGCCCATTACTTTATTTCCAAATTAAGTCAAATATTAACAGCATTGTTCAGTTTTCTCGTGCTAGAGTATATATTTTTTATTTTTAATATCAAACTGACTGTTGCGGATTTCAGTTGTTTTACTGATTAATAAAATTAATTTAATTTTTATTATTACCTACATTTCCGGGTCACTTGCGACATAACGATTTCAAAATTGAAGTCCTATTTTTTTTTGCCTTTCAAAATCCTAGTTCATACAAAGAACAAATGCAAATTTTATAGAAGCCAATTCAGAAAACAAGGAGAAATTCTATCAATTTAGTGAAAATATTATTTGTCAAAGTACTATGCTTATTTATTTATTTATTTTTTTAAAATACCATACATTTAAAACCCAATGTAAAAGATTATGGGGAAAACAGAGGCAAGCCAGTGTGTACAAATTTATGGAACAGCATGAAATTGACTAAAAAAAAAAAAAAAAAAAGCACTAAATATTTATATTTACAACACAAGGCATTATGAATGTTTCACAATCAAATCAATCAACCTGCAAATGGGTTGGCATGGATAGTAACATCCTTAATACGGACATCATTAAGAGGACGAAAAGTCTTTTCATTCACAGGGAGTTTCTCTAATTCATCCAGAGTTTCCAGTCCATCTATAATTCTGTAACAAAGAATGAGTTGGTGTTACAATTCATTACCATCAATACAATTACAACAGCATTAAATCCACCAACCACTAATAGCTTATTATTCAAATGATCAATTACATAAAAGAAAAAAAGAAAAAATAAATAAAACACACTAGCAAAAGACAGGTCATAAACAAAACACATACTTTCCAAAAACCGTGTACTTCATGTCCAGGTGAGGCTGTTTTGCATATGTGAAGTAAAACTGTGATGCATTTGTGTTTGGTCCATTATTAGCCATGGCCACCACACCCCGGACATTGTGCTACATTAGACAGACATTACAAGGAAGATTAAGTTAGATAAGATATTTAAATTGCTGGTCCGGACATGATTAACTACAGTGCTGGATACTTATTATTTTTGCACAGACTAGATGATTAATGAGAGGTTTTCTTAAAACATAGATTGATGCGATATTTTTCCCACACAAACCATTTAAATATTAAATTACTTTATTATCAATACATACCTTCAGATGTTCACTGAATTCATCTTCAAACTTTCTTCCCCAAATACTGGTCCCTCCTTTCCCTGTACCTGCGGGAAAAACATTATTTTAATAATTCAACCAAATAAACCTTGACCGGAAATGGTTAAAAAAAACATGCACCTAGAATTCACTCATTTTACAATGTTACAAGCTAAAAACTAAAGCTGTAAGACTTGGGTTAGAGGTAAGAAAATAAATCCAGTATCAGTTACCTGTTGGGTCTCCAGTCTGGACCATAAAGCCCTTTATGTTTCGATGAAAAATACATCCATTGTAAAACCCACTAGCGCACAGTGCAATGAAATTCTTTGGGGGGAAAAAAGGAGAATTAACATACATATATATATAAAAGATATCGCTTATTCAAGATATGTGTCTGTGTGTTGGAAACAGGTGTCTTACTTCACAGCTTTTCGGGGCCTTCTCACAAAACAGCTCTATTTTGAAATCACCAAGGTCTGTGTGCAGAGTAACAGCCTGCGAAATAATGAAAGAGTTCAGCTCAATAATAAAGCAGAATTACATAATTAATCACCAGAATAATTATTAATATAAGATCAATAATTACCCATTTTGAATGCAAATAATTATTTCATATTGCTCAAAGGTAGGCCTAATATAGTATATCAGATGTTTCACTAACTGTAATTTTTTCACTAACTGTAATTTGGCCACAGTAACATTATTCCACCACAATGCTAACACAAAACAGATAAAGCGTTAAACTAATGTATTCTATACAATATATAAACTAAAATATAAAGGTTAAAACAAGTTCAGCATTGATAGGGAGGTAAAGAGTAATCTTACCATCTTCTAAAACACAAGGCAGATGTTATGTAGATTTACATGGACACTAGAGTCCAGCACTGCAAGCAAGCGCCTTCAGTGAGTGTTTCACTGAATAACGTCCGATGCGACTGAATGACGGTAAAAACATTGGTTCTCATTGATCTTCTTCTTCTTCTTCTTTCCAGTTTTACGGCGGTTGGGATCCAGCTTTTTGGTGCATTACCGCCCCCCTCTGCTTCGAAGTGTGGATCAGATAATCGGTTATAATAAAACTGTATATTCCCTTTCCTTCACTTACTTAATACTCACTTAATCCCCTCAAATAATCACACACACACACACAAAACAAACTTTATCCATTAAATCCTATTGAAAACTCCCGCCTCCCTTAAAAACGACATCAATATTCTACTCTGTGTCCTATTTACTGTACTTAATAACCCTTTTAATGTGATCTCCTGCACCCCAGTCTCCCTCAACCTATTCTTCATTACCTGCCTCTGTGTTTCATATCTCTTACAAGTCATGATTATGTGCTCCACTGACTCCTCTTCTCGGCATCCCTCACACAACCCTGTCTGGTGCTTCCCTATCATCTTTAGTGTTTTATTCAGCAAACAGTGTCCCAACCTTAACCTCGTCATCACAGCCTCTTCTCTCCTATTCCCACTTCCCACCTTTTCCTCTTTAACATTTCTCTGAATTTGGTATAAGTGCCTCCCTTTCTCCTCTCTATCCCACCTCTCTTGCCACCTTTTATTAATTTTCTCCCAAATAATGCATTTAACCTCTGCTTTACTTACATTAACCTACACGTCTACGTTCTCTTTTGTTAGCGCCCTTTTAGCCAGCCTTTCCGCCAGCTCATTACCTGTAATCCCAACATGTGCTGGGACCCACATAAATTTAACCTGACATCCCATATGACTTAATCTTGTGTTTAATCGAAGCACTTCATACAGGATATCTTGCCGAGCTTTTGAATGGAATGACATTAAACTTGCCAAGACTGATAAAGAATCAGAGCATATTAAAACATTTTCCAGCCCTACCTTTTCCACCCATTGCAAAGCAATTAAAATTGCCATCATCTCTACTGTATATACCCCTAATTTATTAGATGTTCGTTTACTAATTTCTACTTCTTTCCCTGGAATTGCCACCCCAAACCCTGTTTCTTCTGTCTCTGGTTTTTTAGCACCGTCTGTATAAATCTGCATAAATTCAGCATAGTTTCCTCCTACTCGATTGTTAAATATGCTTTTCAAATTAACTTCTTCCTTTGCTTTTCTTTTCTCCTCAAGCACAAACCAGTTTACCTCAGGCCAAGTCATCTTCCAAGGGGCAATCTCTGGAAAAACTACCGTAGGACTTATTCGCAGATTAAACACTTCTAACTCTTTTGCTACATTGTTTCCAATTCGACCAAAGTTTTCCTTTAAATTTCTACCATTTCCCCAGCAATCCTGTAATACTGCTTTCGTGGGATGCGACCACGAAATGTCCCTGCAATCCAGCCCAGTAATTAGCCATCAGTTGAGTCCTTCTTAATTCCAGTGGTAATTCTCCCATTTCCACTTGTATGGCAGGTACTGAAGAAGTTTTAAAAGCACCACAGCAAATTCTTAAAGCTTGATTCTGAATAACCTCCAACCTCTTTAATAGAGACTGAGCTGCAGACCCAACCACTATACTACCATAATCCAACACTGATCTTATCAGAGCCACATATATACTTTTAAGCGATGAACGACTGGCTCCCCACTCTCTTCCTGTCAAACATCTCATCACATTAATTACCTTTTTGCACTTGTCTTCCATTTTCTTTATATGTTCTGCAAATGTCAACCTTGTGTCTAAAATCACTCCCAAAAACTTAATGGAACCTACCCTCTCTAACTCTCTCCCATACATCATTAGCTTCATTTCTTCCTGAATTCTTTTCCTGGAAAAAAAGACTGTCTGAGTCTTTTCTATTGAGAACCTAAACCCCCAGTCATAACCCCATTCTACCACTTTATCAATTGCTTTCTGAATCTTCCTAATTGTGTACTCTATATTCCTTCCTCTTTTCCACACTGCCCCATCATCTGCAAACAATGATGTTCCAATGTCTTCTGAAACATCTACAAAGACATCATTTATCATAATAATAAATAGCAAAGGACTTATCACACTTCCTTGAGGTGTCCCGTTCCCAACCTCATATTGGACTGATATTTCTGCCCCTATTCTCACTTGAATTTTCCTACCAAACAGAAAGTCTTTTATCCAGTTAAACAAATTCCCACCTATCCCTATTTTGTCCAACTTGATTAATAACCCCTCCTTCCACATCATATCATACGCTTTTTCAATATCAAAGAATACTGCTACTACGGACTCTTTATTTGCTTGTGCCCTTCTTATTTCAGTCTCTAATCTTACTACTGAATCCATTGTGTTCCTTCCCTTCCTAAAACCACTCTGACAACTAACCAGTAATCCTCTTTTTTCCATTTCATACGACAATCTCTCTGTTATCATTCTCTCCATTATCTTACACAAGTTAGATGTTAAGGCAATTGGTCTATAACTTGTGGGTTTACTTGGATCTTTGCCAGGTTTCCTAATCGGAATCACTACTGCTTCTTTCCATGCAACTGGCAGTTTTCCCTCCTTCCAAATTTTGTTAAATACCTCCAGTAATTTTAACAGTGATTCTTCCCCAAGGTGTTTTAACATTACATAACACACCTGATCCTTCCCTGGAGAAGTAGGCTTTGCTCTTTTGATCGCTCTAACCAATTCCGCCAGAGAAAAAGGCTCATCAATGATACTACCAGTCTCTTCCTTCCTATTTAACGCATGCACATTTTGATTCAAAGTTACTGACCTTCTCCTTCTCTCTTCTTCTGATAAATTTTCTGAACTGTGTATCTTTGTAAACGACTTTGCCATGATTTCTGCCTTTTCCAGATCAGTGACACCTATCTCCTCCTCTAATATCAACACTGGGTACTCCCACTGTCTCCTGTCTCCACCCATCTTCTTTATCATTGACCATACCTTACCCACAGGTGTTGATCTTCCAATTTCATTACAAAAATTTCTCCAACTCGCCCTCTTTGCCTGTCGAATAGTTCTTCTCACTTCTGCCTGAGCTTTTTTATACTGAATTAGTGACTGCATGTTGTGGCACCTCTTTACTAGTCTGAATGCTTTATTTCTTTTCCTAACTGCCTTGTGTTCCCATTGATCACTATGTTATACAAACTTTTGAAAACCACATTTTCTCAGTCTCTGCATGAATAAGAATGGTTTTAACAACAGTAATAATAATTATAATAATGTAGAGTAAATATTTTTTAAAAGTAACATGTTACTATTGTAGTGTTTACAACAGCATATAAAGCTGACAAACTAAAATCCAGTTATTCTTTATATAAATAATGGTATTCATTATAAAATAATCGACACAAATACTAAATTACTTCCAGTGGTTTTTATTGACACACTAAGAAAACCGAGCGTTTATTCACTCTGTATGGCTTGATACATTTGTGGCATTTACTTAATTTCTATTTTACATCTACTTTGCAAAACAAACAAAAAATAAAATAAAAAAAAATAGTGGATTTATTAAATACAAATACTCTATCAAACCATAAATATATCAAATGGTTACAAACGTGAACACTGGAAATTTTGGTTTAAAAAAATAACACTGACATTAAAAAAAAAAAAAAAAAAGTCTGACAAGCTTTAGATGTACAAAGTTGAACGGCACTTACCTGAGTAACTTCTGAAATTCTATTAGCTTAGTTTCCAATGTGTGTGTATATATATATACAAGGAAAAAACTAAAATGTAAAATCCTACAGTTTCATGCTTGAGGTAAAATAGTAAACATGCAACAAGCTATGTTCAACAACCGATCAACAGTAACAAGTTTGTTAACATATCAACAAACTGAATATGGCTATTACAATGGTGAGATAAACAGATATGTTAACAAAGCAAACAAGTAACATGAAGTATTAACCTGCATCACACACTCCAAGTTATTATTCAATGTCAAAACTGCATTGCACACATACTGAATGTCTGATTGTCTTCTTAGTGGTGAGCTGTCATGAGAACAACATGACATGAGTGTAAATGGAACAGAAAACATTTAGTGCAAAGTTGAGGGCACTAGTCTACTTAAATGTGAATGTTTACATGTCTGTCAACTGAATACAATGGAAAATCTACCTTTACAAAGGGTGAACTGTTCATTGGAAATTATTCATTGATAATTCTCAAGGCATTTCAAAGTGAGCAGACAGGTGAAAATAAGGTGCTGTACTTGTAAGGTATAATGTAATGAAGGCTTTTTCTAACTTCTTAGAAAAAGTAATATTGATAATACTAATATAGTAATAATACTAATATGCATTTATACATTTAGATAGTGATACAGACATCACTATCTCTTAGTGTACATTTTATAAAAGTACTTAGCCTTCGTTTTTGCATCATCTAAATAAATACTGCAAACATGCACACATCAAAAATTATTTGTGCAATCATAAATACTCAGTTAACACACATCATTAAACTTCCAATAAAAACAAGGATTATAAGATGACTGTAGACAATAGCAACTTACTATGGGGTAAAAGTATATGAATATTGAATTATGCATGTTTCTAAACTCTTAAAAAGGAAAATCATTCATGCAACAGAGATGACTTGCATTATCAGTACGTCAAAAAGACTGTACAGCATAATATTGTGCTGGGTAACATGTAGGGTTTATATAAACAATTGTTAAAAAGTTATGTAGTGCTCTAAACAGTTTTAGAAAATATTAACCAGTTATTCACATATTAATAAGGAGCAACTTGAACAGCTTTGCCAAACAATTTCAAATAAAGTATTTTAGCAGTAAACCGTAAAAACTGTAAACCCTAATTGGGTTGAATTTGAAGTCTTCAACTATACAGATACATGGATTTTAGAATAGTATAGGTAATAGAATAGGAGTGATTTCACACACACAGTAACACTGGTATAAAACGTAGTCAAAATGTTTACAAATAAAATAAAATAACTGAATAGTGTTGTGTATATTAAGGCAAAAATGAACAGCACCTGATGTAACATTTGAACTGCTCACTCCTCACTGAAATGCCGTGGCTGTCTGCTACAATAAAACATGACATGCCATAATGTGAAATACTTACTTTTTCCCTTTTGTCTTTCAGGAAACATTTTAATGAACCCTGAAATATTTAACAGACATGTATAATTTTCTATTGTTTGGATTTAATTCATGTAGGCAAGTGCTCTCGGGTTCATGCATCTGCTTCAAGAAGCCTCTTTGTCAGTTCTCCAAAGCTGCTCTTTGACCTCTGAAGGTAAAGTGTTGAAAATACTGTCCTCCACTATTAGGCCACTCTTCTTCAGCAATCTGCACTCCCCAAGTTCTACAGGAAGGCCTTCCAGCCTGTTTCCCCTCAGCTCCAGCTGTGTCAGGCTGGTGAGCTCCCCAAACCGTGACGGTAGGGACTGCAGGCAGTTGTTTCCGAGGTTCAGTGTTCGCAATTTCCTACACTGAAACAACTCAGGGGGGAGTGCTTCAATCTATGGGGAAAAATGAAAGTAGAAAGAGGACAGAGATCAGAAAACCAAGTTGAGTGAAAGACCAATCAACGTTACTTGTGTTAATGTACTACCTGCATCTCATCATAAGAGCAGTAGCACTTTTTCTTGAACCAGTTGTATTATTTTTTTTATCTATGGCTATTTAGTAAAAAGAATAAAAATAACACTTTACTTTAAGGTGTCCTTGTTACACGTTACATGTACTTAATATTATAATAACGATTTACTATGCATAATTACATGCAAGTAACCCTAAGCCAAACCCTAATCCTAATACTAAACATATAGTAAATACATGTAGTTAATTAATATTACCCAGTACTCAAATGTATAATTACAGTAACAAGGACACTTTAAAATAAAGTGTAACCAAAAATAAATTAATTATCATTTTATCATTATCAGATTAAACAACAAAAAAATCTGGACCAGTGGCAATTACACAAGCTATATAAATACAAGCTTTTAGCAGTGGTATTATCATTAATGAAAACTAAAACAAAAGCTATAAAAAAATCATTCTTGTTCATTTAAATTAAATTAGGAACTAAGCTAAAATATATCTCCAAAATTAACCAAAGTAAAATAAAAATATCCAAAAATATTAATTTTTGTTTTGATACAAGGTATGTTGTAAAACATGAAAACTGCATTATATATGAACATACTAAACGCTGAGAAATATAAACTCAACGCTGAGAAATTCTACACTTTTAAACATTTTTAAATCATACCAGGTAGAGAATGAACATTGGTAGCCCTAAAAATAAAATAACCAAATAGTAATAAAATAATAATAACCCAAAAGTACCAAAAATAGGCTGAAAACTTATGAAAACTAAAAAACAAACAAAAAATTAAAATACAAAACTCAAAACTACATTAATCCTGAGCCTGACTTACCCTATTGGCAGTTACAGCAAGGGACTGAAGGTTCTGTAGAGTTCCTATATCTGATGGGATGTCAGTCAGATTGTTATGGCTCAGATCAAGAAACCTCAGCTTCCGGCAGAAGAAGAGCTGATGTGGTATCTTCTCAATCTTGTTGCGGTTCAAATAGAGGCGCTCCAGGTTGACCAAAGTACCTATCTGAATAGGTATGTACGCAATCTGATTATACCACAACTTTAGACAAACAAGTCGATGAAGATGCTGAAAACTGATGATCTCCTCAATGGTTTTCAGGTTGTTGTCCTTAAGATCGATCTCCTGTAAATTGTGCAGGCTGAAGATGGAATGAGGTATGCGCTCCAGATCACAGCGGACGAGCTCCAGCTCGGACAGGTTCACCATCTTCTTTAAGCTGTTGAGCACCATCAACTTGGTGCCTTCGTTGTTGATGGACAGCTTCTGGAGGTGCATTCCAACATCCGTGACCACCTGAGGCAGCTTGGTAAGGTTACTTTTCAGTCTCAAAACCTTCAGTCGCTTCAGCTCTCGTAAGCCATCGATAACGATGTAGCGATTGTTGTCAGCACTAAGGTTCCCAGTAAGGTGCAACTCGCTTAAGTTCTTCAAGCTGTAGATCCACAGAGGAATCTCCTTTATGTCAGTGAACTTGATGTGCAATGATTTCAGGTGCTCTCTCAGAAACGCAAGAGCTGGAGCCTCTATTTTGGCGGGTGTGTGGTACAGCCACATCTCTCTGAGGTTAGTAAGCTGGGCAATGATTGGTGGGATGGTGACATCAGGGATGAGCTCAAGCTTCAGGACCTCCAACTCCACCAAGTCAAAGACCGTGTCTGGAATCCCAATGAGCATGAACAGGTGGAGCTCCAGCTTCTCCTGGGAGTTTTTGGTGATCCTCTGCCGAAGCTTTTCCAAAGTCCATTCGTTGTTGAGGTTCAGCTGGCGAAGTTTGTTCTCGCTCACCTCCGAGAGGAACACCGCAAACCGCTTGGAATACAGCGGGTCGTACTGGTCGATCATATGCAGCATGAAGGCGAAGTCGTTTTTCACATCTGGGATGTCGCTGTAGCTGCTCTCCTCTCGGATGGACTCAAACGAGTACTTCTTGAGAGAGCGCCGTAGCATCCAGCTGAGGGTGTACACACAGATCATCCCATACACGATAACTAGACTAATGTAGAAGCAGGCTAAGATCTTGAAGAGAGTGGCCAAGGGATGGGCACAGTTGTACATGCGATAACCAGTGAGACTCTCGATGTCCACGTTGCAGTCGACGCTGAACTGAATATTGTGGACGTAGTAGCCGGTGTAGCAGATAATAAGAATAAACTTAACAACTTTGATGATAGTCTGTCGGATATAGAGTCGGTAGACTATATCGCCTTCTTCAACGTGAATCCGAAACTTCTTCACCTTCTCAAACAATGCCTTCGCTTGTTCACCTTCCTTTTTGTCCAGGACACCAGTCTCAGAGTGGTCCACGATTCCTTGCTCTATACGAGATCTGGTGGTCGACAGCATGGGAACACTCGCCTCAACGTCTTCACTCACATACGAAGCCTTCTTATCGAAGGAGCCGTTCATTTTCACCAGAGCTTTGGGGTCGCTTTCCTCCACGACGGTTTCGGACAGAGCTCTTGTGGTCCAAGGCGAGTCAAAACATTTCAGTAGGATAGACACAAAATGTTCCAGTTTAGAGCTTGTCCAAGGGAACTTGAACCAGAAGTTGCTGCAAGCCAGAAAGATGAGCGTATGCAGCAGCACCAAATATGGGAAATACTTAGCGAACCAATGAAGCTTGTTTTCATAGCACACAGCATCGACATAGTTGTACTGGTGGCGATCGAGGTCGTACTGGATTCCTTGAGGCTCAGGGGTCAAGGGCACGGAAAATGTTGCGTTGAAATATTTCCTACAAGTCTTGTTAACTACCCACTTGCAGGGCAGGCAGATCATCTTGTCCTGTGTGACCTGAAGCGTGCCCCCGAATACTGCGATCATCAGCATTACCACCGATAAATAGTCTGTGAACACATCCCACCATGGCTTTAGGATGCGATACGTAGGTTGCGTATCCACAAAGTAGCGCAACTCAGTTATGGGAATCATGATTTACCTGAAATTAAACTATTGGCATGGTCATAAAACATCTATACTTTTAAATCACACACTGAATGTCAATGCAGATATTTAAAACTGTCCCATCATCTACCAACATAAACATATTTTACCAAAGTCGAGGATGGCCGTCCTCTCCGGCTGTGGCTGCTACACAAGAAGACTCCGCCAAAAGAACGCTCTGACTTTCTTGTCATCTATTATTAGCCATTTCCGATAATAACACTGAAGAAACGTCTCCTCTGGATATGTAGAGTCCGTGACCCCAGGGTTCAAATCCTGTTTGTCTAAGGCAGGGCAGTGTGTCTGAAGCAGCGTCTCCTCAGTTTACCTAATACTCCACATGTCCAGTCAGGAACCGGCACTCATCACAGTCCTTTTTTTCAGGATGGGACGCAGATATCCTGTCATGATAAAACAGCATACAATACAATGTCTAATATGTGCACTCTAGGAGCCATTTCTAAGCAGTTTCAAGTTTCTCCTGAGGGAAAAGGAGCAGATTGAAAACTTCCTTTCTATTCACTTTAAACACTGTGGTTAAATGACATAACTGACTTGTGCTTATATAAGACACAAACTAAATGGTAGCTGACAGAGGTTTTAAAGACAACATTATGATAAATATTAAATTGTAAAGAAAGTGATGAGATAATAATAAAGATGTTGACCGACTACTAAGAGACTAGACAACTGGATTAAACCAGTTCATTTCTGAATCCTCTCAGCTTGATATGCCGAGTCTCCTCCAGGTTACCGTCAAAATATTATTTATGCATTGAAAACAATAAACAAACAAACATGCACCGTACTGTTCTGTGTAAACGACACTCAGCGCCGCTCAGCACCTGAATGACTGCATGTGTTATTATTAGTTTGCTACTTGTCTTTGTATTAAAGGGCAGTGTCTTTGTTTAACTCGTCGAGGGAAACTGTTCAGTATTTGACAGGATCATGTACTCACCCAGCTGTGCGCTGTCGCCTCTTCTCCATCTGCTTATTGCTGGACTGATGAGCTCGGATTGTAGCAGAACCAAGACAAACAGCGCAAATTGCAATCTCAGCTGCAGGGATCAAATGTATTTTTCATAATCAGTTTATTACACTAGAGGGCACTGCGAACTGAGTTTTGGATTTTGCCCTCAGCTTCACTGTACATCTCATTATCGCCACTCACTGGACTGGAGCGGGAATCACAGCATGCTCAGAATTGTTTTGCTGTTTTTATAAGGACTTTAAATCGCATCTAAGCACTATTGTTACCCCAGCAGCCCATTTCATAGTTTAATAGTTCATTTATCGTATGCATTATGATTTAGCTCTGAAATAACAGTCATAGCCTATTATTTTACATGTATTTGTTTGTCTGAAAGGGGATAAAACAATTCCTCACCTGTTTTATTGTTCCTTACATTAATAATTTCTGTCTGTTTATTTGTCATATTCCTATCATATTGTTAATATTTTGCATTATGTTTCTTTTTCATGATAAAGAATAAGACATTATTTTATGATATGAGCAATTCATAAAGCAATACGCCTTCAGAACCAATTCTAAAACCGAATGTAGGCCCTACTTAAAGAGATAGTTCACCCAAAA
This sequence comes from Spinibarbus caldwelli, assembly GCA_039654775.1. NCBI lineage: Eukaryota > Metazoa > Chordata > Actinopteri > Cypriniformes > Cyprinidae > Spinibarbus > Spinibarbus caldwelli. The sequence goes on along the minus strand of CM077223.1, from coordinate 18,994,519 downwards.
ATGAAAATTGTGTCATCATTTACTCAAACCTGTATGAATGTCTTTGTTCTGCTGAACACAAAGGAAGATATTCCAAAGAATGTGGGAAACAGAGCAGTTCTGGGGCACCATTGACTTCCATAGTATATTTTTTTTCCTACTATGGAAGTCAATGGTGCCCCAAAACAGCCTGGTTACAAATTTTCTTCAAAATATCTTTCTTTGTGTTTGAGTAAATGATGACAGAATTTTCATTTTTGGGTGAACTACCTTACTTTTTTTATTCGCTTACTATGAGAACATCTCATATTATTATTATTATTAGTAGTAGTAGTAGTAGTAGTAGTAGTAGCTGAATAAATAAATAAATAAATAAATAAGTTCTATGCACCAAATCCATGGTTGTATTGGATGAAGAAATTTTTTTAGAAGATTTTTTAAAATTATTATTTTATTTTATTGATTTATTATTATTATTGTATTTTCTTTTTTTATTTTTCCATTTGCATTGTGTCACTAACTACCGGTGTAGGATCCATTTTTCAATCTCATTGCAGTAAACCTGCATATGGACAGGAAGATGGTCTGTTTGGGATTGTGTGTGAAAAAGACATCTTTATTGTCTAAGCTAATTATTGCTATCAGCTAATTATTGATTTTCTTCATAAGCTTAAACAAATATACTAATGGTAACATTAATTTTTGTCATTTGCCCTTATAAGGAAACTAATCAACAACAGACTGTATTATGATCATATTTAATAAATAGGGTCCCACTTTTTATTAGGTGGCCTTAATTACTATGTACTTACATCAAAAACTAAGTACAATGTATTTATTATGTTCATATTGTATTGCAAAACACTGTTGCTGCTATTGAGGTGGGATACAGACAAGGTTAGGGACAGGTTTGGTGGTGTGGGTAGGTTTAAGGGTGGTTTAAGGTGTAAGGGATGGGTCAACAGTGTAATTATAAATGTAAGTACAGAAATTAATTACAGATCTAATTACACGCAGGTATTTTTTAAAATATAAGTACCATGTAAAAACATGTACACAATAAGTGCTTTGTATCCAATGGTTAATTTAAATGTAATTACATAGTAGTTAAGGCCACCTAATATTAAGTGGGACCATAAACATTGTCTTTTTTACCATTAAATGGTAAAAAAGACAATGTTTAACATAATGTGCAAAGGCCGCAAAACCAAAATTAGCCCTAAATTTCAATTCAATTCAGTTAAGCTTTATTAGTATGACTGTGTAACACAATGTTGCCAAAGCATTAACATATATAATATATAACAACAACAACAACATAAATAACATAAATAATAATAAATAAAATCCATCTAAATAAATGAAAAGATAAAGTAAGGCAGTTTCGAGTTATCATATTTAAAATCTAACATTATGAATGGTTAATACATATTTTGCAGCTAGTGCAGCTGTGTTATCATCTTCCAAGTAAGAAGGGCATTTTGTCGGTATCACTAAGTTCAGTAAATGATGGGATCAGGGCTTCAAATCTGGGGAGAAATGTTTCCCTCACATTGTGATATTTAAGACAAATCAGCAGAAAGTGTTTCTCGTTCCCTATTTGCTGTAGATCACAGTGTCTACAGATCCTCTGCTCTTGCTCTGTCCATGTTTGTCTATGTCTTCCTCTCTCTGTTTCTAAATCATGGTTGCTTAATCTGTATTTGGAGAGGATTTGTCTTTCTTTAAATGGTTTAATCAATAAATATTTGGCAAATTTAGTGGTTCTGTTTAGGGTTGGGTAACATTGGAGTTTATTTTGAAGGTCAAAGTGTATTTTTAGAGATTCATCATGAGTGTCTTTTAGATTTTTATCAATTTCTTTAATAATGGTTTTGGGGTTGAAGCTGTAGTCAGTGAGGAGCTGGTTTTATTCTCTCTCTCTCTCTCTCTCTCTCTTAGATTATTGGTTACATTCCATATGTTTATACTGCACTGTAACTTTGCTTGCTACACTTTGGCAATAACAGGCCAGACCTGCCACATACAGTTGTGCCTGTGTGTTCTTTATGAACTGTTTTTCTGTGAGCAGAGGCTCCCTTTCACACTGATCCAGTACCAGAGTCTTCATTCAGACATCAATTCAATGCGTCACAAGTGACACCACAATCTGTTCTCAGATCAGCAGTAAGCAGAGCATCTCACCAAAAGGCTTAAACAAGGCCCAGTTCATCTAGAAAGACTGCAGGTTATGTCAACAAAGCTGCAAACTCTGCTTGGTTCTGCTAGTGTGATTACATGCACATAAAAGCTTGATTTCAGACCAAAGGAAAATTGCTTCTGAGTTAGCTGTGGCAATGTACATTGCTACACTGTTGGCAATAGATAATAGATCATTCTTTGTCAGCAAAATTTCGCTAATGTTCGTACCTTAAAGCAAGATTTTTCTTTTTAAAATACCATGTAAACGCTTTGGGCTGACTGAAATCGCACCATACAATGCTTAACAGCTGGCTCATGAGCTATTTACAGTGATGCTTTTGGTTTTTTGCATGTTTTTATTTATTTATTTATTCATTTATTTATTTATTTATTTATCTTTGCAGCCTTTGGTCACTATGTGCTTTCTAAATTTGGAAAGAAAGTCTGGTCTGTAACAACTTGGGTGAGAAAATGATGATGACCATTTTTATTTTGGGTGAACTATACCTTTAAATTAATACAATGTGAGGAAAGAAATAACTGAAATATTTTTGTGTTGTTATGAGATTTCTGAATCAATGACATGATAATTTATAAGGAAATATGTTTTTCCTTTGAAGACACTGTTAAAGGAAAGGGATAGTTCACACCAAAAAGGAAAATTCTGTCGTCATTTAGGAGGATGGTAACCAAACAGTTGACGGTAGCCATTTACTTCCATAGTATGTAAATGCATGTGGCTAATGTCAACTGCTCAACAGAAGAAAGACACTCGTAGATGTTTGGTACAACTTGAGGGTGAATAAATGATGACAGAATTTTTTGGGTGAAGGATTTCTTTAAGAAGCAGTCACACTAGACTTTGAGCATGCTAAATTTCTTTGGACACTGCAACAGTTTTGATATGACATCATGCTCTGCAGCATATGAATTAAACATATAACAGATAATAATAAATCCAAAATGTAAAAAAAAAAAAAAAAAAAAAAAAAAATTAAACATAATGTGCTCCACTTTTCTGCAATGTGTTACGGGACCGACGAGACGAGAGACGTGCGGATCCATTTGCAAGCTTTTATTAGTAAACATAGTCAAATCACAAGCAGGGTCAAATAACAGCAAACGGGTATGGCACAGGCAAAACACAAGAGTAATCCTAGGACAAGCGTGAGTCTTCGATCAGCGAACAACATCCAACAGCGCAAGGCAACGAGATAACCCAGGTAAACAAGCAATAGTCCAAGCAAGGTGCAAACAGAGTCCGAAACAGCAGGCAAAGAGTTAATCCAAGATACACAGGCAGGAGATCAGGAAACAGGAAACAAGGCAACACAAAATGACTAGACTTGGACTAGAACTGGAACTAGAAACTAGAACTAGAAACGGGGAATGGCTCCGTAGTGTAGCTATCGCTATGAGAGTGATAAACGCTAAACAATACTCAGCAGTGAAAGAGAGGAAGTCCATGGCTTATGTAAGGTGTGTGATTGGCTACAGCTGAGTGTAATGAGTGCAATGGATAATGGGAATTGTAGTTCGAGGTGAAGTGCAACAGTGGTGTGATGCAAGAGTCCATGTGGTGAGCGGGTGACCTCTGGTGGTGAGTGAAGGGAAGTGCATGGACAGGATTCGTGACACAATGCTACAAACTTCAGAAGTTTGAAATGCTGCAGCTTTAAAGTTTGTGTTCTATTTCAGCAAAGAAGTCATGCTGTGATGTATCAATCTTATATTATTCACACGTCTTCAAGTGATACAAATTTTGCAGGTCAGAGTTGACAAAACTTGAACTTTGGAATGCAGCAAAATGTCTTTAAATGGAAGTGAATGGATCGAAAAATGTAGTGTGACTGCCCTATTTCTCCTGTATAGAGTGAGCATGGCCATCAAAGATGTAGGAAAGGAGTCACATAAGTAAAAGAATGAGCACACACACACACTTTTAAGAGCCACTCAACCTTGACAACCCACCCAGGTTTTTTTTTTTTGATTGACGTTCAAGTTCCTGGTTGGGTTTTTATCTGACAGCTGCAGGCTTGAAGCTTTCAGTGACCTCAGTGGTCCCCCACACCAGGTGGTCTTTTCATTCCAGTGAATTCCTTGCAGCTGTTTATCACCAAAAGTGTGAGAGAATAGTTAAAAACTGTTTAATACAGTTGGGAGTTCTTCACAAAACAACATCTAGCCAATTAAACCATTCTGTTAATTCTTGCAAACAAATATATCTCCTGTCGTTTTTGTCATTTCAGCTCCAAAGCTGTGTTTGTCTCAGTGCTGAAGTCCCTTTTCTGTGATACTGTGATTGTCATTTATGCTAAACACCTCTGTCTCACTTCCCAAGGCAGTCTCATAATAGAGCTCGACTCTGAATGGAGCCCTTATTCCAAAGACCGAAAGACACAAGAAAGTTAAAAAAAGGGCATCAGACTCGTGAAAAATGTGGTTTAGGCAATGATGTAAAGTGAATTGAGCTTCAAACATTGAGGAAGTAGGCTCATGGATGCTAAGTGGAGAAGAGGGAATAAAGTGCGCTTTTAGTTCACCAGACTGAGCGAGCCATTCAGACGAATGCTGTCCGCTACTTGGAATTGTTCACAGAACAATAGCCATTCAAGCATTCAGAGCTGCTAAATTGAAATGTTTTCTCCTAGAGTATGACTACACAGTGCGGTCTGAGCGGGATCATTACTATGAATCCACAAAAAGCTAACAAATGTTTGACATGGTCTTTTTTATTAATGATATATGCAATTTAATCACTCACAGTGGCCTCAAAAAGTATTTGTACTCTTGAGACACTTCTAAAAATGTCTGGATGTCATTACATTAGATACAAAATACCAAACCAAGTAGCATATAATACAAACAAATGATGCAAGATCTGTTCTCAGGACTAATTTCACTTTTCTGAGCATTTTTGCAACTGACTTTTTAAATTAAAGGGAATAGTTCACGCAAAAACTAAAATTTTCTAAAAATTTACTCACCCTCTGGCCAACTAAGATGTGGATGAGTTTGTTTCTTCATCAGAACAGATTTGGAGAAATTTAGCATTACGTCACTTTCTTACCCATGGATCCTCTGCAGTGAATGGGTGCCGTCAGAATGAGAGTCCAAACAACTGATAAAAACTTCACAATAATCCACAAGTAATCCACACAACTCCAGTCCATCAATTAAAGTCTTGTGAAAAGTTGCATGTATGTAAGAAATATATCCATCGTTAAGACATTTTTAACTTCAAACCATTGCAAAAATATGAGACTTCTATCAATAATAATTTTGATGTGGGAGGACAACAAGCCAAGCGATGGACATTTTCACTGCAGGAAGCGTTATTAAGTGTAATTATAACTCATCAAGTTAAAAGTACAAAGTTAAAAAACCTTGATGGATTTTAATTGTCACTTTTAAAGTATTTTATATTTAATAAAAAGTCTAATATTCTGTTATCAATAATGTAATATCATTTTTAGTTGTCCAAGAAAAAATTGGTGTATGATTTACTTTTTAAGCAGTTCTCACTCAGAAATTGCTAGCAAATTTCACAGATAATTACAAAGAAATTCAAGTAACATTTATTTAAACATGACATTTCAAGTAGAAAGGCTGACATAGTATTTTTTTGTTTAAATTCAAAAAAATCCCTTAATATTTGTTTTATTTGTATCTTAGAAAAATGGTGTTTTACAGTGCATATAAATTTGGGGGTCGTTGTTTATTACAAGGATAGAGGAAGTCTCTTTGCAAATGAATGGTACATGATTTATAATGATATTTTAATGTTTTTCCACCAATTTCAGGACCTTGTTAAGTTAAATAGCTATTTAAGTGGTCATTAAAACAGTCAGAAGTTGTCTGCTGTCCGTCTTGGATGTTTGTTCAGAGAGTTGGGCACTGCATATGTAAAGCGTGTTGTGAGGGAAGGCAGGGGCATGCTGTGAATGAATGGAGAAGGGGGCTGCATTCCTGGGCCAGGGCTTAGTCGACTCAGTCGAGTGGGAGTGTGCAACAGAATGTGAGAGTGTGTATGTGGTGAGAGTGTGTGTGAATATAAGGGAGTGCAGTGCAACAACCAACCTCACAGCTAATTAGTTCAACCCTTGACAAAAGGTGGGCCAGCCACTGAAGAGAACCCCCGGGGCTCCACAGACTGCTCTGGAGGCTAGAGAGGAGAAGGCTAAGAGGGAACCTCCTCATGTTCACCCTTTCTGGAGCTTAACTGATGTTTTGAACTTCTCCAGAGCATGTGAGAGCTGGAGACGGAGAAGGGTGATTGCTGCAGGACTTGTGGGGCTAGCAGTTGGAGATCATGTCTGGACCAGATTCTGATGATGACAGAACCTTCAAAGACTGTGAGTAAGACCTAGCAAACATATTTAATAAAGTGTGATCTTTGTGCTTCATATTCTTCAATGTCATGGAGAAACAATGCAGCATCCAACAGATGACAATTATATATGGGGAAGTTGAGTGTCCTGTTGGGATCAACAAGACTGAATGTCAAAAAAGTTATTTTGAAATAAATAATATGTCTAGCTTTGGATTAACTCTGAGATTTCAATAATATATTTCAATATCAACCCCTTAAGTGAATATGAAGAGATGATGAGTATTTATCCTTTAATTGTGGAAGGTTGCAGGTTTTAGTCTTGCTCTGCTGACAATTTAAATAAACCAATTAAAATTAGCCTCTGATTGTTAGTAGATATGTTGATTTTATTACTTTTTGTTAGAATTTATTATTTATACTAATATACACTACGCTTTTTTCAACAAGGACACAATAAATGATAAAAAAATACAGTAACACCATTTATATAGTTATTTTTCAAATAAATGCTGTTCTTTTCAATTTTCATTCCATTCATTAAAGAATCCTGAAAAAAAGTATATAAATTTCTGCAAAAATATTAAGAAACACAAATGCTTTCAGCTGTTTTCATGATTTCTGAAGAATCATGTGACACCGAAGACTGGAGTAATTGCTGCTGAACATTCAGCTTTGCCATTAAAGGAATAAATTATATTATAAAATATATTAAAGTAGAAAACAGTTGTTTGAAATTTTGATAAATATTTCACAATATTACTGTTTTTATTGTATTTTTGATCAAATAAATACAGCCTTAGTGACATCTTTTGACTCCAAACTTTTGAATGGTGGTGTAAACATACTTTACGTGTGTGTGTGTGTGTGTGTGTGTGTGTGTGCGTGTGTGTGATTTTACTGGAATGAAGAGTATTCAGATGAGAATTGTGGATGAGAAATGTGTGGACGATACACTCTGTGTTGAACATTGGCCCTGTATGCCATCTATGACCAAGGCTGCCACTCAGTACAGGGAAGGATGATATTTAATAATATTTAATAAACTAGTCATGGAAAGATACAGAGTGAGATATCCTCAGATTTTTAAGAGGCTTTGATGAAAGACAGCCTTTTGACTGAACCAAAGCTCATTCACAAACAAGACAGCTCATATACCAGCAGACTGGAATGAAACACTCACATATTGTGTTTTGAAGCATACAGACACAGACTGGGCGGTGCTCGCAGCAGCTGACTCTTTCAAACAAACAAAAAGATGGAAATTTTCATGCTGTAAAAACAAGTCTGTTTTCCCACATACATCGTCTTTTTATAAAAATATACCTTTGGTTCCCCTTCTCAATATTATTGCTGACCCCTTTAGAGGGGGTGTGTTTTATATGCCATGCCTGAGCTGATTAAAGCAAGACTGCACAAATATTGCACTTACTGTGGGTGTGAAACGCTGAAATCACACCACAACTCCCTGATGTGTGACGCTTGTCCACCTCACAGAGCTCATGGGCACCTGTTTGTTTTGCTAGGAAAATGTTTCCATGTGTTGACGAGGGACAGCCGTCTCTGATATTACAGTGAATGTTGGTATAAATGGAAAGATAGACGTGGATGTAAACAGTATGAGAGCATAATTATTAAATGAGCTGAAATGGCTAAGTAAATGAGTAAAATTACATTGAGTGTACATAAAATGATTAATTATATTTATCTTGGCTTTTTTTTCTGCTGCTGATTGTACAGCATAACAGTGATTTAAAAAGTTTCTGGAAAATTGTGATTTGTAACCTTTTAAGCAAACCTAACCTAACCTAAGAAGCATTCCTGTAGTTCAAACAATAGGTTGTGAGTTTGATTCATAAAGATTTTATCACACGAACTGATGAAATGTATACCTTGAATGCAATGTAGGTTGACTTGGATAAAAGTCACCTCTGACTAAAATACACTTAGTTCACATCAACATTCTGTTATCATTTGTTCACCCTCATGTTTTTCCAAACCTGTAACTTTATTTCTTCTAAGGTAACAAATTGTCTCTGTTTTTTTTGTCCAAACAATAAAAGTCGGTGGGACCCAGTGCTGTTTTGGACCCCATTTACTTTAATTGTATAGACAAAAACAGTTAAAACCTTCTTCAAAATATATTATTTTGTGCTCCACAGAAGAAAGAACTACACAAGCTTTAGAACAACATGAGGGTGATTAAATTATAATCTCATGAGAAAAAAAATATAACCTCATGTTTGAATTTTACTCGGACAAGCCAATGACTATTTTTTAGGCATCTATTTTTTGAGCAGAGGGAAAAGTATTTTCTTTGAATGTAAATACATGATGATACATGCACTTTAACATGCAGTTTTGCAACGATTATGATTAATGTGTTGGGTGACTCTGTGCATCAGAGACATAGATCAGTGTAAAATGGTAATTTTCATCTCAAAGGTTTGGCAGTGACACTGTCTGAACTGGGTTTGTTTGATGAACAGGCACAATTTCAATAAACAGCAGTCAAAAACCTCTTATGTAACCACTTTGAATCTTAGACATTATAAACAGCTGAGCCTCTGTAGCTTATTAGTGATCTGTGTGGTAAAAGATTGAATACTAACAGGCAAGATTTTAATAAAATACACAATATCATCACAAAGCATCTTAAAGGGATAGTTCACTCAAATTTACTCACTCTCATGTTGTTCCAAACCTGTATGACCTTATTTCCTCTGCAAGATTTTGAAGAAAGTTGTAATCCAAACAACAATGGATCCCATTTGACTTTCATTGCATCAAGGGAAAAAAATTGCATATTTCACAAAATATCTTTTGAGTTTTGCAAAAGAAATAAACAACAACATGAATTTCCATTTCTGGTTGAACTATCCATTTGAAAGAAAGTCAAAACTGTCTCTTTCAGTAAAAACAAAAGGTGACTTTGGAAATATGTGAGAGAAATCATAGTTTCTCACTTGTAGTTGTGCATAGTTTGCACATCAAAATATATTTAATTTGCTCACATTTCAAAATATTCTCCTTCTTTTGCTGCTTCTAGTGAATGTTGTGGGAATGCTTCACCAGTTTTGGGAGCAGAAACAAGTGAAAGGCATGATGATAGAGACAGAGAGTCTGGTAGTCTACGAGTCCATTCCCTCACCCGGCCCTCCCTACATATGCTACGTCACCTTACCAGGTGGCAGCTGCTTCGGAAATTTTAAGGTAAGTGAACTGAATTTACATATGAATTTCTACTACATTTTTATTTGGTATTTACTATAAGGGATATATTCATACAGGCATTTGGTATTATAATTACTGATTTTTTATTATTATTACAAAGCAAAATATTTGTTTAAAATGAACTTTAATCCCTTCATTTTGGTACAATTCAGGCCTTATTCCATTACTAAATTAGGTCTAGTGTCTTTTTGAACAGCATCTCATCAGTACTATTCAGTTCAGCCATAAAAAAGGCTCTTGTGTTAAAATGAGGAGGGCCAACAGGTGGTTCTTATTTGCTAAATTACTCCTGCCAGCCGCCAATCAGTGTGTGGCATTTTCCTTCAGTCAAATGGAATGTTCTATGAAATTAAAAAACATAATGAGTTGAAAAAAATAATGAGTTTATTTATTAATTTGTCAGTACAAAGCACACGACATGACTGCAAACAGATCTTGTCATTGTGAAATGGTTTTTTGCTTCTCTGATTGAGCTATTTTAAAATATAAACTAGGAACCATGGATATTTATTATAATTGTCTGAGAAGAATTTGACACCAGTCCTTCCTTAGACAATCTGAAGTTGATGTGTTATAATGCATGAAAGAATGTCATTGCAATTGTCCAATTGAAAGGATACGGTATACACACACACACACACACACACACACACATATATATATATATATACATCGTCTTTATTAATTATATTATATTATATATATATATATATATATATATATATATATATATATATATATATATATATATATATATATATATATATATATATATATAATATAATTAATGATTAGCTCCATTCCAGAGGAGTTTCATTTTTCCCAGCATTGTAATTCTATACAAGTATAGATTGTAGAAACCCCTGGCACCAATGGTCTCTACGATCTACTTAGGCTTACAAAGCTTTTGGGAAACACAGCCCAGAACTTTTTTGTAACTTCTATCCTCAAAACGCTGCTCTCATATATTTTTGCTCTCTTTTTCTCTCTTTTTTTATTCTCAGAACTCCAGACATATTCATCTTCATTCCAGCACTGCTTGTAAATGTAATAGCCTGATTATTATTTTGCACAGTAAGCGTTTTCAGCAATATTACAAATCCAGAAACTAATACAAGCGGTGCTAGCCTCAAATCGTGTTTGTGGTCTACAGACATCATCTAAAACATCTTGTGATGTGGTTTGCAGGAATTCTGTGGCTTTGTATTAAAGACATGCTTTTGAGGACTAGTTTAACTTAAAGGATTAGATCACCCTAAAATAAAAATTCTGTCATTTACTCACCCTCATGTTCCAGTACTGTATGACTTTCATACTTGTGTGGAAGACAACAGGAGATGGAAGCTGTGCTGGTTGCTCTTTTCCATGCAATGACAATGAAAGGGACTGCTGTTCTGCAAAAGCAGTACAATTATTACTGAAATAATAGTACTATTATAAATAATATACTTTAAAAGAATATAATTAATATATTTAACTGAATGTAATGTTTTCGGGCACTAAAAGGGATAGTTCACCCGAAAATTACAATTCTGTCATCATTTACTCATCCTCAAGTATGAGTTTCTTTCTTGTGTGGAACATAAAAGATTATATTTTGAAGAATGTTGGTAACCAAACAGTTGCTGGTAGCCACTGACTTCCACAGTATAGGTGAAAAAAAAAAAAAAAAATACTATGGAAGTCAATGGCTACCAGCAACTGTTTGGTTACCAACATTCTTCAAAATATCTTGTTTTATGCTGAATAGAAACAAGAAATTCATACAGGTTTGGAACAACTTGAGGGTGAGTAAATGATTTCAGTTTTGGGTGAACTATCCCTTTAATTGCTTGTATTATAGTTTAAATCATTTAAATTTATATTAGCTGAACTTTGGAGTTTTTTTTTTTTTTTGGATCTACTTAAGTATATCTTGTTATATGTAATTTCATAATTAATTCTATTGTTGTTGAAATATGCAGTGTAAAGAAAGTTGTAAATAAAACAAACATTACTGCGATTTACGAAAAAAAAATTAATTATAATGCTGAGTGTATTGACAAGTATAAGGTAAACTAAAATATACTTTAATATAATTTCTACTGAAACTTGTACGTCATGTATTTAAATATATATTTTAATTACACATTTGTAGTGATGATGTTTCAATACTTAAAATATTACATTTAAATTTAACAATGAATAACAAAGTACAGTTTGTAACAAACTACAAAATTATTTCAAGTATTTTAAATGTGCTTTAGTACATTATGTTAGTGAAAACATCAAAATACACATACTTCTTTAAGCCATGAGAAAAAGATTTAAATGATTTTACATTAAATTATCTACAAGTACAGTTTTTTGAAAACTATATACTTTTAAGATTTGAAGTAGGCAAGTACGTTCAGTAGAATGAACCATACTTCTTGTTCAGAAGGGTGAAGCATTCAAGCTTCAGAAAACAATGTAAAAACACCATAAAAGTATCATAAAAGTTGTCCACAAAACTCGTGTGATATAATTCCAGGTCTTCTACGGTAGCTTTTTGTCAGAAACTTATGTCATTATTCACTAATAACCTTCCCCTTCTCCTGTTAACCACTGTGACCAGATCATTTTGCAGTGAACTATTCCTTTGAAGCACAATCAGAGTGTTTATGTTATCAAGAATAAAAGAAGTCCTAAACAATGCCCAATCAGTGCACGTTATCATATTTCAACATTTCATGATGATGATGAATTGAAAGCCTCTCTCTCTCTGACAGTACTGCTACAGTAAAGCAGAGGCCAGACGTGATGCAGCTCGTATCGCTCTGATGAACTCCACATTTAATGAGTTGCCCTGCCGCCGTATCACTCCTGAGTTCATATCACGCAGCGTGAAAGAAGCCGTCAGCACCACCAGCGTGAGTCTCATTACTATTAAGCTGCTTATCAACAAATCATCAAATTTGCAGTTTATTCCGCTGAGATTGACATGATGTTTAGGGCTTCTTGACTTATTAACAGTAGCAAGAAATCTCATCTGTACATTCCTGCTCAGTTGTAGATTACTTTTTGTGTATACAGCTCTAAAAGCTTTCCAGTCTATAGAAACAGTATTATTTGGAAGTACGGAAGGCCACCCACTGTAGTTGTAGATCCATGTCTTTTGCACTGGCTCCATCCCACATGCTCCACCTCATTCCATATAATGAAGAGCCAAGAAGCAATTCCAATGATAAATTGGCTTTGTACCAAAAAAAAAAACCTCTACAAAGAAAAAAGTCATGTCACCCTCCCTCACCCCAAACCTAAATGTAGCTGCCAAGATTTTCACATTCTGTGGGAGTGTGTGTGTGTGTGTGTATGTGTGGTCTCCCTTCACTCTCATGTCATTTATCCTCTGCAGTCTTGGCCTTTTCTCCTCTAACAATAAAGACAAGTTGCTCTGACTGAATAACAAAGCAAAGGGGTGTCTAATGAAACCCAGACCTCCCTCTGTATTTGTGTCTGCTCAGGTTGAGTGATGACATGTCTGTAAGTCATTGTGTCCCACTGTTCATAGGGTAACATTGCAGATGGGTCTGACCCCGGTACCAGTATAGGAGCGTACTGTCTCATGCTGGAGCTGAACACTGGAAAAACCATTCTGGAATTTCAGGTTAGAAAAAAAAAAACAAAAAAAAAAAACAGCCTTTATGTAACCTTGCTGAAAACACCAGCTGGTCCAGACTGGTTTAGGCTGGTTGAGTGCTGGTCTAGCTGGAATGTTTGCCAAAGCTGGTTGACCAAGAGAACTCTTGCTGGTTAATGAAGTATTATCAATAAATCTGTCATCATTTATTCACCCTCACGTCCTTTCAAATCTGTATGACTTCTTACTTACTAACTGTGGAACACAAAAGAAGATATTTTGAATGATGTTCCAGTTGCTCTTTTCCATGCAATGACAATGAATGGTCATTGGACCATTGAAGCTATTGTACATAAAAGTATCATAAAAGTAATCCATATCAGACTAGTTTTCAGTAGTTATGTGATAGCTTTGATAGCTTTCGAAGAACAGACTGAAATCTACATGTAATTCAGTGATAGCCTTAACATCAGCTCTGCTCTACATGAAGCATCATTGAGAGATGTAGCGACTTCCAATTTGTGAACAAATCATAATTTTGAATCAGATCTTTTTTTATACTTTTATTTTATGAATTAAATTTTATTTCTTTGCTGTTCACAATTCACAATTCAAAAAGCAGCTTTACAGAAAATCATGTCAGTGTTTATAATATCTTAATTCCTTATAGTCAAATTTAGCATATTAAATCTGGGGGATAATAAAGTTTATACTTTGCAAAGATATAAACAGTTGAGATATGTTATATAGAATATATCGCTTAAATTGTGTATACTGTAGGTATGCAAATAAAGATACATTTATAAAATACATCCAAATATATATATATATATAGAGAGAGAGAGAGAGAGAGAGAGAGAGAGAGAGCTGTGCAATAATGCAGTTTACATTTTGTAATGATACAGTATATTCAATCATGAAGTTGAGATTTGCTATATAGTAAAAATTGCTTATTGTGTGCTGTATGTATGCAGGTATAGTTGGATGTACTATACTGTAGATCTAAGTTTAAATATATTGCTGGATCAAATAGTTTAAATTATGTGGCAATATAAACTATTAGGCAATTTGGGTGTTCTGTACAGTATACAGTATATTGCTCTATGTAAGTGTACTCTACAGTATATATGCAGGTAAAGCAGGATTAGTTGTCGGCTAGAGTTATTAATTCATTATGTGGTGATACTGAAGATTGTGATACCTATGAGGTTTTGTTGAAGTGACAAGCCAAATTACTATGTGGTGATGTGTATCACTGCTGCAGATAATTGATGCATATACTATAAATGTATATTTCAAATAAATTAACTGTTTTTGAACTGTTTATTCATCAAAAATCCTTTAAAATATATATTAACTATATTAAGCAGTGTCAATATTGATAATAATGAGAAATGTTTCTTGAGCAGCAAATCTGCATATTAGAATGATTTCCGAAGGATCATGTGACATTGAAGACTGGAGTAATGACTGATGAAAATTTAGCTTTTCATCACAGGAATAAATTACATTTTAAAATATATTCAGATAGAAAACAGTTAGTTTAAACTGTAATAATATTTTTGACCAAATAGAAACAACCTTGGTGAGCATAAGAGTTTTCTTTAATGAGTTGCCCTTAAAAAAATCTTTACCGAACAAACTTTTGAACGGTAATGTATATAATTAAACGACCAGGGGACAGTGGAGATTATTTGTGAATAATGACTTAAATTTCAGTCTGCTTCTCACACAAAACTGTCATAATACTTCAGTGCACAGTTCATATGAACCACTTCAATGATATGCTTTTGTGTTCTCTTTGAAGCTTGCAAGCTTCAGCTACACTGTGATAAATTGTTACGTATTATGGCTTTATTACCATTAGGAACTCTGTAATTAGGCTGATGTTTCACAATGCAAATAATATTTCATAATGTTTAAACTGTCAGAACTTTAGTCATTCTACACATTCTGTCAAAAGTGTGAAAACAAAAAGCAGCTTTCTTGCTTAATTTGCTTAAATTAAAGAATACTTGTGTGGCAGGATACCATTTTCTCTTACAAACACTGAGCAAAATCTATTTGTGGATGTTCTCCAGAGTCTATAGATGAGCACCAGTTCATGTGTATAGGAAAAAAAAAAAACAGATCATTTACACGCTGTACGCACAATGAGCCTCTATTTCACACGTACAGTAATCCTCATATGACATCAGTCTGAAGTGAAGAAGAAATGCTAAAGCAATAGGGCATCTGTTTAGACACTGTAATGTGTTAAATATGATCAGCATACTTCAAAAATAACACCATGTGTTGATGTCTCGATGAATTTGATTATGCTGCAGGTCTTTTAGTTCTGGTGAATGTACCAAAATGTTTTGTCCTAATACTAAAAGTCAATATGAAAAGTATATATATTACAATAAATTAATTAATTAAAATGGACTATACTTTTAAATGGACTATTCTTTTTCATACTTTTAAATAGGCTATATTTTAAAAGTTTTTTTTTTTTTTTTTTTTTTTTAGGAAATAATGACAGTTTTTCAACTTTTGCACTGGAATGGCACTCTGAAGGCTTTTCGAGAGATGAGATGTAGCCGTCAGGTAAGAATAACTAGCTTTTTCTAGTCTTTTCTGAATAAAATGTGAGTGATGCTGTGTAAAGATTTCCACCAAGATGTTGTAGGTGGTTTCTGCAGCTGTTAAGGTGTTCTGAGTATTATTAGTCTTGCTATGACCCAAGTAAAAAAACCTATTCCCAAGTTCCTACTGTCTATAGATCCAGTGCTGTCAGTTTTATGTCACACCTTCTTATTGTTGTTTAAATGTTTCTTTTAAAGGACGTGATCAACTACTACTCCCAGCAGCATCTGGATGAGCGTACGCGCAGCCACATGGCACTGGACTGGTTACAGAAGGAGCAGCAATCCCCCGGCCTGCTCTCCCAAGAGCTGCAGCTGGCGGTGAAGGAGCTGGGGGAGGCCCGGCGAACCGGCAGGGAACTCCGCTTCTACAAGGAGAAGAAAGAAATCCTGAGCTTAGCTCTCAGTCACGCTAATGCTGAGGATCTGGAGAGCTACCACAGTGAGGAGATGTCCTGGAGAGAAGAGAATGAGTTTGTGTACTACACTCAGGAGGGACACTGTCTGGAGGGAAGTATGACCGATCCTTCAGAGCACTACCAGTTTCACTCTCAGGAGAGCGATAGAGAATCTGTGGAGTGAGCTCTGTGAGACAAAATGTATGTACTGTACATACTGTATTTTTATATACATTTTTTTTTAAATCACATAGCTTTTTCAGGCTTCTTTCGTACACTCTTAAAAATAAAGGTTCCATTTTTTTGCAGAGAAGCCATTAGAACAACTTTGGGTTCCCCAAAAGAAACTTTCAGTGAACAGTTCTTAAAGGGATAGTTCACCCAAAAATGAAAATTCTCTCATTAATTACTCACTCTCATGTCAATCCAAAACCATAAGACTTTTGTTCATTTTCAGAACACAAATTAAGATATTTCTTATGAAATCCGAGAGCTTTCTGACCTTCCACAGACAGCAGTGCATACCACGTTCAAGGCCCAGAAAGGCAGTAAGTACATCGTACAATAGTCCACGCGGCATCAGTGGTTCAACCTTAATTTTATAAAGCTACAAGAATACTTTTTGTGTGCAATGAAAACAAAAATAACAGCTTTATTCAACAATTTCTTCTCTTCCGTGTCAGAATTCAATGCACGTTCATGACAGTACCATGACACATGCGTTTGCATTCCTTTCTTTGCAAACAAGGGTTGAGGCTAGATGGCGTACAGCTATGGCCACCAGGGCTTACTGGGCATTGCTGCATCAATATTGCGTCATTTTTGTCACGCTGAACAAAAATAATTACTGTATTTGCATTAATGTAAGGGGTAGATTTACGGCTGGGGTAGGTGTAGATGTTAATATATAATTTGTTATTTTATGGTGAGATTTTGAGTCAGATCTGGCAGTAGCTGTATCCCTTCTAACCAAAACCACAAACAAGCCGCAGTGCATCCGAGTTCTGTGTCAGTACTCGCACTCTCGTGAAGGTGCATCGAAGTATGACAAAGAAGAGAAGAAACTGTTGAATAAAGTGGGTTTTTTTTTTGTTTTGTTTTCTTTGCGCACAAAAAGTATTCTCATAGCTTCATGAAATTACAGTTGAACCACTGATGCTACATGGACCATTTTAACATCCTTGCAATGTTTCTGGGCTTTGAGCTTGCTAGTTCTGTTGCTGTCTATGCAGGATCAGAAAGCTCTTGAATTTCATCAAAAATATCTTAATTTGTGTTCAGAAGATGAACGAAGATCTTACGGGTTTGGAACGACATGAGGGTGAGTAATTAATGACAGAATTAATGACAATTAACCACCTTTACTTACTGAGTATATTTTTTTAAAAATCTAATGACTCTTTTTCCATTGTAAATAACTTTTTGTGCAATGGAAAGTTTTAACAGATGTTAAACGTTTTTCTTAGAATCATAGATGCCATTAAAGAACTTTTATTTAGAGTCTAATTTGAGAGAGGCTACTATATGTATCCCATATTCTTTATTTCCTGTACATTTTAACACATAAAATGGCAATAAGGATTGGCTGTATCTAATTTTAAATAACAAACATGCTTATGTTAGATTTAAAAATGTTTAGTGAGTGACTATCAGCACGAGTACCTTTGTATCGTCGTTGTTTTTGTATTCTGCTAGTCTACCGATAGAGGACGCTATTTCTGTACTTTTGTAATGAAGTGTCGGTCTTAATTGAACAGGACAAAGCGCTAACAGCACTGTCGTTATTCATTACACGCCCTTGACTAGAACTGTGATTAGCTCATTTTTTATTCCAAACAAATGCACACACCTAATCAGCTTCTACTGAACATTTGTTAATTAAAATCAGTCTTTTGTAGAAGCAATTGTGAATGAATGTTGGATCTGTTTGCAATGTTTTGATTAAACTGGTAACTGTGACTAATGTCCATAAAAATGCCTTCCTGTGATGACTACAATGTATAACATGATTTGTCATTGTTTCTGTGTGCAGCTTTTGTTAGGTGATTATTACATGTGAAGGTGTTTTTATTTATCATATTACAATGTAATCAACAAAATGGAGAGGGGGAAAAAACATTTTTCTTCTTATTTGCATTTGGCTGTAACAACTAATCTCAAGAAGCATTACAGTGAGAAACCATTCCACCACATTTTCTTGAAAAATTTTAAATACAAATAAAAGTTCTGTAGTGAGCAGTTCAGTGGACTTTGTTTTTGACAACTTTAGTTCAAGTAAAATGACTGAAATGACTGTGACAAATTATATGGATGGATACAAAGATGACTCATGTCATTGACAAAAGCATTTTTACAGAGCACAAAACTAGGCCATAATAGATCTTGTTGTGCTCAAATGTATTATTATTATTTTTTTTTCATCACAGCGGTTGCTAGGAGACTATTAAACCTAAACCAAGAAATCTTGAGCTACAGCGATGATGGGTATGTGTCCTCATAAAGTGCTCTTAGTGGGAATTGATAATGTTATATAATATGCTAATTTGCCCCTTTCTAATTTTCTTCTACTTGAACTGGGCTTTAAGTTTGTTATTTTCTCCCCTTTGCGGCATAGCAAGCAATGAGCTTCCATAGTGACAAAGGGGCCTTACTGGAGGAGAGGTGTTTTCGCAGTTTTTTCTGTTTAAAATCATCTGCTCATCTTAAGATCCTACACAATCTTATTCTGCAAAGGTCTCATTATTATTCACCCTGAATCACTTTTCATTATGCATGATTTTGCATAAATTATCTAATTACACAACAAGAGAGCTTCTCTGTAATGCACTGCCTTCACACATTCACTCTCGCCAATTTGCAGTTTTTTTTTCTCTCTTTTTCTCTCTTTGCGGTATGATATATCTAGTCGACCTACAGATGGGAAAAGGAGTGGGATAATGACGTCTCTGGCTGTTTTAGAGAGTACATGGTACTCTTGGGAGGCAGAGCAATTTTCCCGATTCAGTGATTGTCAGGCACCTGAAGGGCTGAAGCCATCGGTAGAGCCGCCTTTCTTTAATTTACAGAGCCAAAAAATGCTCGCTTTCAAATTGAAAAGCGTGACTTTCTCCTTTCTTTTCCTTCTCAGGACAATGAGATGTAAATTACACCATTCCGGTCTTTGGGCTGATAGGAAATGACAATGAGATCGAGAGCATTAGAGTTATTTCATACAATGGCTGTTTGAAGCTG
This sequence comes from Spinibarbus caldwelli, assembly GCA_039654775.1. NCBI lineage: Eukaryota > Metazoa > Chordata > Actinopteri > Cypriniformes > Cyprinidae > Spinibarbus > Spinibarbus caldwelli. The sequence goes on along the minus strand of CM077223.1, from coordinate 18,974,938 downwards.
ACCAAAGGGGACGAAAATCATATTTCCTGTTTCAATATTGAATTAATAACCAGACGCATGGAGGAACACACAAATCAAATCCGTTTTGATGGCATATTGTGATAAAGATTTTAAATGGCACTGGAAACTGTGTTTCTCGGGCCCGGATTTATTAACTTTATGAGAACATTATGGAAAATTGAAATAAAAGACATTTACATTTTAACCTGAAGTAATAACCCTGTGCTTTTCAATGTTATTAAAATCGCATCGGTTCATTTTTGGCTTGGACGGCGGCGGAGATGCTTCATTTGTCTTTGCTTTGTCCTTCAAGTGGGACAAGAAGCTACTATGAAGATTGAAACTGAAAGACAACAAGTGAGAGACACTCTGCTATTTGTCTCCTCTCAGCTGCGAGCACACCTTTCCATTTTCACACAAATCCCACTGCAAATGCAATCTCCAACTGACGCAGCCATCCACTCACGTTTCATGCTGCTTCTGCAAAGCCTGCAGTGCTGTGGTGTCTGAAATCTCAGGAGAGCTCTGCTTCGGTCCCATGCTATGCAGAAAGACAGACTGACCCGTTCAGTATGTTCATAATTTTACATCTTGTTAACCTTGCATAGAAGTTTCTGTCAAGGCGTCTGTGCAGTAGCATGCTGAGTGAAACAGCGTGAAAGCCATGTGGCCCTTGTTTCCTTTGACATCTCTCCCAACACACCCACTCTCCTGCTTTTCACCCAGTGAAGGACATCTCACCCTTCCCTCGCCTTTTTCCTCATTCCAGTGTCCTCATTAAACTGACAGCAACGCAGTCCTTTGTAGGATGTTGTTAAAAGTAGTTCTCCCCAAAATGAAAATTCTGTCAATATTTGCTCACTTTTTTTTTAGCCTGTATGTTGTTATATTTCTGTGGACCATGAAATGCGCTCTGTGTTGGTCCCCATTGACTTTCATAGGATTTTTTTCCATGCTGTGGAAGTCAATGAGGACCAGAAATTGTTTATTTACTGATATTATTTAAATAGTTCACCCAAAAATTAAAATCTTGTCATCATTTACTTACCCTCAAGTTGTTTCAACCCTGTAGGATTTTATTTCTTATGCTGAACACAAAAGAAGATATTTAAAATAAATGAATAAATAAATAAATAAATAAATAAATAATAATAATAATAAATTGATGATCCCCATTGACTTCCATAGTATTATTTTTTTTTCTCCATACTATGGAAGTCAGTTGGGACCATCAATTGTTTGGTTACCCATATGCTTCAAAATATCTTCTTTTGAATTCAATAGAAAAAGAAACTCATACAAGTTTGGAATAGCTTGAGAGTGAGTAAATGATGACAGAATTTTCACTTTTGGGTGAACTATCCCTTTAAGCTGGTATTGTCTCAGTGTATGTATACCAAGATGCAATGTACAATGAATAAAAATAGACATACACTGTAAACAAAACAAAAACAACCAGAATCAGAATTAGATTTTTTATCAGAAGTTTTATTTAATTAAACAGTCTGTCTTCCCACAACTCACAACTGAAGACTGCATATGTATGTACAATAATTTAATGAACAGAAAATTAATATTGATTAACTTACATTTTTAGACACAGTATTGACAATTTCTTTGTCTATTTTTGCTTTGCCAATGAAAATAGCTCCAAACAAAGCGACAGCAGAAATCAGAGTATCTTTGAGCAATATGTTAGTGAATCAGGTGAGTAAACGATTCAATGACTCAAAAAACTTCAGAGTCAATGAAAAATGCTTTTGAATTAATCAGCTGAACAAATGATGCAATGACTTTGAATGTTCCTGAATGGATTAATGTTTAAAATTAATTGGTTAAATGAACAATTCAGCGACTCATACATAAAGACAGTCTCTTGTCATTGTATAGATGTAACTGTAATCTGCAGAAAAAGTCACTGAAAAATCCCAATTACTAATGCATAGTTGATCTCGAATGCTCAAATACAGACAAATGGAGTGATACAAATGGTAATGTGTTGTTGGACTGTCCTCTTGGAACATCACTCTGCAAATAGAAGTTGTCATTTTTGGATCTTGACTGCAGTGGTCACTATGAACTCTCGTTCAATAACAGCATACAAGTTTGGAACAACATGTGGGTGAGTAAATGATGACAAAACTATTCCTTTAAGCTGCTGCAATCCTCATAGCCTTCTCAAACATTCAAGAGTTTGTTAAACTAATGGGGAAGAACAACCGGGTGGGTGGCTTTGGTTTTCTCTCAAACCCGTCGTTCTTTTTGCTGCTGCCCTGTATGACACTGCCAGAAACGGATGCCAAAGCAAGACAGCAATGTAGTGAGTGATGGGTTGAACAAACCAGCTCTGCCGTGCGTGCTTGTGTGTGTGTACGGGCAAGTGTGTGTGTGGACATCTGTGGAGAAATTGTGGGGCAGATGGAACTGTCAGCTTGTCCTCTATGCACAGTTGAGCCCCTGAAGCCTCATGCAGACACTTGCTTTATTGCAGCAGTGTGCACAAATGCTGCACTCCATCTAACATAGTCCTAACGCAGTCCCATCCACCCCAGACAAACCAACTGAAGAAATGTGCCGAAATAGAAACTCAGCATGAGATTTACTCACACTGTTCACTGTCTGTCAAGCATGCCAAGACAACCACGAAACAGGTACAAAAATGGTATGAATAACCAGCAGCTATAGAAGCAGGCTCTGAAGTACAGCAAAACATGTTTAACATGCTATGCAATACACATAAAAAAGACTATAAAGATATATTGTTTACACAGAAATATTTCAAATTAGATTCTCAATTGATTGTGGTTGAAACAATATTCGTTCATTACAAAAAATGCTAAACAAGGAGAATCAGTTTGATTAGGCTTTAGCTCCTACAATCCCCATTCCTCCTTGTCTCTAATTAATTAAACATTCATATGCCCTGAGACCAATTCACTAGTCATTTGCTATGGATAATTGCAAATTACTAAATTTGTAAAAATAATAATCTTCATGTATAACATAAGACTGTTATATAGTAATATGATGTTCCCTTACAAAACAAAAAATATATGGGAAAATACTGGAAAATGTAATGTGATTTTTCATTATACTGCAATATATGTATGGACCATGGCTTTATATTATAAAATATATATAGCAATGAGGACTGCACTGTAGATTTTTATATGAAGCTTTTTTGAAATACTCAATTAATTCATTAGTTAACACATGGCTTTACAAAAAGCTGAACACATATTCACTTGTTTGCATAGTCACACATTTCATGCATGAAAATATGTGTGGTGGTATAGAAAAAAGTGAAAAAAAAAAGTGAAAAAATATTACGATTTTAGGATTTTAAGGTATTGTTAAAGTCATTGCAACATGGTGGGTGGAAAATGAGATTTGACATTTATAACTTAAAGGATTAAGTGGTAAATACAAATGTATGGAAATATATCACGATAAATGTTTTTCTAATAACGGGTTATATATTCCACATAAATGTGAATACATTTACAGTACATGCTCAACTACATTTATACACACACAATACTATATTTTATGACATGTACGTCTATACATTATGAAGTTATTGAAAATACATTACAATTAACATTACAAGTAAATATATTGTCATATTTTTAAATATATGAAGAGAGGCAATTCCTTATGTATTATTTAATATATTGTAATATATTACCACAGTACATTATTCTGTATATTCTCTATATAATATACAGAATAATATACCGTGGTAATATATTAAAAAGCCTATTATAGGTTATTCAGCTACATTTAGGTGAAATAAACCAAACTTGATCAGAAGCAAAAGTTCACCGTTTAGCATCTGCTTTGCTGAATTTCTCTTTAAGTAGAAAAAATTGTTTTAAAACAGAATAAATATATATGTCTGGGGCCTTCTGACATGTCAGACTGTGGTTCAGATGCAGCGTCCTGAGATATAACCACATGCTCTGTGAGAGCTCAACCTTAATGCTTAAGGATAATGGATGAATTATTCCGGCGGACACTTCAGCTTTCTCTTTCTCTCTCTGTCAGTCTGTCTATGTCTCCTTATTTCTCATCACATTTTCTCCTTTCTCTCAGCTAGACAACAAGCTCAAAGTATCTGTCACAGACAGGTTGTGCCAATGACAAAATGCCTCATCTCCAAATTGCATTTTCCAAAAGAGGAAAAAACAAAGTCAGCTCTAGGTCAGATAGATTAGCGGTGGGATCATGAGAGCTCTAGGAAGGTAATTGAACACAGCTCTTTTTCTGTTGAGACAGAAAACAGCAGTTTGATGAAATTGGATTTCAAAAACAAACGGAACAGAAAATAAGATTTAAATAGCAAAACAAGTAAAGCGTTTATTTCTGGCATGTCATCCTTTCCATAGGCCCCTCAGAAATATCATACTGCGTGAAAGGGAAAGAGGTTTCCTCTCTCAAACCCAGTGAGCATCTAGAAATAGCAGTCTGAATCGGCTCTCGAATTCATAGCACATTACGTGTATTTCAATCTCCTGAACTATCTTTATCCTGAGGAGAAAGTGCAGTATTGATTGGTGAGTGAAGAAACAGAACAAAAGATCCCTCAGGTGAAGAGTGTTGCTAAGTGCTCAGTGGTGCAACACTGCTGCTTTCCACAATAACCTAAAAATCACTTTCTTAATAATTACTTTTCTCCTGTTTTCCACTGAAAATATCAGCATGTTGTTTTTTTTGTTTGTTTTTTTTTTCCGGTTAAGCATAAATCTATCAAAATTTGTGAGGTTTATGCTTAAGGTATATCCTTGAAATCTTAATATCTTGCACAAGGTTGCTTCTCAAACAAATATATCTTGTTTTGAGGATGTTTAGGTAATTTTAATGGAAAAACAAGCCAAAACAAATACAGATTAAAAATGCTTTTTGATAAGCAGTGCTGATTAACATGCTCATGTGTTCTGCATGCTAAGGATGAGATGTGTAGCAGAAAGTCAAATTAAATATAAAAATGTCATGATTTAATTCTTTAAGCAGAAATTAAACTTCACCCTGTCTCTTTTCTAAATACATGTTATAGGTATTATTAATGATTCATCCATATATATCAGGTGTGTTTTGGAGAAAAGGAATCAATACAACAATGCAAATGCTTTGAAATATGACACTAAATAGTGTATAAATCACTCATTTTTCTAAAACAACATCAGTGGTTAAAGTTACAGTCAAATGTAGTGTAACTTGCCTATCTTGAGACCACTGAGTTTTAATAGACCCCATAAAAACGTACAGTGGGTAATTGAGAATGAATGGGGAAAAGTCATGTCAGTGGAGGCTCCGTTGCACTATGACTGGTCTATTACGCTGTTCACAGTACAGTGTTTATAAATCCTGCCTCTCAATTTTGTGCACATTCTTATTCAAATTAGTCTAAATTAATAAATAATGGTGTTAACTGGAAGACTAATTAAAAAGTAAGTGTATAACTCACTGTTAGATATTACTGCTTTTATGTCATGTCAAAAATCACTTAAAACAACTTGAAAACATGAGGTGTGAGTTTTTTAGTGAGCAATCAGTTTGGTAAAATTAAAAGTACATTAGTTGTCTCTGCCTGATCAACCTCGTGCATCGCCAACATCTCAAAATCTCAAAATCCAATCAACATCCAATGTGTAGAATCAAGTCCTGTCCTATATTCAGTAATCCATTACACTTGGATGTATATGTCACAACACAGAAGACAAGATCTGTTGCTTCTTCTGTTTCATTGCGACATTATTGAAACTGAAGAGACAATATGCAAAAATTACTTTCACAAAAGTATTATAGCCTACACTCTCAGCAAAAAATACAAATATGTACCAGTAAGATTCTAATATGTAAGGTACTAATTTTTACCTTTAAGGCACTTTTATGCACACTTTAGGGCTAAATAAGGTACAAACGTGTACCTTTTGAAAGAGTACCGCCCCAGTGACAACTTTTGTACCTTTTTTTCTGAGAGTGTATTTAACGGCAAGTTCCCATTGTGACAGTTAACATACCCTCCTACACTCTTAAAAATAAAGGTGCTTAAAAGGTTCTTCACAGCGATGCCATAGAAGAACCATTTTTGGTTCCACAAAGAACCATTCAGTCAAAGGTTCTTTAAAGAACCATATCTTTCTCACCGTTTTATAATCTAAAGAACCTTCTTTCGCCACAAAGAACCTTTTGTGAAACAGAGAGGTTCTTTAGATGTTAAAGGTTCTTTATGGAACCATTTAAACAAAAAAGGTTCTTCTGTGGCATCGTGAAGCATCTTTATTTTTAAGAGTGTATATATGTTAAAACAATGCTGGAAATATTCAAACAGAATGTGCTTATATAGTATATATAGTTATATAGTTACTATATATAAACATATATAGTTTATATAGTGCTGTGGTCAAAGTAAGGTGAATAGATGAGTATTTATGGGAATAAAATCCTATTGTGGAACATCATTACATAATTCCACTTTGAAACATGCTGTGTGTCAGGTTTGTGTCTCTGTGATTCTGTACCACACGGATACTTACGCAATACTCTGAAACTGTATCAGAGCTTTATAGTGAGGGAATGAAGCTTGTAGCTCGATGTTTTGAACGTCACAAACCTGAATAGGAAATCAGGTAGTGTTTAATCTAACTTAAAACAGACTCATGTGCAATATGCTTGAGCAGAACATAGACAAAGACGTTTTAGCTCACCCCAACCTTTCTGTGACCGACCGTAATACACATTTTCCCCTGTTCAGACTTCTATCTCACAATCATTGTGCCTGGACAAGTGCATTTCAAAAGGCATCATTACTGTCCAAAATATTGTCTCCCATTAAAGTGGTTCTGCACAAGCTGAACGATTAATTTCTCATTCTCTTTCTGTCTATGACAGAACGCACACTGTTCCACACGCTTCCCTGTGTTCGAACATCTTTGAAGTCTCTGAATCTCTTCCCCTTGTGATGTAAGTTCTTAAATAATTTCTTCCTTCCTGATCCTGAAATAGTATCCATCAAAGAAACAAGTCATCTTAGATTCAGCAGCTAAGTTATGAATGAGTGGGATTCTTATGAAACCATGCAGGATGAGAACAACCTACCTTATGTATGCAAATCAGCATCCATTGTATGCAAATCAGCAATATTCATCTCTGCTAATCACCCTTGAGCACAGGTGGTGCACAGAAGCACGGATTTCTTTTCTTAGCAACACTTTATTGTGATTGTATGATGTAAGCACTTTCACCAACTAATTTAATGCTCTTTTGGTATCCTAACAAATCAGAAAAAAATGCATAAATTAACAGCAGGTGAATAAAAAGAATAAACTCAATTGTTTTAGTGAAGTCAGGTGCGATTATGGTGCTTTCACTGAACTGGAGATGAGACGGGCAGAGCTTTCCAATTGATGAGGCAGAGGGACATCAAAGCAGACCCCCCACTCTCCCATTACTCAGAAGTAGCATTGTGTGTAGTCCTCAGGCTGAGCCTTTTTAAGTGATGATGCGACTGGAGCGGTTACATGTGGTGAACGTCTAAAATGAGGAGACAAGTCCCCTCTCTGTGTTAGAGTTTTTTAATCCAATACACATTAATATTCCATTTCCATTTGATTTTTACACAGTTACTGGAATAACGGCAGACCATTTTTCCATACACTTGGGACTATGAGCAGCCAACAAATAGCATATGACATGTATATGACACAACGATATGACATGAACTAAGTACCAAGATGGAATGTAGATAATATACAAATTTGTCACCACAGATGGATTTATAGATTGAAATGTGTTCAAAAATGTTTGACAGCTTATCTTAATACCTCATGAGGCCTGTAATTTGTATAAATAAATGTATAGATAGATAGATAGATAGATAGATAGATAGATAGATAGATAGATAGATAGATAGATAGATAGATAGATAGATAGATAGATAATATATAACTAGAAATACATAGCTTGTGATAGATAGATATATAGATAGACAGACAGACAGACAGACAGACAGACAGACAGACAGATAGATAGATAGATAGATAGATAGATAGATAGATAGATAGATAGATAGATAGATAGATAGATAGATAGATAATATATAACTAGAAATACATAGCTTGTGATAGATAGATATATAGATAGACAGACAGACAGACAGACAGACAGACAGACAGACAGACAGATAGACAGATAGATAGATAGATAGATAGATAGATAGATAGATAGATAGATAGATAGATAGATAGATAGATAGATAGATAGATAGATAGATAGTTTTCCAAATCCCCTGCCTCTTCAGAGAAAACACTCCTTGACAGGAGGATTCCCAGAATTTTGTGTTGCCAAACAGGTTTCTGGATCTTCCTTGGTGCTTCAGACAGTATATCTTCGCGATAGCTCAACCCCCCTGAAGACAGAACCGGAGAGGGAATCAAGAAGGTAAAAATAGCACAGAGCAGATGCTCCGTTTTCTGAGAAGCCATTATCAGTCAGGAGAGAGGTGTTGCTCTGGGCTGCTGCAGAGGTATGCACAGCAACACTTTAGCACCCTCACACATCCCAGGTGAGGTGAGAAACAGACAGCAAGGCAAGAGGAACAACGAAGCAAAAGAATATTGTACTGCTTGTATAATACATCTACTAAATAATGCATTGACTTGGTCATGTTTGCCGTTTATCAGCGCTTCTAAAGATAACCTTTACCTCATTGCTTTCAAAATGTAGGCGCTTCAGTCCCTCTTATTCCTCTAAAAATGTGAGATTATGTCACTTCTCTTAATACTTAATACAGTCAGTGCAGTAAACATAAGTGTCTCTGAACCCTTATCTTACCAAGTGTTAAAATACTTTAATGCAAAAAAAATAAATAAATAAATAAATCACAGTAGGGATTATGTATTCCTGTAGGCCAAAACCCAGAAATGAGAATTTTAACACTTCTGGTTCCATCATCCTTAAGTCAATGGGTTTTTCAAATATTTTTAAAATATTTATTTATTGTATTTATTTATTTTTTTTTATTTTTTTTGGTTAAATGCCTAAAATAAGCCCTGTGGTTAACACAAACTCAAGACATGTTCATGTATTATTCTACGGCATTAAAATACATCAATAATACCCCTTGCGATTTTTTTTTAAAGCTTTTACTCGTCTTGAAAATGGCAGGTTGTTAGGGACCTTAAACGTCATCACAGAGGACAGGAAAACTCATCTGCTCATTATAGTCCGCTTTCACAGCCTCACTGTGTTTGCACCTGCAAACCATTCAAACTATTCTCCTGCAAACTATATAAACTCAAACGTTCAGGGAAAATGATTTTTAAGTAAAGACTGAAGCACATTAAGTAAAAACCGAAACACGACTGAGTTGTCGAAAGCCTAATGTTAGCGACATTGAAATCATGTGACCATGGTGTTGTTGGTTTATAGCCTGTGTTTAACTTTTTATCTCTGCCGATTGTATTTAGGCTACAAAATTCATAAAAGTTGTGGTCATTTGTCAAAGTTATCATGAAGAAAACATGTAAGAATCAAAGTTTGATGGTCACAGAGCTTATTTTATGCAATAATCCAAACGCCAATGGAAAAATCCTATTGGGTTTGTTGAGGAAACCAAGATGATGCTAACTGAAATGGCTAAAAACACATCTCTTCCATCTTTATTTGACCCTCTAACTCTATCACTCTCTATTCTAATTCTATTTTATCTGTCTTCCTTTTATTTAAAAAAAAAAAAACACACACACACCCTTGACCCTCTATCAATTGCATATTTATTCTCTAACTGCTACTTTTCTTTAAAAACTAACACTAGCTTTCTTTTTTCTATATTCTATCTACTTGTTTAAAAAAAAAAAAAAAATCTTGCTATGTGTACTGCGTTAGGCTAACCGAGACTTGTCATATCGCTTGCATGTTGTTGCTCTTTTGTTGATTTTGATTGCTTCTATTGTCCTCTTTTGTAAGTCGCTTTGGATAAAAGCGTCTGCTAAATAACTAAATGTAAATGTAAACTTACGAGTTGGTAAAAATACATCACCACTGCAGCTCTATATGGCAAGTGTAAGAATGGAAGTCCTACATTTTGACTAGAGAGGCCAATCATTCATTCATTCTGTCAAATATAGAAGGAACGTGTGCCTTAGTCAGATTAAAAAACAACTGTTTTTCAATGTGATTTGAGATAAAAAAAAAGAAGCAAAATTTATGATTTTATTGTAGTCAGATTTTAAAGCTGATTTGAAAATTTATTGCTGATTTTTGGTCTTTATCTGTTCAGGTCCATCTTTAAACACAGTATACTTTATCGCAGTATCGGAAAATTCTACTAAGGTTATTAATGAATGACTATTCCTTAGGCTTAGATAAATTGCTTAAGTAATATGAGTAAACTGTATTTTATATATATGTGTGTATATATATATAAAAGATAAAATATAGTATAAAATATAAATAGTATATATATATATATATATATATATATATATATATATATATATATATATATATATATAAAAGATAAAATAGAAAACACGTTCCACTTCAGAGGCATTAGGAGCAAAGCAACATGGGATATACTCTTTACAATGTGGTTCACTCTATGTGATTTACTTAAAAGCCATTCTCACTATAGGAAGACAGCTGAGAGAGGAGAGCTGTTAGAGGAAGAAAGCCGCTGCTCTAGCTAAAAAGATAAGTGCACGTTTAGGATGTCCATAGGGACAAACTGAACCCTTTTGGCCTCACATCTCACGTCCTGATGAACAGCACATCTGAAGGGCTCACCCATTCGGAGACTATATAGCTTCTTGAGAATGAAACGAGAATGTTTTGAACTGATTTGAATTCAGAACTCAAAAAAATACAGTCTCAGACAGTTTTCATAATCAGCTACCTTTAGCTTATTATTGAAGTTAACTTTGATGTGATGATGTTAAATTTCAAAATAAAATATAAATGTACAGAACTCTAATGCACATTAATGAGATTAATGAATGCATGTACATGAGTGTATATTATTTCAAAGAAAAAAAATGGTTTGTCTCCATAATCTTTCATTAAATCATAATAAATTGTTTTTCCTTTTCATGCTGGCATCACTTACAGTAGGCTGTATAATGTTAACTAATAGCCAGATAGCTATTTAGACAGCTGGTAAATGCCCGGATGTCTTGCTGTGGTTGATGTGATCAATTGTCCACCATCTGTACTCGTTAATTAAATTATACTGGGGTCAAGCACAGAAATATAAAGGTCGCAATTGATTCAGTTCGCATTAGGACTATTGCATTTATGCTGGTAAGAGTTGGCAAACACATCAAGAAGGACAAGTTAGAAAATAAAAAGGATCAGATTAAGTCTAAGATTAAGTGCACCTATTTTTGTGCTTGTAATAAGGGCTGAACTAGAAATCTGTCTTCAATACTGCCAGTTTTTTCTATTAATTTCTGAACTTTAAACTCCCTGAGGATACATTTAACTTACTGTTTAATTAAATCTGAGCTGGTTAGGTTCAAGGAGGCCTGTAATACCTGTAGAGAGCTATTTGTTAGCTTTCCCCATTCATCTCAATGGCAGTTTCATGGCTGTCTGAAGAAAGGGGGGGGGGGGGGGGGGGGGGGGGAAACTTAATTATGTATAAGCTATGGATAGAGCATAACATACAAAAAAAAAAAATGTTCCACAATTAAAGTCTAAAACTTTCTATAAAATAATGAATCTATATGAAAATAAAAGGTTCATACTGTAAGTTACAACCTAGAATATTTGTATGTTGCTTGCAAAAATGTCTTCATCAGAATGTACCGCATGGCAGATTTTGAATGGCCCTCAATGGAGAAAGATGCTTTTTTGCAGCCAGATGGTGCCAGTCACGCCATGTAGCAGCAGGGGCTAACAGGACCACGTTACCCAGCCAAATCGCCTGTTAAAAAACTGCAATATGGCTCAATGTGATATTAAAGGAATAGTTCAACAAAAAAAAAAAAAATAAATTCTGTCATCATTTACTATGATACATACATATGATTTCCTTTCTTCTGTGAACGCACAAGAATTTATTTTAGCCCAAAACAACACTGTACGACATGAAGGTGATTAAACGGATGATAATTTTAATTTTTGAGTGAACTATCCCTTGAAATGTCGGAAAGCGTTAGATGTTTGATATGAAATAATTACATTATAAACAATTATAAAGAATGAAGATGACTCTTCATCATCACAGTGAGAACATAACATAGAGAAGCTCAATTATGTGGTGGCTCCATGGCACTGATGAGCTGAGTGGAATTAGATTAGCTGATCTGATGGCTACCTTGAGATGAAAGAAGAAAGAAATGCCATTAAATCTAAGCACCTTTAGCGCTTGATGTCTTCCCTGAATAGCAGTTTGCCAGTGTCACGGTGGCTTGAATTAAATGTGCATTTGCTGAGCGCAGACAGACCAGACAATTCAATTTGACACTGCCTTTAGAGAAGAGCTGAGGGCTAATGAGTTGCTCTGTCTTTAGCGCGTGTCCCACCGCTTCTGGATCAGCTCTTTCACTGCAGCCAAACAGATGAGGTCATCACTTTCTGCCCCCGTTGCCATGGAGAAAGAATATAGGCTGGTAATGATATCCACCTTTAGAATGGTCTTATTTTTTCCTTTAGACTATTCAGACCCATTTGACTTCTCCCTTGGCTCCAGCAGCTTGGGAAGCTGGAGTCGGGTCATTATCTGCACAAAATCTTTTTCTATACAGACAAATGAAGAGATTATAGTTTTCTTTATTTATATAGATCTATATTTTCTGATATTGTAATTTGATATACATATATGGCACATGATTTCATTTCCTTCAGGCAAGAAGTGTAAAATAAAGACTGGCTTTATTGATATGAATCACATTGCAAGTACAACACGAATGCAAGCGTAACAGTTTTAGATGATGCCATCTATTTCTTCTAACAGCTGACACATGGATCTGTCTTGAAATACAGTCAAAGAATAATACCTTGTAAATACATTTTTCACATTGTCTTTTGACACCTTTTTTTTGCTGACAAGTTATATCTATATATATATACTCTTGACGTCTTTTTCTTACAATCCATCCTACTATTTAAGAGTCACTTTATGAACACAAATTTAAAAAAGAACACAAAAGATATAGCAAAAATAAAACATGGCAAGAAGAATAGCAAACCCATCACTAATCTAATCTCTTTTTCACATACAAGGTTCATATTACTGCGAGAAAAAATAAATACAATCATGTGAATCGTAGTGCTAAAAATGATCATGCAAATCTTTGCGAAAATCAGAAACTACATACAGTCACAACAACACGCTGTAGTTCTTTAGTGCCTTCAACAGTCAGTGCCTTCGGTTCTTTAGCTGATGTTAAATAGTTTTGATTGCTCTCGATACAAAGGACATAACTGGGTAACTAAATGACATCTTTCTTGCGTCACACTTCTTTGCCCTCTACTATGTAACTAAATCATGTCCAGAAAGCTGTACAAATACTAAGAACACAGTAAAAAATTGTTTCATTAATCAGTGTTTTTGTTTTGCAGTTAAAATATCTAAATATACCTAAAAAAACAACAAAAATTTACTTGAAGCAAAATTGGCTTTGTTTTCAGATAATATACAGTATTTAGAATTTTCAACTATATATATGTATTTTTTTTCAACATATATATGTTGAATGTGTGTGTGTGTGTGTGTGTGTGTTTTAAGAATAAATCTAACAGAATTTTGTTAAATTTATGCTTAACAAAAAAAAAAAAAAAAAAAGTTGTTACGCAATTTTGCTTCTCAAGTAAATTTATCTTGTTTTAAAGGGGACATCGGATGCCCATTTGCCACAAGTTGGTATGAATTTTAGGGTCTTCATGAAATGTCTGTAACATGAAATGTCTGTTCGTTAAAATTCTTCAATAGTCATAAAAAACGACATCTTTTTACCTTGTCAAAAACAGCTCTGTTCACGGCGAGCCATTTCGGTGCATGTCTCTTTAAATGATAATGAGCTACTCTCTTCTGTTTTTTTTTTTTTTTTTTTGTGTATTCTGTGGCACATTACCATCAACAACAAAACTAATCCACTATGTCCTCAGTGGCTCTCATGTCGAGAGAAAATGAAGATGTTTACTTTTACATCCAACTACAAAACACCTGCTTTGCTTACAAGACGTTGTCGCTACAGTGGCTCGAGCGTGGAGAAAATGGCGGAACTGAGTGGCTGAGGGTGGAAATATGCTAATACGGGACAGTCCATCAGCGGATGTGGGTGGGGCCTTAGCAGTACGACATCATACTGCTCAGAAAATCAAAACGGATTGATAATTGAGACTGTTTAGGTTTTTCTGGGATTAAAAAAAAAAAGGAGTGAATGGATTTTTACACTGCTAAGACACATTTATATGCAAACACCATGTAAAAGTGAATTTTGCATCTGATGTCCCTTTTAAGAATGTTTCAATATTTTTACTGGACGATAAGACAAAAATACTAATTAATATATTTTTTTTTTGCAGTGAAAATACAAACACAATTATCTAAGGAAAGCTTAAAAAAGAAAAGACCTTTTGGCAGCTGTTCATTATGTTGCCATTAACTATTACTTTTGATACATTTTTATGTCTTCTTTTATTGAACAATCATCAGGCATTACTCTTTTTTCAGTAATAAACTCCGTCAGTGCTACTGGATATCTCAAAGGGAAGGAGAATGTCACTTTAGAGTTCCTCAGAGCGAATGACGTGGAACAAGGTGACGTTATACAGCACCTGGTGTCCATTGTTCCATGCGTAAAGAGCTCTGTCCCTAGGATTATAATCCAGCATGGAGATATGGGAATACTTGTTCTGTAAGGGGATGTCGATATACTCGTAAGTCGAGGAGTTGGTATGGAAAGCATAGTAGACCTTTGTCCCTCCTGAGTATCCGTTGGTGACATAAAGCGTCCCACAGATCATGAAGGCCTCACCTGCGCTCCTCTTTGGGTGGTTGGTGGTGTAGCTTTTGACGACCTGCAGGGTCAGTGGGTTGATCTTGCTGATGACAATGTTCCCTGCATTTTGATTGGTGGCATAGATGGCCCAAAGCCCACCTTCGTCCACCATTAGGTCAATGTCGGAGTGACCACCCCAGGAGTAGTGGTAACGGTTGTTGTAGCCGGCGTAATCCAGCTGACCGGACTTGCTGATGGTGGCTGTCTTGAAGTCGAATTTGATGATGGTGTTGCTTTGGAACTTATTGAAGTAGATGGAGCCGTTGTAGACCACCTGCCCTGTGCCCGACCAGGGGTGAGGAAGCCGATGTGAGGTGAAGTTGTCAGAATACATGAAGTCGGCCATTGACTTGTATTCCCGGACAAAGCGGTTGTTGTGGTAACCATCCATGTACCACACCTGGTGGTGGAAAAATTAATGCACATCAGTGTTTATACACTTTACATCGCAAATGAAAATGGGGCTGCACTTCATTTTACAGTACGTGCACTTCCTTGTACGGTAACACTTTATTTTAAGGTGTCCTTGTTACACGTTACATGTACTAACTATTATAATAACAATAAATTATGCATAATTACATGCAAGTAACCCTAAGCCAAACCCTAATCCTAACCCTAACCATATAGTAAATACATGTAGTTAATTAATATTACTCAGTACTTATATGTATATTTACACTGTAACAAGGACAACTTAAAATAAAGTTTAACCACTTGTATTTATCTAAGAAAATACAGGGTCATATATGGTAACTACATGGGTTAAGGTTATGGCAGGTTCATGAGGGTTAAGGGTATGTTCACAGTTAGTACCTAGTTATTACCCACGTAGTATGTACATGTAGAACAGGACTGTAAAATAAAGTGCTGCCGAAAATGGTCTTTGTTTTTGTTTTGCTTTTTAATTTCTTTTCAAAAATACATAATTTATATATATATATATTTGGGGCATACAGTAAAAAAAAAAAAAAAAATGAAGAAAAAAGGCAAATAGATAAAAGAATGAAGTTCTTAAAGAATACCTTATTAAGCAGTTTAGTATAGTTTTTCATTGTTATTTTGTAGAATAAAATAATTAAACTGATTCACTGCTTATTAAAATTGTAAAAACTAATCAAATAAAAGTCCTGTGGATGAACAAAATGAAAAAAAATAAAACTTGATTGCATAAAGATCAATAATCCTCTTAAAATATCTGATAATTTTATCTTTTTATGATGAGGCAATAAGAGTTATTTCTGGTTGTAAAATGTCATGTGTTGTGAATCTTCAAAAAATGTTATGATATTTATTCATTAATTATTCATGATATTTGTTTACAAACATTTTACCTTGAAAAGTATATTTAAATATATTTAAAATATTTTTTAAAATAATGACTGAATGTGTGCAAACGTATTCAGTGAAAGGAAAATATGTTATTGCTTTTTACTGGATGGTTACACTACATGACATTCACTTGACTCATGAGATTTTTTTTCCTTTTCTTTATCGTGGATGCTCTTTTATGTCATTGATTCCTTCACAGTCAAGGTCAGCATGCAGTCTGAGTCTTTAGGACCGATATATTAAATTTGTTCTTTTACTTGCCTATTATCCAATCCCTGCACTGAACCGACTTCCTAAAATCCAATTCTTAAAACAAGCATGTTTTTAAACCGTCTGACCCTTTTAAGTGTGTATTCACTGTTAAAATAAATACTAAGGCTATCAGAGGCTTCACGCAAGGGCAACTCTCTGACCCCTCATCAATCATTTAAGACTCAGACAGATCTGCAGGCCAGATACCTTTCTGTTTCTGGGCTTTTCTACTGTATCGATCCATCACAAAGGAGCTAAAAACTCCACTGCTTCACCTTCAGCCATCCTCTTTGAAGTTGTTGCATTAATATATGATGGGATCATGAATTAGTTGTCAAGCAACTTACTCGCTACTGACATCTAACCAAGATGGATGTGTTAGATTTGTTCAAGAAATTGGAGAAAGACAGAAAAGCTTGTACAAAGGCAGGGAACTAAAACAGTCATACAAGATTTTGCTTGTTAGCACAGAATACTAAAGTATGTCTGAAAACAAAGATATGAAACCAAGAGTAATATACAAACATTTGTGTGTGGGAAATAACGGCGCAGGAATTAACAGACATCATTCAGCTCTTACTGGGAATGACTTTGCCGCCACACACCACATAAAATCTTGCAAGATTTACACATCATTTGCATCTCAATGTTTGCCGGTAATTTAATAAACCACACTGCTGGCATGTTTACAAGAAAATATACGGTGGGGACAAAAAGAGTGCTGATAAGACGAAGTCAAAGACATTTTAGCTAAGAAGAAAAAAAATCAAAACCAGTTGAGATCGAAGTGAGGGGTGTGAAGTGATTAAAGCTGTTTTTCACTTACACAAAAATCTAAATGAATTCAGTTAAGACAGTAAAGATTTGATGAACTCACCCTCGTATCACCGTCAGGGGCAAGCGGATCAGTCATCCAGGATCCATATCTTGATCCAGATGTCTTTATGGTTATAGCATCACTTATCCCTGTCAGCTTCCCACATGCTGATAACAGTAAAACATGGTAACAAGTAAAAATCAACATTTTATTGTCATTATTTTTTATCATTTACTCACTCTCATGTTAGACTTTCTTTTTCCATAAAATATAAAAAGAGATATTTTGAAGAATGTTCATGCTGCTCTTTTCCATACAATGAAAGTTAATGATGACAAGGGGCTGTCAATAGGGGTGGGCGATATACCGGAAAATCTCTCACTGCTCTTGACTAAATCACTTTTGTAACTTTAATAATACGAAATTTAATTTACACTGTGAAAAGTATGTAGTGTTTTTGATTAATTTATACAATGTATGTAGCATTTATTTATTGTAGTTTTTTTTGTTCTGTTGCTTGTAATTAGTTACTTATCTCCAGTGAGCTTTCATTTTGAATTAGATTTTCTGTGATATTGAGGTGACAAGAAATATAAAAATTCTACGGTATCAAAAACTTTGATAAAATAAAAACCTTATTAAAAGCAAAAATAACTATATCGTGATATAAAATTACTCATATTGTGATATAAGATTTTGGTCATATCACCCACCTCTAGCTGTGAAGTACAATAAAATCAACCTAAAATTAGTCCTTAAGACTTGTGTTCTATATAAATCTCCTTGAGCCATATAATACAGAATTATAAGTTATTCACTGATAATATTGTGTTGCGCATTGAGATGTATCACAACAGGTTTAGCGTCAATGATACCAAACGTCATTTGTTCTCATGTGTCTCATCATTGTTTGTAATGCGCCACATTTGAATATGCATATTCATGAATAACTTGGAATATAGTGCATGAGTCATATGGACAGCTTTATTTGCAGTATTCTGGTGTCCATTCACTTTCACAGTCTGACATTTCTTAGAAAAAAAGTAATATGGATTTGTAATGATGTGAGGGTGAGTAAATAATGACAATTTTCATTTCTGGTGAATTTCCTACCATTTCCTTTAACATGCTGCTCCTTTGCTTTCTTATGAGTGAGTGATATGCTGTTAAACTTCAATGTTTTGCGCTGGTAAATGGGCTTGTGGTGGATGGGGGAAGCGTTGGAGTTCCTGTCATATTCTGGCTTGTGTTAGGCACTCAGGCAGAAGTTTGCAGGCATCAGTGAACCTCTCATACTCTCTGTTTTGACACAGTGTCAGACAGACGCACTGGAGCATAACTTGTGTAGACGTCTGCGGTGTTGTAAGAGTCCTCATACACAAGGAAGTGTGTTCTTCTCTCATTTATACTTCTTTCTGGACCGTTTTTTCCCTCTTTTTCTGTTACTTTATGTCTTTCGGAGAACTGATGCTGTTTCCCTTTCTCTCACTTTCTCTTTCTCTCTCTGGCTGTGTGGTTCTGGCAGTCCACTGGGGCAAAGCAACTGCTTTTAAACGAAATGTACATTTATAGATACTCCTCTGTTTCCCATGATGTTTTTCCAACATTCTGTTCTTGGCACTGAAATGCGATCATTGTACTGGTTTATGTAAAACCGCAGCAGAGCCAGTTCTGGAGAAAGAACTGTTTTGTATTTCACTGACCTGGCTATCTGGTGTCATCACACGGCTCTCCAGAATACTTGATTCTGATTGGTCAATCACAGAATTCTGCAGTTATAATGACGTGAAACTGTATATCTGACAGTTGTCCCTGGCAACCAGTCTCCATGCTGGTTTTAAGTCTCTTGTTTCCCTCTGCGCTCTCTTTCTTCTCACATGATAAAAAAACTGAAATCAATATTTCATGTTCATGTATTTATTTATTTGGTGAGTCAGCCAAGCATAGTCACAAAATAAACCCTTTCAGGTTGATATAAGAACTTTCTGCTTTACATCTGAGTTTATTTTGTGATCATGACCAGCTGACTGCCTATGCCTCATATTTATTTTATATTGTACTCTTATTTTAAATTACTACAAACTATAAAACTATATCTATTTTCATTGAAACAGGAGCTTTGGCATAAAATTACTGCTATCAAATAATACTGATTTACCCTACATTAAAGTCCTTGAACAGACTGACCTCTATATATGATTACTCATAATCTCATAATATGTGACCCTGGACCACAAAACCAGTCATAAGTGTCAATTTTTCAAAATTGGTGAATAAATAAGCTTTCCATTGATGTATGGTTTGTTAGGATCGGACAATATTTGGCAGAGATACAACTATTTGAAAATCTGGAATCTGAGGGTGCAAAAAAATCAAAATATTGAGAAAATCGCCTTTAAAGTTGTCCAAATGAAGTACTTAGCAATGCACATTACTAATCAAAAATTAAGTTTTGATATATTTGCAGTAGGAAATTTACAAAATATCTTCATGGAACATGATCTTTACTTAATGTCCTAATGATTTTTGGCATAAAAGAAAAATCAATAATTTTGACCCATACAATGTATTTTTGGCTATTGCTACAAATATACCCCAGTGACTTAAGACTGGTTTTGTGGTCCAGGATCACATATTGACCTGTGCAATACCATAATCCTTTTGGGATTGAGTGAGTTGCAATTTATTCACCCAATTTTCCGTTCCAGATATACTTCTGCAGACAAAACCTTCATTCTATGGCACATAATATTCACATAATTACCAGCCTGATTATTGCTTCGGCACAGGTGGTCAATCTTTACACCAGACCTGATGGCCAAATGTTAGCTGAATAGTCTGTTACAGGTGATAAATTGCAGTTCTATTAGTGTATTTAGGTGAGAACATAGTGAAAAACCTTTTCTAGGATTGCAAAGCAGTAGTACAACTGAATATGCAGTAGATTGAAGGTTAGGATCGATAGTGCATGACACTGACTGTTGATGCAATTATGTTGAAATATACAGCAAGCAACAGTTCATAACCATACATCGCTAATGTGTGACTGCTGCTGCTTTATGTAATTTTCTCAGATATTTACATAATGTCATGGTATTAAATGGTGCCAACCCATCCCATGTTTTCTTTTGCTAAATCTACTGTGCTATATGTAACGGAAAAATCTGTTAGAGAAGCTTAGCAGAAACAACTGTTTTCAACAAGATAATAAGAAAAAATGTTATTTGAGCATTTGGCATATTAAAAGCCTATTAAAAATGATTTCCAAACAATCATGTGACACTGTAGATTGGAGTAATGTCTGCTAAAACTTTGTCATCACAGGAATAAATTATTTTTAGGATTAATATTTTAAAATATATTCAATTAGAAAACAGTTATTTTAAATTGTAATAATATTTCACAATATTACTGTTTTACTGTATTTGATCAAATAAATGCAGCCTTGGTAAGATATAAGATATATATACCTTGTATAAGATACCTTCATCAAAACAAACTTTTGAACTATAATATAATATAATATAATATAATATAATATAATATAATATAATATAATATAATATAATATAATATAATATAATATAATATAATATAATATAATATAATATAATATAATATAATATAATATAATATAATGGAAAGAATATAACTGGTTACTGCATTTTCACCACCTTTTTTAAAACAGTCCTATGGTGTGATAAATGAAATTGTTAAAGTGCAAATATTACATGAAGCCTTTAAATGAAATATGGACTCATATACATAGCAGGCATAATAATTCTAGAATAATTTGACAAAAATTGTGGCACATCACAGGATACTGCTAATACTGCTTGAAATTTTAAGGGCAACAATCACAAAATAATTGGTTCAGGCTTCCTTCAAAACCCTATTAACTATGAATGTAATATTAACAATGAATGAAGTGCACGTTATTTATACTGGTGAACAAATTATCAGTGCTTTTTTCCCATCCAGTGATTTAACTCCCTTGTGAAATGCAGCATTAGAAATTCATGCAGCCAGGAGACAACTGTACTGAGAGCAGTAATCTTTCAATAGAATCCCATGATCATATTTAGATGTCTCTCTTTATCACTGCATGTAGCTTTTGGCTCAGTGGAAAACTTAAAACTGCAGTTTTTTTTTTTTTTTTTTGGTATTTATTGTTAAGCACCAAAACCCAGCATGGTGTCCTCCTTTAATCAATCAAAGTAAGGCTGCATTTGCATTATGCATGAGTACTAAATCTGTTATTCATCTGAATCTAAAATAAATGCTCCAAAAAAAGCAGGAGCAATTCTCTATTGTTACACAGAGCTTCTGACCTATATTCCAATGTATGAACGGTTATTAAGATTTCTGTGAAAATGTACATTTCGCTTTTAGATAGAATCGCATGATCTTCATTCAACTGAGGATTTGTTTGTAAATCAGAGATGTGTCAGACACTGTGTCTTGTCATACAGAATTTTGATAATGTTATTTAATTAACCTGTAAAGTCGCTATGAATTCATGCCATGGCTCAGGTGGACCCAAAGGCATTTGTTAGAGGAGAGAACAGCACAGCAGCTACTCATTAGTCACGTCTGTGTCTAACATCCATATGAGATCCATTCCTCACTTCAGAATAAGGCAACATCTGAATCTGCTGCTTCTATCTGTATCAGATTAGCTATGCTGAGATACAGCATTTCAAACATGACAGGGATATGTTGTGTTGTTTAAATACAGCAAGCTAATACCTCCAAGCAGCACAATAAATTATAGTGTTTTGTATTTTTCTCAATCATCATTAATTGAGTCAGGACTAATGTGCGTAATGCGACGCATCTTTGAATTTGCATTTTCAAAAAATAGAGGCTACACTCTGTTAGCTATTTCAAATATGCTGTGAACATGTGTGCTAAAGGAATAATTCACCAAAAAATTAGCATTTGCTAAAAATTGACTTTTTTTTCCCATCAGAACAGATTTTGAGAAATTTATCATTATATCACTTGCTCACCAATGGATCCTCTGTGAATGGGTGCCGTCAGAATGAGAGTCCAAACAGCTGATAAAAACATCACAATAATCCACACGACTCCAGTCCATCAATTAACGTCTTGTGAAGTGTTTTTAATGAACAAATTCTTCATTAAGACGTTTTTAATGTCAAACCTTCGCTTCTGGCTAAAATAAGTCCTTTATTCATAATATCGCCTTCTCCAGTAAAAAAAGTTGTCTCAAGCACCGTTCAATAGGAAAACAGTTCTGAACAAACATGTTGGTGGATGATGTCAGGGGACAAAAGGATGGACTTTTTCACTGGAGGAAGCATCATTATGGATTATGGACTTTGGCCAGAAGAAATGGTTTAAAGTGAAAACACCATAATGATGGATTTGTTTCTTACAAGCATGCAGCTTGTCACTTCACAAGATATTAATTGATTGATTGGAGTCATGTGGATTACTTGTGGATTATTGTGATGTTTTTATCAGTTGTTTGGTCTCATTCTGACAGCACCCATTCGATCCACTGCTGAGCAAGTCATGTAAAGCTAAATTCCTCCAAATCAATGAATGTTTTAATGATGTAATAAACCCATCTTGGGTGGCCTGAGGGTATCTAAATTTTCAGTAAATTTGGTGAATTATACTTTTACTTTAAAAAAATGTTAAGTGTGCCTTGTGCAGTCTTTAATCTCCTGTATAATTGTATAAAAGCAACACCAATATATTTTTATAGTGGTCTTTTTTCTTTCTTTTTTTGTGATTCTAAAAAATGTGAACTAGTAAAAATGTATAATTTTCTAAGTGTGTTACAACAAAAAAAGATCTTTTTGTGCACTGTCATATATAATATTTTTAAATGAAATATAGAGGTTGTTCGTGTTTGTGCTGAAACTCATCCTACCTAATTTTTGCATGCATGCACGAAGCCTCTCCTCAAGATTAGACACCCTGTTGTGAAGCTCCTCGTAGTCAAAGGCCCCGATCTCCTCCTGCAGTTCACTTAGCACTGATGTCAGATTCTTGACCTCCTCTTTAAACTGCATTACCAATTTTGCATCGGCCTTGTATTCCTCCAACACTGGTATCATTGGCCTAAGTTCCTCCATTTTCGTTTTTATGGCCTGAAAGGTTAAAATAGGCTTGGTTCAGTAGGCATGCGTGCAACGATTGCGTCCAAACACCTGTCTTGCCCTACACTTGCCCTCTCTGCCTACTCTATCATCATTTCTGAGTGTGCCTAGCAAACAGATGTAGAGTTCAACATGGCATAAAACAAGTTCTCAGTACACCAGCAAAAATTTGAAAAAACTCTCTTTATTATTCATCGTTTAAAATGCAAGGTGTGAGGGTTACATGCTTCACATACAACAATAGTTTCCCTTGTTTCAAAATATCCAAATGTGCATAAACAAATCTGAATTATAGACATGGAGATGTCATAACATAAGAAAATCTACTCATGGAAGGCTGCAATAGTGGCATGCACAAAAAGACTGGGATCAGAATTCAAAGGTGCTTTGTATTTCAAATAAACTGAATGATGCAATCAGTTGACCAGTTGAGGATTACAATGGGATTGAACTTGTTCTTCAGTCTCTGCAGCTTTGATTTAATTCATAAAGTTAGCCCTGCAAGCAAGAAAATGAAATTTGGTTGAATAACTAACTCGCTAGCCTTTCTAACACACACAGTTTCACAGATACAGCTGTTTGTACAGAAATGATGCAACAATTTATTTTAAAAACAGTTTGATAAGATGAGCTATGAACACACAAAAACATGCTTCAAATTATTTGCAGAAGTGCAAATAATCATGATGGTTTCTGCACATAAATCTGGACATGAATAAAGAACATAATATCATTTGCAAGTTAGTAAAATTATACATACGCTCCCGTTTAAAAAGTTGGGGGTTTTAATATAATTTTTTTTTTTATTATTAAATAAGCTCAGCACATGACATGCAGACAAAAATATATTCATCATGGCCAAACATTAAGAATTTGTTCCCTCATTATATTTTCCCGTTCTCTCATTTTAGTTACATTGTGGCCACATTGTACTAATTTGTTCTCTCATTTTGATTTAATTAAATTAGTACAACATGGCCACAATTTAGTAATATGAGGGAATGAATTATAAATATTATTATGATTTAAAATAACATTTTTATGATGGCAAAGTTGAATTATTCCAGTCTTTAGTGTCACATGAAAAATAATTCTAATATGAAATAATTCTAATATACTGATTTGTTGCTCAAGAAACATTTCTTTTTATTTTCAGTGTTGAAAACAATGCAGCTTAAAATTTCTGTGGAAACTCTGGGACATTTTTTCAGAATTCTTTAATGAATAGAAACAGCATTTATTGAAATAGAAATATTTTGTCACTATTGATCAATTTGATGCATCTTTATAAAATTTAATGCTGAGTAAAACTAGTAATTTCTTTAAAAAAATAAAATAAAAATCTTACTGACCCCAAACATTTGAAAGCCAGTTTATATTATATTACATTATACTGGGATCAATAAGTGCTAAATCATCCTTGTCCAAACAAAGATTCCATTTATCAAATTCTAAATGTATTCTTCCTTCTGCTGAAATGACATGTTTGTATATACTCTGTGTATATCTGAACTTCTGAAAACGTGTACCATATGGACTCTCATGTGGGTATAAAGATCATACAATGGTGTATTCGATGACCTTTCCAGTGATTGCATCCAAATATCTGATGTCTTCATGTAATAAATGTTTAAAGGTCAAGCCATAAAATGTTTTGAGTAGTTTTATTACTTGGTAAATGAACAAGAGGTGCCATATTCCTGACCATAACATTCAGTTTGACTAGAACAAAATGTTCAATACATTATTTTGTTTAAAAGACTTTGAGAAGGGCCAGATGATGCCGAAGGAGCTAAGAGACTGTGCTAGACTGATCTATAAAATCTATGCCACTTTGGGAGCTCGATACACACACTACAAATTGCAACGTGCAACAAAATCACCGCGCCTCCATTTAGAAAACTAGCAACGGCCTCATTAGCATGCAGATGCAACTGATGTCAGACAGCTAACAATAGCTAAGATGGAAAAGATGCTATGTCACCAAAATGAATCATATTTTGTAATTCATTTCTTGTGGGGAAAATGCCTGTGGCATGAACTCGAGAGGACAAAATCATTGTAACAAATATTCTGAGCTCACTTGGCTCGAAAATGTACAGAAAATGAATATGCTGTTTTCTCACAGATTGATTTGTAATGTAATGTTAAAGGCCAGTATTGGGAGCTGAATTAAATAAGTGAGTTAACCTTTTGGTAAATGAGACATACTGTATGCGGTCACGAATGAAATATGACATTGACAGTGGAACAACCACACTGATCTGGAGGAGCTCATGTATTTGTACGCACCTTGTATTGTTTGGCGATATTCTGCTTGTGGCTTTCCTCCACCTGTTTGAACTTGGATTCCAGGCCTCTCAACTGCACCTCCATTCTTTGCACATACTGCAGGTCTTTCTGGGTCCTCTGGTCAAGATTCTGGATGGACTGAGTCATATTCTGGACCTGAGAGAGAGAAAGAGAGCATAAGAGAAGAATAATAAGCCATGGGCTGGGTGAACAGAACTATGAAAGGCATTCAGTGAGCTGTATATTCTGTCAGTAGGTCTTTGCGGGGATTAGTTTCAAAGGTTACTTTTTCCAGGAGCTGTCTCAGTTGTTTGGTCCTGGCATCCCGTGAACACATGGTCTGCTGAGGAGCCACAACAGTGCACACACACCTGCCCTCACTGTCTTGAGCTGAGCTGTACACCTGCCACGACTCCTCTGGGTTAGCAGGCAGCACCTGGGCAAGGGACAAAACGAAGAGGAAAAAAGGTCAGTGACTGATCGGGATGTGCTTTATGGGAAACAGCTTTGCAACAGTTTTCTTCTTTCTCCCAATGCAGCCTTTGGGAAGGTTAATTACCTGAACCCTACACAAGGGTCAGAGTGATAGAGTTTCTGGCCAGATGATGGAAACTGTCATGCCAGTGCAAGTTTTACGTTGCAGTAATCAAACATTTATGGACTGTTTTTTAATGCCTCATGTTTGGTTGCCTGAGGTTTATGAAATGTTGTTTTTGTGAATTCTGCTGAAGTAAATATGTCACATTATTTAGCTGGATGATATAGACGAGGGTTTTGTAATTTTAAGGATGACTTGTGATAATCTTGTAAGAATGAGTTTCATCAGTATAAAATGAAAAAGAAAAACAAATTAGAAATGCGTTGCACCATACGCTATCGTTTTCAAGCAAAAGTATTTATAAAGTTGATATATCATGAGGCTACAAAACTAAATCCTGATATTCCACCATCTATATAATAAATTATATAATATCATTTTAGTTTTAAAAACATATTTTAATGGCAAAATAATTAGTTATTATATATTATCATATATATGTTCCAACTAGGATAAAAATATTTCAAGCTACAGTATTCAATCTCTATTTTATTTTATTTTCCTTTCTCACATTTTGTTCCTCCTTGTCCATCAGGAGCAGAGCAGTGTATTAGTGGTCAATATACTGATAAAACAGTTTTTTAAGGATTTTCATAGTTGGTGCTTTGATGTGAAATGGTCTTTTCTCGAAGGGGATTTTATGACCCAGTGGTTTTACATAAAAGAGCCATCTGGAAGAGTGAGCGTTTCCATATGTCTTGTCCTAATCCTGAGTAATCTAATGAATAATCCATATTCATAACCAGTGCAGACAGAAAGCACTTTTTATTAAATCGAAGGAACATCTTTGCAAATCTGCTGCCATTGTAATGCTGAATTCAGATTATAATAAAATCTAATGTTTTTACTGTTTGAGGACAGAGCTTACCACAATACCAAAATAGTGAAGGAATATATTACATAAGAAAAAGAAAGAAGAAAAAAGATTGTATCATTCCCTTGCTCACAAACAACAGTTTTAATTAGTATATATTTCAACACAGGATTTCTAAGATAGCAGGTGATTAATACAAAATATTCAAGATTATAAACACACTCAAAGTCAATAATCCCCCCGCTGAGACACATTTTTACCTGATTGCACCATTTGAACCTGAGAAGACAAAGGTTTTTGCCCATTGGAAAATCTGTATAATATTGGACATCTATTGGACACGCTGTCACTGCTAGGTCAACTCCAACCAGCTGGTTCCTACTACCTCGTCCCATAAACAAACACCTTCTGATAAATACAGGATGTCTTAAACAAGAAACACTGAACTAACGATAATGCGTTTTTGCTTTCCTTTGCAAAAGTTCAGTGTCAAAATATGGGTTTATATTATTTGCCACCTTTTGTGTTGCTACACTACATGAATCATGCAGAGACATAGGTTCACTTAAAGCCATGCAGTCCCAATGAATAACTGAGGTCTTACAATTTTTTTCTATACTGTAGCACAGCAACAATTCCACCAATACACAACACCAAAATAAAGACAGGCATATACTTAAATAGTTTTAATGCCTCTACTGTAATGGGACCACAATCTATAACAGCCTACAAAAATAATTATCATATTTATATACTATGATATTTATGATATTTACACGGTACTCCACTTAAAAGAATACTATATAACCACCACGGTTCAGAACAAGTCACAAAAACATGATATTAACATGGTACATTGTAAATATATATATATTCCGGAGTCGGATTGGATGTTTTTAGAGTACTGTGTGAACAACATAATTTTTCCATTTCCTAACTTACATTATTTAAATAGTATAATTTATAACGTATAAATAATTTAATGTTTTTCACTGCTCATGAACAAAGAGAATGAAGAAACTCACGCCAGTGCTCCGGTCCGGTACACCCGGAGGTGCCACGCTTAATTTGGTGCTATTCAGACCTACTAGAGAGGGCAAGGTTTGCGACATCCAGTTGGTGATCATCGCCATCGTGCTGAGCACTACTCCAATTTTCAGCAAAGGCACCGACATCTCTGCTCTTCTCTTTCCCAGTAACCTTCATTATACACATTCCAGTAGAAAACTGTAACCTGCGCTGCTGACAGAGGTGATGTGCTTCTGTAAAGCACCCAGTGTAAATGCATTCATCTCGGGCATTTCTACTCGCGCTATCCTATACTGAACTTTATAATTACTCAAGCTCTTTCGGTTTCGGAGAAGAGTGCTGTTCTGTCTTCTCTCTTCACGCGAATAATGACGGCAGTTCAGCAGACCATCTCATCTCATTGGTTCCGTGCCTCCGCCCACCCGCTTTACTGGTGAAATATTCATAAAAATCACAAAACTCCTCCAGCGCTTGACGCACGAATATACTAAATCACTAAACACAACGTTTTTTCGTACTCTCACAATATCCAAACTCTTATACATATATAGTTAAAACAGGTTTTAATACACAAAACAGCCTACTTTGCTCTCAAACAGCCTTAAAACAGTAAGAGATGTTTTATTAAATCATAAACTTTCAAAAAATAACTAAATAAATAAAAAATCTCAGAATGTTCTAAAAATCGCGTTCGATAGTTCGCTACAGGAGCGCATTACTAGCCTATTGTAGGTTCAGTATTGCGTGTTTTTTTAAGATGAAAAAGTTTTTAATTCATTGCTTTATTTATATGACTCAAAAAAATTAGGCTATTGGGGGCATCGGCAAAGCATAGGTAATGCCATTATTTATCGCTTGGTTCTAGGATTTCATCTTTATATAGGGGGGGCTTAGCCTGGAGAGACTAGATACAACAATACAAATGACCTAAATAAACAGTATTTTACTGTGCTTATGAAAACTGTATTACTGTATTAAGTAATTTGACACAATTACCTATTAAAGTTACAGAAGTTACTTAGTGAGTGATTCTCATGTTTTTCTTTTGTTGTTTGATTAACATTATTAGCCTAATATAAGAAATGCATGGATCCGTTATAATGACACACATTCAATATTTTCTTAACTGTTTATGTTTATTTAAGACGTAACCGACTGCGTTTACTTGGATACTGGTCAAGACAGCCATTGTGGCATAGTATTATGTGTATTTGCTTATTTGCGCGAAAGTGAATGACCCGATCTCATGAAAGTGCGTTTCAATGGCACGAAACAGAAAATCGTGGCACTGAAACGCACTTTCATGAGACCAGGCTGCGGTACTGGCGTGCTGTCCGTGCAGTGCCTCTCAGTGCGTGCGCGCTTCATTCAAACATGTCCGTGTACAGTAACGATATATCACAGCTCTGAGTACCACATTGAGATCGATAAACGAGCGAGAATGATAAACTTTCTTGAGGAAGCAGCACTGGCCTGATGGTTCAGATCGCTGATCATAGTTTTAGGGGGGCTGAGATGACAAATAGGGGGGCTGAAGCCCACCTAAAAAAGGTCTAGAACCGCCCCTGGTCATACATTTAGATAACTGATACGCAAACGTCTTAAAGACGGGCGGTGAAAGGTGCTGGTCGAGACGATACAATTTTGCATTTTGGGGTTACACGAGACTAAAATTACCTACTTGCGTTCCTCTTCAAAGTCGACCCCACTGAATAATTCGTGCGCTGTGTTGCGGTTTATAGGTGTAATATTGCAGCCATCTACAGGCTCTCTCTACCGCATGCAGTGCACAGTACCCACCATTATTTATGTTCTCTAAATGATTGTTAATGCTCTCTGAGCATTTCATTAAACTGAAATATCAATAGATGTTTGATTAAAAAGATAGCTCACTTATGCACAGCCTAAAACAGAGTGCTTTATGAGTGCTATTTATGAGTCACTTCTGAACAGGGAATTTTTAATAGGATAGCTGACCACTGGCACAAGTTATCCTCAGCCAACAGAGGGCAGTACAGGTTTCTTTCTCAGTTTAACATTTTTCTCCTGGACAAAAGTTTCAATCAAACCCTCAACACCCCCTTCCCAATCATGCATCTTATTATTAATATATATATATATATATATATATATATATATATATATATATATATATATATATATATATATATATATATATATATATATATATATATGTTTTGCATAGGCTATTTGTTTTACGCACAAATTCACCATAGACACGTTCTAAATGAACTAGTGACAAATTAGCACTCACACACAGACTTAACTCTTGTTCTCTACTTATACGTTACTGCGCTGACGTATAAAGGGAAATATCAGATTTATGAACATTTTGAATTAATTTTATTGAATGTGAAACTATACTTACAATTTTGATTTAAGATTGATTAAAGATACTGTCTAAAATAATGTTTAACTTATGTTATTAGCACTCTATAATATGAAGTGCATAGTTAACATAATAGGGAGGAAACAATAGCCTATATATTTTGTGTCAACCTGAATTTTTATTAAATCAGACAGGATCTCTCTCTTTTTTTTTCAGTGGTTCATAATTTGGGACAGATTACAAATTATGGCACAGGGCACTTAGTTTCAGATGACTGATTTTGTTATATGAATCATCTAATAATTCACAGTTATATAATGAATTAGAACATTTTAACCTGTTTAAAAAGAGCTACTTGTAGAATTAAGGTAAAATAAATGTTTTAAATAATGTTTCTTGGACAAAAAAAAAAAAAATTAAAAAAAAAAAAAAAAAATCCATGGATGGAGAATATAGAAAAGAGGCTAAATTAATTACATTGCAATATTAATTTTCTTTACATTAAGACTAATGTCCTTGTCCCTTCAGTATAGCTGTTATCATTTGATTAACTCACCAACAAGGATTTAATGTCAAGGCGTAAGGAAAAACTAGTTACTGAAGAGCAAGCATCAATGTGGAGTGTGGAGAAAGCAATTTACTTGCTATTTTTGTCTTCAAAGTGAGACTGTAGAGTGTCAGAGACAATCACAGTGTGTGGATAATGAGAATACACTGCACAAGCCCTGGAGTCTTTTATCTTCAATAGGAATAATCATACAAATGATAAAATGATACTGATGATCACTGTCTCACACACACTCTAACAGAGACATCACTGCTACCAAGATGCATTTATCTTCAAATACTAAAACTGCCAACATTCATAATCACCTACAATAAAGCCTATATAAAAGTTACTATTAAAAAAAAAATCCTCTAGCCATGTGGGATAAAAGCTGTAGAAAGGAGAATCCCCGCTGTGATTTTTTTTTTCTTCTAAATGAGGTTTAATCATATTAGTCCATCCCGATTTCTGCTGCCCAATAGATTAATCTGCCCTTATGATAATACACGAAACCGGCTTATTTTGAGCATATCTGCTTAATTAACCTGAGATGTGCGCTGAAAATGGCGTTTATAAACCTACTTGGGTGAGTTCAGTGCCCATCAGTACAAGGAGGGTGAGACTCAGGAGCTTGCTTGCAGGCTGCATCTTCTGCCGCCGATGCCACCTGATCCGAGGATATCACATGCAGAGCTGTTTTCTGTGCAGCTGTCCGGCTCTCTACTAGATGCTCCTCTTGAACGTGCGTATAGATTTTAATTCAGCGCCAAAATAATGGAAAAATGAGACTGGAATGGATTGCGGAGCCGCCTCTTTGCATATTTATCTCATCTCAGCTTCTCGACGCCTCCTCGTCCTCTGTCCTGCTGGACCGGCGATCCGACCGCGAATGTAGGGGTGAGCACGAAAGCGGCGAAAATATTACTTCATCACTAGACAAACTTGGCTGCTTAATACGAGAGAGTAGGTGTGGGCAGGAAATTTGAGAAGCGGGGCCAAGCAGTGGTGCTGAACCGGATGTGACACGAACTGGCGTGGGAAATTCAAAAACCAAGAGAAGGACCTGAGCAGCGCGAGCAGCGTGAGACGAGCTGCTGGAGTGAAGAGAGAGAGTGAGCTAGAATCTGCTGTCACTGCTGGACATGTCAAACAGCGCAGTTCACAGCACAAGTGCCACGACTGAACTATAAGGATAATAAAAGGAGTGCCGAGGTTGCCATGGAGACGCCGTCCTCCTTGGGTACCACTAATAATAATTAAAAAGAAAATTAAAGCTGACACATTTTTAAATATACATTTGTCATTTAGAACGATCATAAATATAAAAGTTAATATATATATATATATATATATATATATATATATATATATATATATATGTATACAAGTAAAATATGTTACACAATAATAATAATAATAATAATAATAATAATAAAAATAATCATTATTATTACTATTAGGAAATGTATATAAAATATAGTAATATATAATGGTTTTATAAAACGTTAAATTATGTAAATTCATATAAGAAATCTTTATATCTTATATATCTATATCATGAATATCTTTATATAACACATATATTACATTTATACATTCATAATGTTACTATTTTAAATAAATACTGTTTTTTGAGCTTTATATTCATTAAATACTTGAAAAGAAGCATCATGTTTCCTTAAAAATATTCAGCAACAAAAACTGTTTTCAATATTGATAATAATAATAAGAAGAAGCATTATTAATAAATGAGCGCCAACAGACTGACATTATGGCTCTTGAAAATTCAGCTTTACCATCAGAAGAATAAATTTAATTTTACAATATAATAATTTTAAAAAACAGTTCTTTTGAACTGTAATAAAATTCAACAATGTTACTATTTTTGCAGTATTTTTATCAAATAGATGCAGCCTTGGTGAGCATAAGAGACTTCTTTCAAAAACATTAAAAAATCCTAATTATTTCCATCCTTTAGTGGTATAGTGTATAATTTACCTGTTTCAATTATACATAATGTGTATATTTAAGTAGCTATTGAATGTGTATGTAAAGACAATAAATATATACAGACAAACCAAAAAAAAAGTTAAACTGCGTCAGAACAAATTCATCTTGATAATGTCAGATAACTTTGACAGAGACATATGTAACAAAACATGGTCAGGTCAAAGTGTCACATCAAATTTTTGGTTCCAAATTTTTATCAGTTTTACTGCTAGTCCACTGTATGAAGAAATTTTGGGTATGATATGTCACAGTTTATTTTATTTTGCTATCCTCACTTAAATTTACTAGTAAAAACTAGTAAAAAAAAAAAAAAAAAAAAAATCAAAAATGATATCTGGTGTCTGAATAAGTTTTGGTTTGACTGTAATTGTTATTTTTAGCCCAAACCAACCTGTACCAAACAAATTCAAGATATTAAAGTTTCAACATCCTCATTTAATCAATATGAAAGACCTTAAATACCATCGTTAAGGTTTCTCCATTTACTGACAGTAATTGACTCACCCAAAAGAGCGACAGGCTAAATGTCATCACCACGGTGGCCTTAAGAAGCACAACAGTCTAGACCAAACTCCTTGTATTAGAGGTCGAATTAACACCTGGTGTTGCAGTACTACAACAAACAGAATGTGCAAACAGTTTTTGTTTGAAGACTACTTTTTACATTTACATATGCAAATAATAAGTAAATAAATTAACAGGATAATTCAGGGGTCTTTTTTTCATGCCATGGAGCCCCGTAGTGCATATGGAGATGAGCGAGAGCAGAGACATTAGATATTATATAAAACTGCCACATTTTAAGACTGGCCTGTAATGCATATAAAAACTTCAATTAAAGCTGAAGTTAACTTAATATTGTATTTTTTTTCTTTTCTTTTTTTCATCACAAAAATTACTTTGTGATCAAACAATAATTAGCAGAACTCCTTAGGTACTTCATTAAACTCCTTAGGGATCGCAGGACCATTTTTGAATATCATTGTTATAAAATATTATATTTTGACTAAAAGATGCAAAAACAAACAAACAAGCAAGCAAACGGACTAGACTACCACCAACTAGACCAGGGGCTAGGGCCCACTAAATGATTTTATTATTATTATTTTAAGATGACTTCTTTTAAAAATAAGACAAGAATTAAAATAACATTAATAACAAAATATTTCTTATTTTAATTTACCCTCTTACACTCAAAACTTTTCTCTTCTTTGAAGAACTATGGTTCCCACAAAAAGGTTGTTTAAAAAATAAAATTCAGTGGTTTTACACACACACACACACACACACACACACACACACACACACACACACACACACAGAGAGAGCACAGTCAAACCAAAATTTATTCAGATACCTGGTCAGGTATCAAATCAAAGTGTCAAATCCAATTATTGGTCCCAAATTTTCAATATCAATTTTACTAGTAGTCCACTGTATGAAGAATTTTTTGGTATAATATGTTACAGCTTACTTTATTTTGCTATCCTCACTTACATAAATGAACTATAGTGTCCTGCACCCACTAGTAAAAAATATAAAAAATTATATCTGTTGTCTGAATAACTTTTGGTTAGAGAGAGAGAATATATATTCTAATTACAGTATGTGAAGCTCTAAAATATTTTTTTATTGAGTAAAACTTGTAAAACAAATAAATAAATAAATAAATAAATAAATAAATAAATAAATCTTTAATTTTTAATCACTGGGCAATTGAATATTGTTGCAGCCTTGGAGTCAAAAAAGGTTCAGAACCACTGGACTTGACAGATGGATAGATGTGTGAATCCAGGGTTATAAAGAATTGACGTTAGCCTTCTAGTTTACCACAGCAGAGAAGCCTGGAGATTTTTTTTTATCTTGTTACACAAGTTGAAAGACCTATACCACTTCAGAAAATACTGCACAGCTTGACTTGAACATTGTAGCTGTGTAGGTGGACTCTCAGGTCCATGAATCCTAAGTTTGCCATTTGTGATGCAGTCTGCAGATGGATTGTTTTAAAACTTCAGCAGGTAGTGTGAATAGTGATATATAGGACATGTGTTGTGTGAAGGGTTAGACTGAGGTGCTCCAGGGCTGCTCACTACCATTTCTGACATTCAGCTTCACAAACCATTACCTGTCAGTATAAGACAGTCCATGATGCAGAAGACTCTAGGGAAGCCCACCACCTGCATTGAAATGTTCTTGTTAGCATAGGGATAAGAACACAGTTTTATTTGTGGATATATATTCTTTTCATCTAATATCATTCTAATAGTAGAGACCAAATTTATCGTATAAGATAAATGTGCTCTCACAACAGGGACTTATATCAGTGTCTCTAGCAAATAGTTTGTTTTCCACTGCAAATACTTGAAGCAGGCTTGTAAATGAATGCATAAATAGACTCCCTGCTTAGGCAAAACAAAGCCCTTGAGAGGTTTTGAGACAAGCTTGGGGAGATGTCCCACTTTTCAGTCTCTTTCTCTTTTTGATTTTGAGACCAGCGAAACACACAAAGTGCTTTTGTTTCTTTTCAATACCTTTGGATCTGCTTCCACAATCTGTCTTTTCTTTTCAAAGAGATTTTTATAAAATCATACGCTAACACACAAAAGTCTTCAAACATGTTTGTGTGAAAGGGAAAGCAGAATTAGGGGGCAAATGAATGCGTGGAGTTACATAATGTTGGACTTGTAGATCAATCATAGCTCAGTGGAACACAGAGGAACATTTATTCATTTTCAGATTGGACATTGATTGATGCCTCTAGAGGAGTGAGATTCAACATCAGACTCTTTCATTTACAGAATTTCAGGTCATGCTGCTTTCGCACACATCAATTTCCTATATCTTTTCACCCTGCCATGCTCATCATTTAACATCTCGGTGAAGAGATCTCAGTTTGCACAAGTGCTGTATTCCATAATTAAAGATTTTTTTTCTTGGTAGCCTGGTTACTTGTCATTTTTGTGGATGTCAAAGACGGCCTGACTGAACAACCTGTGGTCAAGTGTCTCGCTGATGCGACGGTATTTGAGGATGATTTTAGTAAGTCTTCAAATAGAGCAGTTATTTTTCCATAACAATAGCCAAACGACTGGTATCTGAAGAGATTGTTCAAAAATAGAAGTGTGAATTAAAATCACGCTGTGACATGCATCAAAAGGAGATCTTATTATCTCGCTTATCCTAATCAGCAGCATTCAGTCCTCAGCTTTACCAGTTTTCAGTGGCAACATAGAGCAAGATTAAAACTCTTTAACAGTCCCATTAAAGGAAAAAAAACCCTCTCTGAAACAATTTCAATAGGATGCTAAAGACTAACCAAGCCTTTGATGTAGGATCTAAAACACAAAGGATAGGAGTATAATGTGCCTCAGTTTTTGTGGTGGCAATCTTTGATTCCCATTTGCACATTTTTCATTCTTATACATGATTGTATGAGGCCAGAAGTGGCTGTGATAGCTTGGTGATGCATCAGGTTTCCAAGTAAACATCCAGAGGGTGATGTCTTCAGAGTAAAGCAGACTTGAACTGATAAGTTCTAAGATATCTTTGGTTCCATTATATGCTGTAGAAATCCCAGTATCAATAACAGCACACAATGACTAGCTGTTCTGTTTGTTGTATTGTGACAGAGAGATGGTCTCATTCTCTCAAAGTTGAGTGTTTTTGTGTGTGTCTGTGTATGTGATTAAGATCAAGAAAAACAAGAAATAGTTTTTCATGCATAACAAAGACAATGCAAATATGTAATAAGCATTTAATATAGCAAACAGCGAAAATGGAAGCAACAGACATCACACATTTTCTTTATACAGTTCAATATATTGGAAGAGAGATTTCCAGGCCTCAGTAATAACAGGTGTAGCCCTGTTAAATTGTGCTGTTGTATATTTACAGTTTACTATTTTCAGTAGGTTATGTAACCAATATGTTTTTGTACGTATATGTGGCGTAAACCAATTTTATATGTATGTATGTATTCATTTATGCAACAGTAAAGCCAGCAAACAACATTTTCTTTTGTATTAAAGTTGTACAGATTTTTTGAATGCTCGCAGAATTTTAATTCTCTGGATTATTATCATCTCTTTTTTTACATAAGCTGATCTTCCTAAAGGGGTAGGCCTTGTTCATTCCAAAAAAAAAAAAAAAAGAGAAATTTCTGTCATTGTTTAGTAACATTTATGTCATTTTAATACTGTCTTGGCGGAACACAAAAGAAGATATTTTGAAAAATATTTCAGTGTTTTTTTGTCCATATATTAAAAATCAATTGGGCCCAATGTTGTTGACACCCTCATGTTGTCCTTCATGTCATTCAAGGTTTTCTTTTTTCTGTGAAAGTCACTGGCATTCAAACAACACTTGATTTTTACAAAAATCTTTTTCAAAATATCTTTTGTTTTCCGCTGAAGAACAGAAGTCTTGGAATGACATGAGCATGAGTAAATGATGACAGAATTTCCTTTTGGGGCTGAACGATCCCTTTAATGAAGATCAGAGACTGCTACTTTCGATTTCTTTACTTGTGAGTTCTTACTGAGCTTACATTTCTGTTCTTAGTAGTAAAAAGGCTTCATAGTAATACTATAGCAATATTTTAAGAAGACCTTTGCCTCCATTATGCTGTTCTTCAGGGAAACAGATAGCACCTCCGTATGTTCAGACTTTTGCTTGCTGGAAATAACTAGAAGTGAACTTGTTTTATTTAAGAACGACTAACAGGCCTCTTTAATATTTATAAGGTCTTTCCACACTGACTGCTCATTCGCAGTATCTCCAATTTTAATTGCAAATCTAAATTAGTCATTGAAACCTTTCCGTTAACTCAACACGTACACGCGGTTCCAAATGCGCCGTGACTTGAGTCATAGGCTGTCATGTTTGCTTCCAAAAAGAGGAGGATGGCGGTCCAGATCTGACTGTGGGGACCATCTGCCTCTCTCTAATCCAGTAACCAAACAAGAACCTCACTCTGGCTCCTTTCCTTACCCACAGTGCACTGCTGCTGAGGACATGAAGGCACTGGCAACTTACTAAAGAGCAGATTAATGCAACTTCTCCCAGTGGATGAGGTGTTGGTTAGGTTGAGAGCTTAACTTTTTGAATTAGCCTCATAGCATTAGTTGGCTTATTAACCTTGTACTGTTGTTTTAAGATGGAAATGAATGAGTCTGACATTGCTAAATATAAAGAAGCAGAATAACAAGTTTTGGGAGCACATCAAAGGCTTAGAGACAGGCATCATGCACCTACGTTTACAGCATTTTGAGGGGGAACTAGTGCCAGTCCTGACTAAATTTGGTACCTTAATTTCACATAAAACATGACCAAAGAAAGAACCCCTCAATTCATTGACGTATGAAAGCTTGTTTTCACTCAGTGTAAAACAAACAAAGAAACTAACAAAAAAGTCATTCCAAGCTAGAAAATTGCAATTGTGAGTTATAAAGTCACACTGGGTGATATAAAGTTGCAATTATGAGAAACAAAGTAACAGATATGAGATATAAAGTCACACTGTGAGGTATAAATTCACATTTGGGAGATATAAAGTCACCCATTTTACTAGGGGGCAGAAACAGGCTTCAATAAAGATGTGATAGTCTAGTGGTACAGTTTTTGTTTTGAATCCATGGGACCCATGTTTAAATCTTTAGCAAACCAAACATAATTGCAGATGAACTTGACAGTCTGTGATCATAATTCACCTTTTTATTGCATGGAAATGACAGCTTTGATATTTCATTTCCACAGGAAAAACAGTTGGGATTTGAGCAAAATAATGATGGGTACAGCATTTTCAGTTTAATGCTAGGTTTTTTTAAAATTTTTTTAGTGAAACTGTTTTTTGAAACTTAAACTAACAAACTTAACAAAAAAAAAAAAAAAAAAAAAAAAAAAAAAAAAACTTTTTTATTCTGAGGCTCAAACTGGGAAAAAAATATGTAATTTGGTGCAGTTGCTGATATTTATATGGCCAAAAAGTATGATGAAATTCAAAACGATAATGTAAAACAATGAGATCTTTAAAACAGTATAGCACACTACATACATAAAATGCATATAAATATTAGTTGTCACTATATATCTCCCAATAATGTGTCTTAGTAAGATTTAAATGTTTAGTTTTATTATCAATCTGTAGTTTTTAATGTGTGGACCAAAATATATAAAGTAATGCAATACAGTGATGACTGAAAGATGTACAAATAAACATTCTTCAACAGCTTGTTGGCTTTATTTGATGCTCACATTTTAACCACTATTCTTTTTCCAAAAAATGATGTATGGACAAATAAAGCTGCTTTGGTCCATCCTGAAATATTATTAACAATATAAAAATTACATTAAATTCAGTAAAGTTTTTACAGCAAAGAGACACATGAAACATAACCTGAAGGGAGACATTTTTACAATTATACTAAAAGGTTGTTTATTTGCTAAAAAAGTATAAAGTATCAATCAGAAGACAGAAGGCATGTAGTATATCGTGTTTTCAGCAAAGTTTTGATCATGTTGATAATTTAGAAGCCTTAGAAATTTGCCTATCAAATATGAAACAGTATAGACTTTATAGGATAAAAGCAAATTATCTGCAGTAAACCTTACTGGACGGACCACATTTAGACATGAGAATGAGTCATTTAATTTTCTCAGATCTGCTAAATGCAACAGCATGAAAATATCAAGATATTATAAACAGTAACATCGTTATATTCTGTAAAGCTGCTTTGAAACATTGTACATTTTGAAAAGCACTATAGAAATAAAATGGGAATATCTGCCACCATGTTTTAGATGAACAATTTTTACCCACAATAACTGTGCAGCTTTACTATCAAAGGTACAAATAAGTTTGGAAGTTACATTCAAAAAAGTTAACTTTTAAACTCTGTCAGACTATTGAACCATCTGTGGAGTCTGCTTCAGACTTTATCATTTTCCACAGGCGGTTGATAGATTGTGTTTAATCTCAGGTAATGACTCTGCTATATTTTAGACTGACAGTACTGTAGGCTGTGAACAAGCCTGTCAGTTGTTCATCTAAGAAACAGCTCACTGGAGCGCAGTATGCCTTGAAGCTGTTAAACAAGCTAACCACAGCAGCCAGCCAGCACAAGCACAGACCCCCCCATCATTTCACAAGAGTTTAAAGAAGAAACGCTGAGAGACATAAAAGGGAGACAGCAATAATGTGTCAGGCTTTATGGACTCAAACATGGATCGAAGAGGGGTTAAGGCATAAACAAAGCCGCATTCACAAAATTACATTTAGCTTTGATTTGACGACAAAGACTTTGTGTTGTAGTTACGACTGATCATAAAACACTCCGTAAGTGAGTGCGACATGCCCCAGTGGTGTTGTTACTAAAAATCTGGGAGCTATCAACACTTTAAAATAAGGAAATATGAATTTTAAGGAACAAGAGGAGCAACCAGTGTTTTTTTTTGTCTGAGCATGGAAATGTACAAAATTAAACATCATCCATAACATAACCAGCAAATTGCATTGTTTTGAACAGTACATTTTTATACTGTGTATAGTCCAAGGTAGCTTGCAACGCAGCCAATTATCCTCGGTGTTGGAGGTTCTGAACAGAAAGGTCACTAGCAGAATTGTGTTGTGTGAATAGATTGGGCGGATGAAGGATGAGCAGCTTTCACTTACGATCCTCTCACAACAAGTCAAGTGTAAACAAGAAGTCTTGTTCTATACTTCCATTTCTCCTGAATACTTCAATTCTCTTGCTGTTCGGTGAAAGCATTAAAAGCGGTAAGAAAAGCCTTGGACAGGTTGTTTGGACCCGGCTGGGTGTCAGAGTGATGTGTGGGTCAAACAGCCAGAGCTTTGTATATAATTGGAAGAGCTTTCTTCAAAAAAAGAAAAAGGAACCCCCTTTTTTTTTAGAGTACCTTTTTCCATTTTTCAGTACATAGTTAAGAGGATATCATAAAGTATAATGGCAGAAAAGCTCTTGATGAGACAAATAATGGATACAGTGCAAAGCTTTTCAAATATTTACGTAAATATATCAGCAAGATAACCCTTGTGAAACAGAACTGTGCTTAATTGTACTGAATGTGCACTTGGAGTGTACTTCAAATCTTAAAAATTCCTGCTTGCATATATATTATTGACATAAAAGGCCACTTAAATGTATGCTTACACAACACTGTTTTCAAATAAAAACTACGGTGGCCCAATAGTGCACAACATAACTAAATCTCCACAACACAAGGGAAACAAGCCACAACACAACGAAATTAGCACAACACAACGGAAACAAGCTGCAACACAATGAAATTAGCACAACACAAAGGAAACAAGCTGCAACACAATGAAATCTCCACAACACAATGGAAACAACCCGCAACAAAATGGAAACAAGCTGCAACACAATGAAATTTGCACAACACAACAAAAAATTAGTTGCAGCACAACCAAATTAGCAAAACACAATGGAAACAAGTCGCAACACAACAAAATTAGCACAACACAACAGAAACAAGTCGCAGCACAATGAAATTAGCACAACACAATGAAAACAAGCTGCAATACAATGAAATCTCCACAACACAATGGAAACAAGCACAACACAATGAAATTAGCACAACTCAATGGAAATAAGCTGCAACACAATGAAATTTGCACACCACAAGAGAAACAAGTCACCTTTATTTATATAGCGCTTTTAACAATACAGATTGTGTCAAAGCACTTAACAGTATCAAATTGGAGGATAGAGTGTCAGTAATGTATAATAATAAGATTAAACACTCAATTTTCAGTTAAAGGC
The DNA here is from genome assembly GCA_039654775.1 of Spinibarbus caldwelli. Taxonomy (NCBI): domain Eukaryota; kingdom Metazoa; phylum Chordata; class Actinopteri; order Cypriniformes; family Cyprinidae; genus Spinibarbus; species Spinibarbus caldwelli. The sequence continues at coordinate 18,932,957 of CM077223.1, read as the reverse complement.
ATTTCATTATTGAATTCAGAGATGTCATTGTCTAGCTCAGTTTAGTTTAAATAGTATCTATGAAATAAAATTGACGTTAATCGTAAAAAATTAAGTGTCCCCAACTGAGCAAGCCAGAGGCGACAGCGGCAAGGAACCAAAACTCCCTCTGTGACAGAATGGAGAAAAAAACCTTGGGAGAAACCAGGCTCAGTCGGGGGGCCAGTTCTCCTCTGGCCAGGATATTATTATTTATTTTTTTACTTATTGTTTTAATTAAATGTTAAATGTATAAATGTATTATATTTCTATTTTTATATTGTTGCAATTTCTAACAATAATAGTATTATGTAGTTAGGTATTTTATTATATTTATAGTTATTTTGTTTAATTTTAAGTTCTATTGTATTTAAGTCGAGGTCTTCACTGGGGATATGTCCCCGGGGCTCATCCAGGTGTCCGGCCTCCGGCGACGATCAGGGTCGCAGACATCATCTCCCGGCGCCGATCCACCATCTGATCCGGACACGGACTGAGAAACAGAATAATAAAGAAACAGACAAATATTACCGTAGATGCCATTCTTCTTACGATGTAACGAGTACATCGTGTGTTATGAGGAGTGTTCCCGGTTCCGGTTGATCTAATTAATGCAGCCTAACAATCCTTTAAGGGATTTGAATAATAGAAGTGTATTAGTGTGTTATGTGTAAGCCAGGTTAAAGAAATGTGTCTTTAATCTAGATTTAAACTGACAGAGTGTGTCTGCCTCCCGAACAGTGTTAGGTAGATTGTTCCAGAGTTTAGGCGCTAAATAGGAAAAGGATCTGCCGCCCGCAGTCGATTTTGATATTCTAGGTATTATCAAATGGCCAGAGTTTTGAGAACGCAGCAGACGTGGAGGACTATAATGTGATAAGAGCTCGCTCAAGTACTGAGGAGCTAAGCCATTCAGGGCTTTATAAGTAATTAACAAGATTTTAAAATCTATCCGATGTTTGATAGGGAGCCAGTGCAGTGTTGACAGAACCGGGCTAATATGGTCATACTTCCTGGTTCTAGTAAGGACTCTAGCTGCTGCATTTTGGACCAACTGTAGTTTATTGATCAAGCGTGCAGAACAACCACCCAGTAAAGCATTACAATAGTCTAACCTTGAGGTCATAAACGCATGAATTAGCAATTCTGCATTTGACGTTGAGAGCATAGGTCGCAATTTAGATATGTTTTTCAGATGGAAAAACGCAGTTTTACAGATACTAGAAACATGGCTTTCAAATGAAAGATTGCTATCAAACAGCACACCTAGGTTCCTAACTGATGAAGAAGAATTGACAGAGCAGCCGTCAAGTGTTAGATAGTGTTCTAGGTTATTACATGTGGGGTTTTTAGATCCGATAATTAACACCTCTGTTTTTTCAGAATTTAGCAGTAAGAAGTTACTAGTCATCCAGTTTTTTATATCGACTATACATTCCGTTAGTTTCTCAATTTGGTGTGTTTCACTGGGCCGTGAAGAAATATAGAGCTGAGTATCATCAGCATAACAGTGAAAGCTAACACCATGTCTCCTGATAATATCTCCCAAGGGTAACATGTAAAGCGTGAAAAGTAACGGCCCTAGTACTGAGCCTTGAGGTACTCCATACTGCACTTGTGATCGATATGATACCTCTTCATTTACTGCTACGAACTGATGGCGGTCAGATAAGTACGATTTGAACCATGCTAAGGCACTTCCACTAATGCCAACAAAGTTTTCTAGTCTATTCAAAAGAATGTTGTGGTCGATAGTGTCGAATGCAGCGCTAAGATCCAGTAGAACTAATAAAGAGATACAACCACGATCAGATGATAGAAGCAGGTCATTTGTAACTCTAATGAGAGCAGTCTCAGTACTATGATATGGTCTAAATCCTGCAACAAGCCGCAAAACAATGAAATTAGAACAACACAACAAAAAATGAGTCGCAGCACAATGAAATTAGCACAACGCAATGAAAACAAGCCACAAGCCATGAAAATGGTGATGTCATGCACATGCGTATAATTGTGTTCAGTCTATAGGAGAGAGTATACGCGCAGGTGCTTAGTGTTTCTTTACAAAGTGACATCGCCAACTGCTGGCCTGGCATGCATAATACAGAGTTTTTAGTCATTTTTGTGCAGGGGTGTCCAAACTCAGTCCTGGATGACCACTTTCCTACAGAGTTTAGCACCAACTTGCCTCAGCACACCTGCCTGGAAGTTTCTAGCTTGCCTAGCAAGACCTTGATTGGCCTGTTCAGGTGTGTTTAATTGGGGTTCAAGCTAAACTCTGTAGGCCCTCCAGGAGCAGGATAGACACCCCTGTTTTTGCATATCTGTGTGAACGGGGACAATGTTGTCGTCTGTTCGCAAAACTTTTCAAAAATCCAAAGGAAAAACTTTTCTGTTTTTAACACAATCATTGTCATGAAACATACCCTCATAGTACAATTTCATGACTATGTTTTACAACATACTTTTAAAATGTGCTTATTAAACATCCACTTTATAATAATGCCAAATTATGTTTTACTTTAAAGTACATTTAAATCAACCTTTTGTCATGCTTTATTTTTTATTGTACACTTACTTTGATATATTCTATGGACTTTTAGTTTGTCTGTTCTTGATTTTCCTGTGTTTTGTTCCTGTATCCTGTGTTCCTATTTATTTGTTAAAATGGTTACCTATTATGTTTACCTGCCCCTTTGTTAGCTCTTTTGTATTTAAAGGGATAGATCAACCAAAAATTTAAATTTACTCACCCTCACGTTATTACAAACCTGTATGAATTTATTTGTACTGTTGAGCACAAAAAAACATTTTAAAGAATGTGGCTAACCAAATAGTTGCTGGTCCCTATTCACTTTTTTGAAATACTTTTTTTATGTTCAGCAAAAGAAAGAAACTCATACAGGTTTGGAACAACTAGAGGGTGAGTAAATGACGACAGAATTCTCTTTTTTAAATTTAATTATATTAATTAATTTATTTATTGTATTTTTTGGGTGAGCCATTCTCTACAGTCAAAACCAAAGCAGAAAGACAATGTACAGTGAAGCATTTTCAATAACCTCTCATTTTTATTTGTCTCCATTCCATTCATCCATTTTCAACCAAGAAACAGCCATGAATTTCTGCTGAGCTCTGCTCTGCTTTGCTTTGCTCTCTGAGGCCTGGTAAGCTCTGAGTTAAAGCCTGATCATTAATGTACATTTCTAGTTCAACACACTCTATTATGGATTGAGCTGTCATTGTTCCTAGTGTTAATGTGTTCCGCTCATGTATAATGGAACACAGCCGAGTCTTGAGCCAGAACCAGCTGCCAGCTGCATTACATCAAAAGCAGACTGAAGCAGAGAGACTGCACCTCGGTGAATATAATGTGTGTCACCTGCACGGCCAGGGCTAAATGCATCACTCGCGAGGGTCCGCCGGGCTGCCACAATCATGACATCATAAAGTGCTGACTTTCATAGGAGGTCACAATAGGGACTGATGAGCATAATGCAACGACTGGAATTTTGGATTACTGAGTGTATTTTTTTCTCTCCTCTGAATTTCTGCATTTAATTTTCTTATATTTCCCATCAGCACAATTTCCATTATCCTGTAGCTTCCTGTTAAAACAGAGTCCTTGAGCCAAACTGAGTAAATCACAAATACAGTGTGAGTTGTCTAACCACTTTATCAAAGGTCTAATAGTATGGCTTCAGGGGAGCTTTTACAGACGAGCAGAACCAATCCCAGACACGTCTGAAGAGAATCTATTGATATTATCATTTTTCTCCTGTCTGAAACCTGCTTTAAGGCTTATTCGATCACAGGTATAAGAGTCGGATTTGGCATGGTTATGATGTTTCCATATTATCTGTGCGAGAAAAGCGCCGTTACCTGAGCTGTGCATGTAACATTTAGTCCAATCCCTCTCCACGCTAGCAGATGGCTCCTGTATGGGTGGTAGTAGAGTGGGAGTACTTTCCTGTACTCATATGATGAGCCTGCAGAATTGTTTGGCTAAAGCCCAGAGAGATCATTTTAAAACTTCTTTGTCACTTCAGAGACAGCGATTGACTTCTGAAGTTGCATTTATAAGATGTTACATGGTTTGCTGATTGCAGATGAACTTGACAGCTAGTGATCTATTCTGTTTCCTTATAATGCACCCAAATGCCTGTTCAACCCTTTGTTTGAAGCACTGGATGGATATTTATGCAAGAACATGAACAACCAATGAAATCTATCATCTCCCGGGATGCTCATGTTAAACTGAACCATAAATATACATAAATTGTTATAGACGTGGCCTGGCAGATATTACACATTGTATAGGAATGGATTCTATTTATGGCAGATATTAAAATTCTATACTATTTTTTTGTAAAATGTAAAATAAATTTAAAATGAAAAGTCAAAATAAAACACTAAAAACTAAAATCAATAATTTAAAATGCTACAAGTGAATTTAGGCATTGGAACATTATAGTATACAGTATGAAAAAAAAACATGAATGATTATAATGAAATATTATAATATAAATTTCTCACATTATCACAGTTTATTTGCTATAGTTTAAAAAATGGTAATAAAATATGACAAGAACTCAGAGTTAAACTGTGTCAGAACAATTTAATCTTGATAATGTCAGATAACTTTGACAGAAAGTTATGTAACAATACATGTTCAGGTCAAAGTGTCAAATCCAATTTTTGGTCCCAAATGTTTATTAATTTTACTGGTAGTCCACTACATAAAGAATTTTTGGGTACAATATGTCACAGTTTACTTTATTTTGCTCTCCCCACTTACATAAATGAACTATAGTGTCCTGCACCCACTAGTAAAAAGATATCAAAAATTATATATTTATATTATATATATTTGGAATTGTGTTGTGTTGGAAACATTCCTCAGAGATTTTGGTCCATATTGACATGATAGCATTACGTAGTTGCTGCAGATTTGTCGGCTGCACACCCATGATGCAAATCTCCCGTTCTACCACATCCCAAAGGTGCTCTATTAGATTGAGATCTGGTGACTGTGGAGGCCATTTGAGTAAAGTGAACTCATTGTCATGTTCAAGAAGTCAGTCTGAGATGATCTGAGCTTTGTGACATGGTGCATTATCCTTCTGGAAGTAGCCATCAGAAGATGGGTACACTGTAGTCATAAAGGGATGGACATGGTCAGCAACAATACTCAGGTAGGCTGTGGCGTTTAAACAATGCTCAATTGGTACTAAGGGGCCCAAAGTGTGCCAAGAAAATATCCCCCACACCATTACAACACCACCACCAGCCTGAACCTTTGACACAAGGCAGGATGGCTCCATGCTTTCATATACTTTACGCCAAATTCTGACCCTACCATCTGAATGTCGCAGCAGAAATCGAGACTCATCAGACCAGGCAACGTTTTTCCAATCTTCTATTGTCCAATTTAGGTGAGCCTGTGCGAATTGTACCCTACGTTTCCTGTTCTTAGCTGACAGGAATGGCACCCGGTGTGGTCTTCTGCTGCTGTAGCCCATCTGCTTCAGGATTCGACGTGTTGTGCGTTCAGAGATGGTATTCTGCATACCTTGGTTGTAACGAGTGGTTACTGTTGCCTTTCTATCATCTCTAACCAGTCTGCCCATTCTCCTCTGACATCAACAAGGCATTTTCATCCACACAACTGCCACTCAGTGGTTATTTTCTCTTTTTCGGACCATTTTCTGTAAAACCCTAGAGATGGTTGTGTGTGAAAATCCCAGTAGATCAGCAGTTTTTGAAATACTCAGACCAGCCCATCTGGCACCAACAACCATTCCACGTTCAAAGTCACTTAAATCCCATTTCTTCCCCATTCTGACGCTCGGTTTGAACTTCAGCAAGTCGTCTTCACCACATCTAGATGCCTAAATACATTGAGTTCCTGCCATGTGATTGGCTGATTAGCAATTTGTGTTACCAAGCAATTGAACAGGTGTACCTAATAAAGTGGCCGGTGAGCGTACAGTGGGGCAAAAAAGTATTTAGTCAGCCACCAATTGTGCAAGTTCTCCCACTTAAAAAGATGAGAGAGGCCTGTAATTTTCATCACAGGTATACCTCAACTATGTATGTAACTGTCAGACTTGTGTCCCCGTGTCTTGTACTTCCCTCCCTCATCTGTCCATGTTTGGTCTTCCTGTTCCTGTTTTCATTATTAGTTCATTAGTCTCTGTCTGTGTTTAATTGCTCCTCACCTGTTTCAGTTCTTCCTCATTTAATTTCCATGTGTTTATAAGCCCTGTGTTTCCCTGAGTCTAGTGTCTGCTGTTAAATGTCATTTTATGTGCTCTGTTTCTTCTACATTCCCTGTGTTCCAGCTATTTTGTATTAAAAGACTGTTTGTTGAAGAATTCCTCATCTCCTCGTTCCCTTGCTCCAGCGAAATCGTGACAGAACAGCGGACTGAAACAGAAAGTGAGCGGCACCTCTTCTCCCCGTTTTTAGTTTCATTTTTGAAAGTCTTTTGTTTTCCCCTTTTTTTTCCCCTCCGCGGCAATGGAAATCGCCACACAGTTCTCTGCCCTAGACCGGCAAGATCTCCCCTTCGTGGAATATGCGTGGGAGTTCTGCGGGATAGCCGCGAGTACGCCGCTGGATGACGCAACACTCAACTCTCTGTTCTGGCACGGGGCCAACTACCATCACCCCGTGGACCTCCCAGACACCACCGGACAAAGCTGGAGGGAAGAGATCCTCCAGTGTCTGGAGACTGTCAAGGCCACCGACCGTTCCTCAGTCACGGCCGCCGGCCATTCCTCAGTCAAGCCGCCGGCCGCTCCACAGTCAAGCCCGCAGGCCGCTCCTCAGTCAAGGCCGCCGGCCGTTCCTCAGTCAAGCCCGCCGGCCGCCGCTCCTAAGCTAGTGCCTGCTCCTCGAAAGCATTTTCTAGAGCCCACGCCTCCAGAGCGCCCTCCAGTGCCTGCTTCTCGAAGGCGCCCTCTACTCGTCTTGAGCTCGCTCCAGTGTCGGCTCCAGCCCCAGAGCTCGCTCCAGTGTCAGCTCTAGCCCCAAAGTTCACTCCAGTATCAGCTCTAGCCCCTGATCAGTGTCCAGTGCAGGCTCCAGCCCCTGACCAGAGTCATGTTAGAGCTACAGATCCCCAGTTAAGCCCAGGGAGGGCTCCTGATTCCCCGTTAAGCCCAGGGAGGGCTCCTGATCCCCCGTTAAGCCCAGGAAGAGCTCCTGATCCTCCGTTAAGTCCAGGGAGGGCTCCTGAGAGCTCCTGTCCCCGAGTTCAGCCCCGTAAGTTCCCCCAAGTTTTTTTTGGGGGGGGGTTGGGGTAGTAGGGCTCCGGTCGTAGAGGCCGGGGCGGGGGCTGGGGCTGCGGTCTCGGAGACAGAAGATCCGCCATGGCCTCCTGAGTCCCCTGATCCGCCATGGTCTCCTGAGTCCCCTTATCCGCCATGGCCCCCTGAGTCTCCTGATCCGCCATGGCTGGCCTAGCTCCCTGCTCCACCGTGGGTCGCGGAACGGGCGCCGCCCTGGAGGCCTTCCGTCCTGGAACCATGTTCCTAGAGGCCTCCAGAGCGCCCACCCCCCCTCCCCCTGGGGTGTTGTACGGCGCGAGACGCGCCTTCCAAGAGGGGCGAGTTATGTCAGACTTGTGTCCCCGTGTCTTGTGCTTCCCTCCCTCATCTGTCCATGTTTGGTCTTCCTGTTCCTGTTTTCATTATTAGTTCATTAGTCTGCATCTGTGTTTAATTGCTCCTCACCTGTTTCAGTTCTTCCTTGTTTAATTTCCATGTGTTTATAAGCCCTGTGTTTCCCTGAGTCTAGTGTCCACTGTTAAATGTCATTTTATGTGCTCTGTGTCTCCTACGTTCCCTGTGTTACAGCTATTTTGTATTAAAAGACTATTTGTTGAAGAGTGATGAATTATTATTATTATTATTATTATTATATCTGGTGTCTGAATTTTTGTTTTGACTGTATATATATATATATATATATATATATATATATATATATATAATATTTTGACATTATGGCTGTTAAATGATAAATACCAGATATTTAAATGCTACACTATTTTCTCTAAATACATTTAAAACAAAACAAAAAAGTAAATCATTTTGTGATTCCAGCATTATAATGTACAGTATGAAAAATGGAAATTAATTTTGAGGTTTTATAAATATTACATTTATCAGTTCGTTTATCAGTTTATTTAATGTAAAGTACATGGGTTTGGTTTAGCTGACTGAATTACAAATAATTTACTGTTATCACTATAGTGAATATATGTAAAATGTGTAACAAGGATATTTTAAAATTAAGTGTTACCTTATTGTTTTTCAATGTTAACTTTAAGTAAATTTTAGATAATGGCAAAGATGATGTAAATACAAAAAATAGGTGAAATAAACATGCACAATTAAATATACCTATCCAAATACTGAAGATGCAGATACATTAAAAAATCTCTAATATTGACTAATATGGTACAAATATATTATGATATTATTAAATAGCACTTATTAACAGCACTTACACAGATATCTCGTGTTTATATCCCAATTTCATCCCCCACGGTGTCTGCCTAATATTTTCTGTCAACTCACTGATAAAAAGTGGCAAAATGATCCCCTTCCCCCACATAAACCATAAATAAAACACTAATCTGTTCTATAAACCTAGTAAATCAATCCACCGACGGACAATTTACAACAATATACATGAAAAATAAGAGCAGAAATGAATAGCAAACATGTCAGATTTCAAGATGAATAGATTCCCGGTCACATTTGTGTTTTCGTTCCCCCACATCTCCCCCTATACATGGAGCATCTCTAAATGTGGCCCTGCACATCTCCTTAATCACTGTCACACCTGACACTCCCCCGGTCGTCATAGCAACATGATCCAAGTGATCTTTCAGTATCCTCTTGAGCGTTGCTCTCTTTTCTCTGAGCCAAAGTGAGATCTAATCAAAATTGTGTGTGAACAACTATTTATGCTGTTTAGCAATTCACCATAGGCGCGGCATGAAGAAATAGACAAGTATCCTTAATTACCAGCATTTTTCAGAAACATATGCTATTTTTGCTTCAGTTTATGAACAGAAGATTTAGTTTTCACTTTGTTTTGCTCTGAAATCCCCCTTCAAGCCACCCTTAAGCACCAAATCGCAGCCAATAAAAATGCAGATTCAAAAATAAGGATCGTTATTGGTAATTATTTGTTCGAGCTCTCTCTTCCTTTCACACCGAACAGATTCGCTGGAGCCGACTGCAACAATTAGCATTTGAAAATGTTCTATGGCCATGGCTGTTGACTGAGCATGCATAATGAATAGCGTTTGAAAGAAAAACATCTCCGAGAGCACAGCTGAGATGTCTGTAGCGCCATGGCCTGATGATATGCATTGATTCTGCTGTACTAATTCACATTTGAATCACAGAATAACATTTCACTGCAAGCTGTCGGCCCTGTTAGCCCGGTTCTATGAAAGTATATTGTGTCGAGAAAAATAACCCAATATATTGTGGGTGCGATGCTGCAGTGGGCCAATAAAGCTTTCATCGCTTTAGATTTATAGTTTCATTTGGGTGGCACAGAAATCATAAACCATCTGATGTTTGGGATGAACTCAGGATTGACAGGATTTAGAGGCGGCTAATAGGGCAACAGAAGCCGTAACTGTCACCTTCACTGATCTAAGCTCTGTTAATGACGTGAGTCACTACGTTTGCCTGGTGAATCGGTTTTGTCACTATTGTCATAGTGGTCTGGTTGGATATTGTAATGATGGGACATCTGTGTTTATTCTTTAGGACAGCTCATGTGATGATCGCATTATTTGACTCCAGTCTTGCAGTCATCAGTAACAAGCTCGCAAGACAGAAAGAGGCCCAAAACCATCAGATTTCAATTCGGTCGGCACTCTCTAGGGGTGATCAAATTCTCCTTTTCAAATGCCTTTGTGTTTCCACTGCTCTCATCCTCATGTTTTGCAGTTCAGAGGCTGTCTGACACAGTACTCAAAGATATTGATTTTCTCTCTTCTCTGGTAGTCATTCAGGGTCATTTCCTAAATGAGGATTACAGCAGTAGCGTTTGAAGTCACGAGCGGTGATCTCTCAGTCTTGTTCATTGAGCTTTTGAACTGCTCAGAATTTCTGAAGGTCCTGAACCACATAAAAAAAATCATTTCCTCTAGAAGCATTTTGTCTTGTTTTTCATCAAAGAAATATCTGAGTATGCTTAAAACAACATAAATTTACTGGACAAGCAAAATACCTTAGTAATAATATCAATAATGCAAGAAAATCTAATTGCATATGATATTAGAGCTTGTTTATTTAGAGAATATCTTGTTCATTTGCCATCGGCAAATTGTGTTTTCTTGTTTAATAACATAAACCTAATAAAAACTAATGAGGTTTCCACTTAAAACAGTTTGAAATTGATATGTTCTCACAAGTTGTACCAGTTAAACTTTAAATTGACTCAATTCTCAAGTTAATTCTTCTTGTTTCATTAAATGCAAATCAAATGCAATTTAATGAGGTTGTGAGTTTAAAAATAATAGTAATAATAAAATAAAATAAAAAAATAAAAACAGTTGAAAAAAAAAATTCAACAAAACTGTTCTCTGAAAACAACTAATTTTATACTTTCAATGTACTTGTTTCCAAGTAAATTTAACCTGTTTTATGTGTTTTTACTGGAGTATGGGGTTTTCCAAGTATGGAAGCCCATTTCCACCATTTTCAGTTTTTAGAAAAAAAAAGGTCAGAACTGTGAGATATAAACTCAGAATTATGAGATATAAACTTACAAAAAAAATATTCTCGCAATTCTGAGAAGAAAAGTCATAACTGTGAGATATAAACTCACAATTGCAAAAAATAAGGTCAGAATTGTTAGAAAGTTGCAATTACCTTATCTATTTTTTTTATTTCATGGTATAAAAAAACAGAATTGCGAGATGTAAAATCAGAATTCAGAGACAAATAGTCAGAAGTGAGTGAATATAAGTTCAAAACTGTAAGGGGAAAAAATTGTAATTACTTTTTTAAATGTATTTATTTTTATTTTGTGGCAGAAACAGGCTAACATAGGAAAGTGAGACAAAAAAATTGCAGTGTGGTCTCTGACCTATTTAAATGCAGGAGAGAGCTGACAGTAAAATGGGATTGTATTTTCCTACCTTGTAGAGTTTATCAGGTGAAGGTGACATGGTATAATTGAGCTAAGTGTGAAAAGACCCAACAGGTAATTTGTTTTCAGGCTTTTTTTGGACCTTATTCTCTTGCTCAACTAATTTCTCTCTATCTATCTCTCTCTCTCACACACACACACACAAGCTCTGTTTCTCTCTCTCTCTCTCTGGTGTCTGATATTGATTTTCAGTGTTGCTACAAGGCCATAAGCGGCTGCAGCAATTAGCACCCTGAACTCTAAAGATAGTTTATATGCAATGTGCTACAAAAAGAGCAACCGCTAAACTCTCATAGCCACAACAAATCAAAATCAGTAAAGGTTCACACAGTGCTCTTCACACAAATGTGGTTGTACCAAAAGTGAACATTTGAAAATGGCTTTTCATTAATGCGACATTAATAATCCAGGCTTTCATCAGACAGTCTATGACTGGCTGAACGCACAAACTTGCAAAAAATGTCATTTTAAATTCTAATCTGTCAGAACGTGATTGTAATTTGTTTTCTAATCTGTCAGAATGTTTCGTCTGCTCTGAAATAAAACATATTGGACTTTAAAGCTTCTCACTCTGAGCAGTTATTTTAATCCCACAAGATATCAGCTGCCTTTCTCTATGTCGGGCTTGTGCTTTCTACTGATTCCTTTAAATCAATACACGCTGCACAATCATATAAATAATAGTGTTTGAGGCGCAGGGAGTGATAGCTCATTTTTGGCCTTCATTTACTAAAATGGCACAAAACACTGACCACAAGAGTTGAGATTTAGTATAGCCTGAATGAAACGGCAGAGCAGAGATGTATTCATTTCATTGCAGAGCTCAGCGGGGGAAAAACAATTTATTTAAGATTTTCTTGCACATCTATTATGTAGGGGAGACCAGGGAGTGTTGTAACACATTTTCAGTAAGTCAGTGTTTTTTTTTGTTTGTTTGTTTTTTTATGTTGTTTTTGCAATATGCATCTCAAGCTTTGATATAATATTCTCATATTTTTCTGCTACATATTAAAGTATGTAGCAGGGCACAACAGCTTCATAAAATCAGCAAATTACACAGAGCGAAAAGAAAAGAAAAGAAAAGAAAAGAAAAGAAAAGAAAAGAAAAGAAAAGAACAAAATGGGACTGTACTATTATGTTAATGGACATAGTAGAAAACCATTTGAAATTATTCTATTTGGGGACCCTGTAAATATCATGGTATATACAAGGGGTCGGCAAGTAAAATTTCTCCACTAGATGGCGGGCCAGAACATAGTCAAAGGATAATTTAAGAAATTAATTGATGAAAAATGCAACTAGAATTGCCTGTGACAGACTGTTACAATGTCTTTTGTAACTGGTAGTGAGCTGTTACTCTGTGTTAAATCCTGTAGTGTAGGAGGACAGTCATTAACAAAAAGCCACATTTGTGTGGCGGTGTCTGGCAGAGTTTATGAGCGTCAACAATTTCCCCTCCGCGCTCCGAGCACTTAACAATCACTCCGCTCCGGGTTCACCATTTCCCGCTGCACTCCTCGCTCACTGATACATCAGAAACACCGCTCCGCGTCTAAAGTATTTCACTATGTTTGAAATATCACAGTTCTGTTCATAACCTATATTAAAAAATAAAATAAATAAAATAACAGGAAAGTTTCAAAGTGCTTATTGGAACACTAATGTGCAAACTTTTTTCCCACCACATGACAAGCTAATAACATGGTTGTTAGCATTAAAACTAAAAAGTATAACTGCTGCTTTTTGCTGTGCAAATTTTGTTTGTGATGAAAATCTATAACTTCCCGCTCATTTCCATGTCCCGCTCATGAATTCTTGCTAAATATGCAGTTATATTAGGGGCTGTTGGCATGAATTGTACTCGGGATGGAGCGGTGGTGCAGCGCTCTCGGAGCGAGTGAAAACCACGACGCTCCGACTTTTAAAAATCCGCGCCTCGCTCCAGTCAAAATCACACCGCTCCACTCCGCGCTCCGCGCCGCTCACATACTCTGATTGCGAGTAACTGTTGCTGTCATGACAGATCTATTTCAGAACCAGCCGCTATCAAAATAATCTGGCTGCGGGTGCCGACCCCTGGTATATACCATTCAAATGTTTGGGGTCAGTACTTTTTTTTTTTTTTTAGTAAGGACGCATTAAATTGATCAAAAGTAACAGACTTTTGTTAAGTAAAAAGTAAAAAGACTTTTTAGACATATTTAAAAAAAGATTTCTATCATTCAAATAAATGCTGTTCTTTTGAACTTTCTATTCATCAAATAAAAAAAAAAAATTCAACATTCATAATAATAAGCAGAGCTGGGTAGATTACTTACAAATTGTAGTCTGTTACTGATTACAGATTACATGATGAAAACTGTAATTAGTAACGTAATCTAGGTTACTCATTTTAGGTAATGTATTTTGACTACTTTTTAGATTATTTTTATATTTCTTTTTCTTTAATCAAATTTGATTTAAACTTACCATCAAATTACCAAATTGATATAAAAAAGCAAAGAGGGAGAAAATATTCCTTGAAATATTTCTTTCTGTCTGTCTTTGTGAATATAATCAAAGATGAACAGTATAACATAGTAGCATTTTTAGAAAGCAAAATTTAAATGAGGAAAAAATAAAATTTAGGGAGAATCAATAAATTATGAATAATTTACTGCCACTGTGTGAATAATATGTAATCATGTAATCCTTAAATAAAGTAACTGTAATCTGATTATGAGCATTTTAAAATGTAATATACTCTAATTACAAGTACTTAATTTTTTGGAATCTGATTACATAATCCAAATGTAATCAGTTACTACCAAGCACTGACAATAAGTCATTTTTATTGAGCACCAAATCAGCATAGAATGATTTCTGATGGATCATGTGACACTGAAGACTGGAGTAATGGATGCTGAGAATTCAGCTTTAAAAATTCATTATAGTAAATTTTCCTACAGTATAGTAACTTAAAAACAGTATAAATTGTTTGTCCAAATTCAAAGTATTCATAAAACACTTGGCAAAAAGACCCCAAATTACCTAATGCTTCCACTGAGATTCTGAAGTGCGCATTCAATGGACATTTTATTATCCCATGGGAAAAGAGTTATGAATAGCAGTGAAACGACACATCTGGCTCTGTACGTCACATGACAAAACCAACATGGTCGATGTAATTCAGACTTCATTCATACTACACAGTCATATTATATAGAATGTATTTGTAACAGTAACAAAATCCATCCCTAAGAAAATAATTCCCAGTCACAACATTCATTCTATTTAAATGTAGTACCTACTCAATGAGAACCCTCTGAAACCTAAAATGACAAATAGACCACTCTACAGTCTTAATGGATAAGTGCGCATGGCGGCCATTGTATGTCTGCAAGATGGCAAGAGCACTTGAAGTGTTATATTTGGGACAGGGCCTCAGACAGTATGTGATTTTGAATTTTAAGTGTGAGTAACTCAAAATAATCAAGTAGAAAACTGGGGCATTTGGAAATACCCATAAGCTCTTGCGCTTGAATAATTTAATATGTATGCATAGTAAAAGCATGGGAACTTATGCAGGTATTTTAATAGCTGTTATTAAGGATATTAAAATGTTTTAGCTCTTTTAAGGTTCATACAGTTTTAGCTTTTTTTTCTTGGTGTATAGTTTTAATGACTGACCTTGAATCTATTCTACGAGTTTTTCTATATTGATGTTACAGCATGAATATCTCTTCTAAATTTGAGCCAATTTAACTGAAATTAGTAAGCAGAAACAATGAGGGTTTCATCTGAGTTAGGTCTACTTAGACTTAACTACAACTAATTAACTGGTTAAGGGAATATTCCCTCCAAAAATGAAAAGTGCCTCATCATTTACTAACCCTCATACCATCTCCCAGATGTATATGGCTTTTTTTCTTTAGATTAACACCAAGCGAAGAGAATTCTTAGAAATTCTTGCAGTTTAATTTTAAATATTAATTTATGTTTAACACATTAGATGAACTTGATGACACATCTCTGAAATAATTATATTCACCTTTTATAGGCAACACATACAGAGAGGACAAATATGGTAAGATGTGACTAAATCTTGGAATAACTGAATAATTCTTTATTTCATATTTTCATCTGTGCATCATAACATCTGCTGGTCAACATCACAAACTGCACTTGGGGATATAGATAATTATTGTCCAGAGTCCAGACTAAATTATGGGTCTAATAATAATGTTTTATATGGAGAGCTGAGGGAGAGAATATTTACTCTGTGTCTGGCACCGAAAATTTACACTTCACATTTTGCAGTGGGCCCCGAATGTGCAAGGAGAGAATATATTTACTAAACAGAAAATATACTGCTGCTGGAAAGAGGCTTAATAAAACTCCAGACTGCTGTAACACAGTCATTTACTGACTATCATGTTGTTTATGTTGAGCACAAAAGAAGATATTTTGAAGAATGTTGGTAACCAATCTTTTTTTTTTTTTTTAAAGGCTATTCATGCTTATGTGTTCAACAGAAGAAAGAAACATACAGTTTTAGAACAACTTAAGGGTGATTAATTTAAATTTTTGTGAACTGTCTTTAAATAAACAAAAGGACAGCTAGTGCAAAATCAGAAGCTCAAGCACTGACAGTGAAAGATATTTGTTTCAAGTCAAACCATTAGCCATGGTACTGAAATCAACATACAATCCACTGACAAATAGGGTTTGTTTAAAACCTCTCTGGCAGTACAAATGTATCCTACAGTACAATTTGAATTTGGAGTAGATGAGTAACCTACTCTGCTCTCTAGTGGACATGTAATGCCATTACACAGTGTGATACTCTCAGTGCCTGATTCAACAGCATGCCCTCAGCTGACTGTATTTAGCATAACCTTATCTGCTTATTGGCACTTACTTGTTTGCACTTTACGGATTACTGTAAGCTTTTGACTCTTCAAGAGCACCAATGAAATGGTTTCTCAAATCTGATTATATCCACACAGCCCAACTCCATTAGCTGGTTCATTTTCTGAAAGGTCATTATTATCTATGAGAATTAAAATGCCTGCTGTTGTGGTCTCTCAAGCTGATTTTATTCTCTTATAAGCATCACTGAACAATGTCTGTCACTTTAATCGTAACAAGCCATGCTTTAATAATGCTCAGTATTTTCAATTGCATGCTCTATTGCAAATTTGTGGAGAAATAATAATCTTGTAACACTGTTCACTAATAGTGTTATTTCTTTTTCATTTATTAACAAATTACAAAACTACTGTTTTAATACTTTTTGTCATATATAAGTTTTTGAACAGTAAGATTTTTAATGTTTTTAAAGAAGTCTCTTCTGCTCGCCAAGCCTGCATTTATTTGATCCAAAGTACAGCAAAATCAGTAAAATTTTGAAATATTTTTACTATTTAAAATAACTGTTTTCTATTTGAATATATTTTAAAATGTAATTTATTCCTGTGATCAAAGCTACATTTTCAGTATCATTACTTTTGACTGGTAGAGTATATATAGACAAGGTAACATCTAATTTTAAATTCATTTTTGTATTAAAAAAACTATTAATATTTATATTAAATTAATATTTATGTTTTATCTAATTTTAGCTTTATTTAAATTACAGAAAACAATTTTTTAATAGTTTTATTTTTAGTTAACAATAAAAAGTTTGCTTCTTCTGTAGGTTTTTCTCCCCTCTTCAACATATTATTTTTTTCTTTTTCCATTTTTGTTCTAATTAAGGGATGATTTTCAGTAAAGCCACTTTGAAACTCTATGTATTGTGAAAAGCAGTATACAGACATTAAACCAAACTTGAACTGACTTATACTTATTACATATTGTACACATTTATGTAACTTAATACTTGTACTACTATTAATAATTACTATTATTATAATTAATGTGTTATTTTGAGAATGTCTCATATGTGAACAACAACATTAATAATATCTTATTCTGGTAATATTAGATTCTGGTAAGGCCTTAGAAATCTGTGATGGCAGCTCCTGTGGAACAGGATATTTGATAAAGTACTCCAAATCCTTGTTGCCACATCACAACATGTCAAAGTGAACTGCTGAACTAGTGAGTTGATGTTCAGAGTGAGTACTGTGAGTTGTCTCTAGTTTATTTTGATCTATATGAAAGTGAACAGGCAGGGCTGGACTGCAGGCTGAGTCACTGGAGTTCAGCCGTAGACTCGCCCTGCGGCAATCACTGTTTTAAGAGTCACAATCTACTGTACAGAAATGGACAAAAAGAAGATGCTTGTCTGTTGCGTTTTGTTCTTCAGAGATTTTTCTAGACATCTTAGACGTCATCATTGTGGCAGTAACCAGCTTTTTCATGAGAAGTGCATAATATCTTGTACAATGCACTATAATTCATCTTTAATCATTTCATTAATGATTTTTTTTTTTTAATCAAGTCCAGAATACGGTTACTGTGTATCACAGAAATGAGACCTTCATGCCAACTGGACAATTTTCCCACAATATCGGCTGATTTGAGAACAAATAAAGCATAAGCTCAGCTGAATTCCTGCCAGAGCCTAAGAGACCATCAAGCTTAAATGAAATTACAGTAATCGGATACTCTTCAGAATCCATAAATTCTTCTCACGCAGGCACATTTCTAATAGGGATTACTGATTAACGTCACTATGAGACCATCACACACCTGATGAACTGCAAATACTGTAGTAAACAGCGAATCTTTCATCATCATCTGAAAGACGTGAGATATAGCAGAAGGCTTGTCTTTTGGATCCTCGGAGCGAGATGGAAATTTCATGCTTTTGTGTTCTCATGATTTCGCCAATATTGCTGGGCCGGTGCCTCAGCTGTCTTTGTCTTCGTGCCTGCACAGCATGGAGGATTCAGAATCCTGCATCGCACGCTTGTCACTCACTTCTTTGAGTCCTAAATAACAACAGACTCATGCAGCGCTATTATGAGCAATTATGTGTAACCCAAAGCTAAGCCAGGAGCTACTTGGGAAGCTGCTCCTCATCTGCAGGGTTAATCTCTGCACTTCTGGATCATGCCAAACAGAGTAGGAGTGAAGACACAGACCTTTTCAGTCTCCACTCACGCTTTCTTTATGCTTCATCTCTGTGCTGCAGGCAGGAAAGAGTATTTTTTTCCTCAAAAAACTTCTAATTTGCTGATTATTCATAAGAAGGTAGGTGTTACAGTAGTTAAGGGATCTAGAATATGATCATGTAGAATAAGGCATTAATACATGTCTGATAAGTACTAATAAACAGCCTATATATGCTATTATGCATGCTAATAAGCAAATAGTTAATAGTGAAAGGTGTTTTCTAATCTAAAGTGTTACTGAAAGTACAATTTCCTGCCTGCAGCTTCAAGAAAGAGCATTAATTGCCCATGCAAAATTTTGTGCCACAATAGGGTGATTGTCAGGCTTTATGGTTTGCTAGGGCGTTTGAATGGTTTCTAAACTATTCTATGTATATGGCCCAAGTGGGAACTCAAAAAGTTACTTTTAAAATTAAAATTAAACCTTTCCTTAACAAGCCATGCAATTTGAGCTATTCGAATTTGATCATTTGATTTTTTTTTATTAAAAAATAAATAAATAAATAAAACTAGGTTTTGAATCCCAGATTTTGAATGTATGTTGTTTAGAATGGAAATATTCTTTAATATCTTTTTTCATGTTAATTATATTCTTATATTATTTAAAAACTAAAACATATTTTAAAGCAAAAGCTAAAACTGTTAGTGAGGCACTTTAGTAAGAAACAGTAAATATGTGTTCCCTAATCTAAAGTGTTACTTTTTTTTTAACTGAAATGTGGAATTATAGAATAATTATTATGGCTTTTAATAATATACGATAATAATTAACATTAAAAAACAACTCAATAAAAGATTATTTTCAAGAAACAGCAGGATCCAGTTGTCTGAGAAAATCTATCTTTCAAAACCTATTTTCGGCTTGGAAATTAAAAAAAGATTTTAGGATTAAAAAAAGAAACAAAGAAATGTTATTACACAAAATGAATTGTTGAGGAGAGGTTTGCTTTAACTTTTAAAGTAGAAGTAATTGGATTGACAATTTTGACTTAAAATCCAAAAAATTTATAAATAAATTCCTACTTAGGCCTTAAAGAGAGACCAAGATATAGAGATTTTGAGCTGGGTCTTTGACTTGGGCCAGTAAGTTTTGTTTACCTTTATAATATACTGGAAAATCGCCTTAAGAACACACTTTTACTGTAAAATTATATGAAATATCCTGTCAAATCTATTAGTTTTTCAGCCTATAGATTAAGGGAGCTTATTGTAAATCAATTATCAGATTTATACTGTAGCATTTTTACAGTCTGTTAAAATTACAGTTAGCATTAAAATTACAGTCATGTTTTTTTAAATAGAAAAACATGAATACTACATGAATGTGGGTTGGGAAAAGAGTAAATGGATAAAATGTGCACACATACATCTCCTTTAGCTGCAATGTGTTAATTCATATGAATATTGATGACATCCTTACCACTTCCACAGTTAGACCTACTACACATCACACATGCCAGACACCTCTTGATCTTGTCAGCCAGTGTTACGAAGAGAAACTCTATTAAGAGAAAGATAGAGAAACGTGGCAGAAGAAGAGAGAGAGAGAGACATCTAGCATTAATGACTGCATATGAAAGCGTTTCGGGTCACCATCTAATCACTTCTGAAACTGATTGGACTCTTCAAAGCGCAGCAAGCGCTTTTGATTTGCGTCTGTGTTTGTTCCAAAAACCCACTCACTCCTTCATTAAACATGACTTCCTGAGTGAGGATTTGCTTCTTTAGATTTTCATTAAATGCAATATGGCCTGAGGACTCAGGCACACTAATACCACACACATAAGAGCATCGAGACTGACTCTTCTGTCACAGTGAGAAGCTGGGCGTGAAGGTGTTTATCTGGGGCTTTGGGATTATCAATGAGCAAATTACCTCTGATCCAGCAGAGGGTCTCAGGCAGACTGTGCGTGTTTGCCAGGGACTGAAGACTCCCTCTCTAGGGCTTAGGAAGGATGGGAGAAATGAGGGACAAACGACTGCACTTTATTTTGAGCTAACGCATCTAGTCTGTTCTTAACAGCTCATTATTGATACTTCTTTTTGATATGAGGCCCCTCCTCTTTTCCTTTGGAGTATCAGTGTGAGTGTGTTTTGTTTGAGAGTGGTGCCTCATGCTGAAAGAGGCAGAGAGCTCTTCTCCCAGGAGGATTCATCTCACTATCAGCCCTTCATTGCTCTGCCCGGGTGACTTTTCCTCCAGCTGCACCCATGACTTTCCAGAAATGCCTGCTGCACAGATATGAACTGTATTACTTCCTGGCATTGCTGACACTTCTCATGTCACAAGGTAGGTGTGTGTATGTTTGAATTAATTTGTGTCAGTCACACTGAAGAAAACAAAACAAAATACAGATACATTGATATATTGTAAGTTTATGTGTATATATATATATATATATATATATATATAGTACAATTTTGCAATATATATATTTACTTACAGAAAATATATCTTGAATTAACTTTATTTTTATTTATTTTATTTTATTATTTTATTATTATTTTACGTGCCCATTGATTTTTTTTTTTTTTCATTAATTTAAAATTTTGTTAGACTTATAGTTAAAGACAAGGGAAAAAACAATTTGGTAAGAAAAATAAGCTTAATTCAAGACATATTCTTTGAAAGCAAGTCATAATATTTTATGCAATTTTGCTTTTCAAGTAAATGCATCCCATTATCAGGATATTTGGATATTTTTACTAGGAAACAAGGCAGAATTATTGATTTTCATTTTCTATTTTGTAGTGTAGACTTTGAACAATGTTTATATTTTCTCTATGTAATAATTTATGCTCAAATTGTGTGTATACAAAGTTTTTGTGTTATATACCAAAGATTTGTATGCACTTGTTTTTGTCAACAATCCACTAATGAACTCCATGCAACATTCATCACTGTATTATTGCATTACAAAAGTCTAACAAACACTCTTTTTGGATTTAACAATTTTGTGGTATAATTCTCCATGCCAAATGTATCTGAGCCATATGACAGTAATGAATTCAAATGTCTTTGTTTGCTTGCAGTGTTGCCTCCTAAAGCTCACTAACCTCATTTAGATCTAATCTTACATGCAAATACAACATTTCTGTCTGAATGGATTCCAGTGAGGGGGTTATATAAAGCGAACCACCGCCACCAGATGAACTTTGTCTTTTAAAAAGAACATGGAGATCACATTACCAGAAATGATAAATTACCATACATGAGAAAAAGCCAATAGCCTGTCAGAAACTGTACACACATCATGCAGATTTCTACTGGATAGTCTCAAAGCATGATGCCAGATACAGATCGCATGTCACTGCAAATCATTCAGAAGATTAGTGGGACATCGATAATGCATGCAAGCGAATGCTTTTCCTTGTTGATGTAAATGATTTACGCATTTTGAGGTGTTTCATTAATAATACGTTATGTACTGGCCTTCACGCACAACATTACCAAAGAGGAGCAGTACATTAGACTAACAACCACCTGTCATGGTGTAGCTAGAGGCACCGTGCAGCTAAACCCATGTGTATCACCAGCAGGGTTCTGCGCACATGGCTGAGTGACTTAAAACCTCGGAGCTAAATTCAATCTCAGTCGCTACAACCTCATCCCTGCTTGATCTGGAGCCACAGCGGGTGAAATCATTGAGAAACTGATGGTGAAAGAAGATACTGTTGCACATTTAGTCCAAATTTCCGAACACAGCTGGCCGCTTTTGTTCTTGTTTTTCAGTATTCTCCATAACTCAGATGCAAACAAAGATCTGCTTTCTGCTTTATAGCTGACGGGCTGCAATGTTATGCCTGCAACATCGTGCATAACCAGAGGTATGTGGACGTAGGCTGTTCCAGCCCTGAAGTCATCACCTGCTCCCACTCCCACAAGGGCTTCAAGCATCGCTTCTGCATCAGAACCGAAAGTGGTAAGAATGCCCTCGACTACAACCACCCACCAGCAACCTATAATATATCAACAATCAGAAATGGCTGTTTGGCTTCCTGTGGCTGAGTTAGTCATTACATGAGCGGAAATCACTGTGGAGAATAATGCATAATGCTAGTTTTTGGTTCATCAAATTTATTTCAGAGGATTTCTGAAATCCTTTGAGCAACAGAACTCCAGGGGCGACACCTTAATCCTCTTCATGAGACTCCCTGCGTGTAATTGTCATCACACTTTGGCAGCGTAAGGAGCATTAGAGGCAGATGATCGCTCCTGAGAAAAGACCGACTGAAGTTAGAGATCACAGTGTTCCCTGCCCCCCACCTAATTAACGTGCTTTAACCCGTACTTCCAACACCTTCATCTCCTAATCAGCCATAAAAACCAACACCTACTGCATAAGCTTGTCTGAAGGTAATGAATCACCAATTCCTAAAAATCCTACTTGGTTTTTGACTTTATGTAATACATTAATAGCAAAATTAGACTTCAAAGATGGCACAGAAATGCTTCTGAAGTGGCATTAAGGTGTCTTTAGACAGATTGTTTAAAGGGGTCATGAACTGAGAAACCAAAATTCCCTTGATGTTTTGACATATAAGAGATCATTGTACTATAAAAACATCCTGTAAGTTTCAGAACTCAAAACTTTCTCATTAGTCTAAAAACAGCTTATATTGAAGCCAATCTGCCAAAACGACAGGTTGTGGAATGTGCCACTTTATGACGTAATAGTGTGGATAAGCACCGCCTCGGCAGAAGAAGATCAACGCCTGCTTCTACATCACTGCCTGTTTAGCCCTACCCACTGTTTCGTGCATGTAGTGTTTACGAGAGAGGCGAATGCGCAAGTTTATGCAGAAACCAAACGATAAAGATCATGGCTCCGAAGAGAACAAGACGCTGTGCAGTGCCAAGTTGAAAAATATTCTTTGGATTGCCTTCCTTCTGATCGCAACATTAAGAAAGAGTGGATGATCTTTATTTTAAATGAAATAAAGTAAGAACTTGGTCCTTTGTTCACTTCATTTTACCATGGATTTGTTTACAAACAAGGCACAATTTGATGTGGGATTTTCAGAAAGATTGAAACTAAAAGACGATGTTGTGGCAACTATATTGGATCCGACAGTAATGTGTGAGTAACTCTTTTTATTACGTGATCACTATTGCTTTGTCTGTTAAACAGATTGTTAATATGAGTATTTATGTGGTTTTAACCTAAATCACAGCAGCATCCATCTGTGAAGGATGTAGGCTGTCAAATATACACAACTATTAGCCAATCATAGCAGTGGATGTTTACTTCTGAGTCTACAATCCGCCACGCCTATTCAAACAGAGCGTTCTGATGAGGGGGGTCAAAAACAGGACAGAAAACAGCCTATTACTTCTAAATTATGATGTTTTTTTCATGTAAAAATCTTGATAACATTATAAGTGGACTTCAGAGAACAGTACAAAATAAAAACAGAGGCAGTTCATGACCCCTTTAATGCTGCTCAGAGATGGCATTTACACAGCAATTACAACTATACTTTGATACCAGGGGCTGAGGTGGGTCTGAGCAGGCATAATTTAGTCTGTTTTTTATGCAATATTTTCAGCATGCACAGAGCAGCATTAATTCGGCTGTGTAAAGACAGTGGTTCCCAAACAGTGGCAAACCTTTGGAATTTTAAAATCTTTCAAATCTATGGTTCGAAACAGTATGATGTGATTAAGCCTCATTTGCTGAAATCAAGCTCTGAACCACTGATTTGAAACAAACAATTGGTAAATGATTCAAAGCTTCATGAAGCAGTGTTTTGAAAGCTCTCATCACTAACATTGAGTACATAGACTGTCTGTAAATTATTATGCTTGAGGCTTCCAGCACAACTTTTCTCGATATCACTGCATGAGCGAAATATATTGTAACCTGAAAACCTGACTATGACCCAAATGGCACTGACAAAACACAGCCAGACTCTCAAACAGACAGTCCTCCAGATAGGTGACAGACAGACACAGTCAAATTGATAAGGCTGATAAGAGCATTTAGACAGCGATCATCAGGGATTTCTCTTTCTCTCTCTGTTGGATCATCGGCCAGCCGTAATCCTCCTGAGTTATCCACTTTCACAAGTCGAGCCAGCTCTGCCTGCCTCCAGGGCTCAGCATGCATCACAGACCTGTCACATGACTCAACCCTGAGCAAGTGTTCATTCCGCTTGTTTTACTGTAGTGTATGGCAAGATCTTCTCCTTTTAGTTGAAGGTGTATTATGGGTTCAAAATAAGTTAGACTCTTTTACAGTATTTGTGACATGTTATTAATTGCGACTGACAAAAATTCTGATTCAAAGTTCTAATTCTGAACAAAATTGTGTTTACCGTATGCACTTTCAATAGAAATCTATGGATGTAGCACTGTTGAGTGTGCTTGTATTTTTGTTGTAGCACTTTTACCGATTCCTCTATACAAAAATGTGTTATTCAGGCTATGAAGTTTTAATTATCCTGTTACCAGTGGGACTATGGGTGTACTGTAGGTGGACCAACTTATGGTTATGTGTTACTGACATAATTCCTGTGGGTAGATTTGTTTCTATGTAAACAGTCCCTTAGTGGAATTAGTAACTGTATCATATGTGAAACTTGGCAGGAGTTACTAGCAGATTAAAAGCTTAAATAAAAAGAAACAAATCAATCCCTGTAAACCATTGATTCTGGTCAACTATGTATTCACGCTTGATGTAAATATCAGCATGTTGTGTGAAGCATGATGTGAAGAAGTGATGTGGAGAACAAGATAGGCCTATAAAATATGAAGGTTTCTGTGGGTCCAAGTGCATGTAGGAATGAGAGTAAAGAACTAGGTGGCAAAGAATGTGTTAAAGAACGAAAGTATAGAAATGCAAATAAGAATCAAAAGCAGAGGTGAAATGTATAAACTGGAGGGAAAAAAATCAATGAAATGTGGCAAGAAAGGTGGCTTCAGACATTATGTGTTTATATATATATATATATATATATATATATATGTGTGTGTGTGTGTTTTAAACCAATAATTATTATATTTTACCACACCAGAAGGAAGCACTCACTCACTCTGATTGAGTAAAATAATGTCAGTGATTATCATTATTTGTATGTTTTGTTCTACATAAATGACACACAGTCATGTGTCAAACATGAATTTTGAGGGTTTTTTTAATGTATAAGTTAATAATAAATTGCTATATAAGATATATATATATATATATATATATATATATATATATATATATATATATATATATATATATATATATCTTATATAAGGTTGACAAAGTTTATCAAGTATGTGCACTCACTTTTGGTAGATGAAGTTCTTATAGCCCTAGTAAATTATGTTGTTTGTTTGTTTTTTTTCTTTTTTAACAGTTGTTTCATAATTCATGTTTGACTGTGGGTAATTTATGTTGTAGAAGAAAACATAAGTCTCTTCATGCAAAGTTAACCACAGACATTAAATTCTACTCATAAATCCCAAACCGTCATTCTAAAAACCCACAGGAAATTCTTAACCCATTAACCCATGCCTCAGAAATGCTGATTCTCCTCCAGGTTTTAGAACTACAAACTAAATAGTTCTGTTGCGACATGCATTAGAATCATGACTTCAAATCCCTCTGAGGTTGATTCTATGTAACCCAGCATGTGGTTTCTCTAAAACACTGTTTTGTTTGTGTTGCTGCAGTTGCACTGGGAGTCATGCTGACTAGTGGCTGCGCTACAGCCCGACACTGCCACACGGAGGAGCTGCCGGGAGTCAACATCCACTGCTGCGACTCTGATCTGTGCAACAGCGCCACCCGCTGGCGGACAACCACACTGCTGTCTATTTGCTCATTGACGTTTTCTCTATTGTTTCAAAGCTTAATACTGTGGACGAAGTAAATTTGAACTTCACGACAAAATCACGGCAGCTACGCTTCCGATGCATGACACAGGATGGAACTTAAAAATATAACTATAAAAGATGTGAATACAGACCCAGGAGTATTATGTGTGGACAAACCAAACCTTCACCTAAACCTCTTTGGATCATTAGCTAAATCATCATCAAAAAAAAAAAAAAAAAACCCCTGTAAGCCTCACAAGGACTTTTATATGGCCAACAAGAAAAAAAATAATTTCTAACCATTAGTTTCATTTTGAAGCATTTTGCTCAGCCAAAAATGACATAAGAATTGATGCCCTTGGGCTGTTGTGTGATGTGTGTTCAGGAATTGTATATATTTAAGGCCCAAATGTTCTCCCTGCTGAAAAAAAAACAAAACAATAGAAACCATCACAAAAATTCTAATGGTTTCCACTAAAAATACCGTTACAAACATTACAAACCATCAACTTTTAACCATTAAAAATGGTTTTCTTTAGTGTGTTTTGGGACATATTCCATTAGGATTTAGTGGTTTTAACAAGCCACCAATAGCAGGTGACCAATTAGCTACCAGTAGAAACCCACAGGAACCATTACAGTTTCCATTAAAACCAATACAAGTCCCATTATAACCAGTAAAACCATTACAAATTTTGTGATGGTCTATTGTTTTTTTGTTTGTTTGTTTGTTTGTTTGTTTTTTCAGCAGGTTGTTAACAGAAATTATGCTGACCTTTTTATTTATTTTTAGATATTTTCTTTCATATTTTTGCAATTTCTTTTGACCAAATGGTCTCAAGCTGATTTTTAGTGGATGTACTTAGCCTGCTGTATGAAGTCAGTTCCACTCATGTTCACACGTCCTAACTGAGTAGGTTTAGATTAGCACATTAACTTTGAACATAATGCACGTTTGACAACCAAAAAAGTGTTGAAATAGCCTACGTGTCATTATTTTTTAATATTCATAGCTTATAAGACATCTACACCACACTGCAAAATATTTTTGTTTAAAAATGTAAACAAAATTCCATTACTGAACGAGTACATTAAAATGCTTTTAATCGAATCCTTACTTCGAATTTTTGAGCTGTCTGGTCGAATTTCGCGGTTAATTCTAGACTTAGGCCACGTTATGCCCGTAAACACCGAAAAGAATGTCTGGTTATTGAATGAGTGAGTGATAGTTAGTTTGTAACTAACTCAAATCTTCGGCTAGCGTTTACATTGGCGGTTCTAAACAACAATTCTCCTTAACCACTAACGAATAATCATTTGTCAAAACAAAGAAACTTCAAACTCCAAAAAGTCTGCAATCAAGAAAGGGAACGTAACACCTCCAGTGCCAAGCAGGATCCGAAACACGTGGCTGATATGAAACTTTCTTTCTTTATTTCCAAATATTAATAAAGAAAAAAGTTGAAAAAAAAATTATATGCAATTTTATGTTTCAACCAGAGATGGCGATAGAGAGGTTCTGTATCAATTGGTGCTAAAGTGTACCTTACGAAAAGTGTTCAACAGCTTACAAAAATATATTTATAAATATCAGCGTGATATTTTTCTTATATAATGCAGTGACATTAATGCACTTAAACTTAAGAATCCAAAATTTGTGACGATTACTTTAAGAAAATATGTATTAAAAGATATTTAATTTAATACCAGTTAGTTTTCACTTTTGTAATCATTTTTGTACTCTCCAATTTCAACTTTTTTTCATAATCATAATTACAAGGTTTCTTTCAGTTATTTGTTTCAGCTAGAGTCAGTAGTTATATCAATTTCACAGTTTTGTAGTTAGTCCTGATGACAGTATTGTGTAATATTGCTGATCCATGTGAATTCTTGGCTGAGAAGTGAAAATCTATCTCTAAATGATGCCTGAAGAGCTACAGGAGATGGCAGTGTTTCACAATCTCTTGACGCAGGCATAAATGTTCAACCTGACAGAAATCTCTGACACAGCAAAGATCTTGTAGTCCTCTGTGTTCATTGTAATTAGAGCCATGAAACATGCCTGACTAGTGCAATATTTTATTAGGATTCATTCTTTGCTAGAATTCATGTTTATAATATGTGTACAGAAATTCTTCACGTGGGTCCTTTGAAGAGGCGACTGATTCAGAGAACATTTTAAGAGCAATGGCCTGTCTTATGGTGAAAGCTCTTATGAAAATAAACGGGAAGAGATCCACAGAGGCTCATGGCTTGTTTTGATTTGTTTAATCCAGTCTTTGAGAAAACACAGGCAGTGAGAGCCATCTTTCACAGAGTGGAGGAAGAAGTGTTTCATCTTTTAACTCTCCTCATGATTCATCCAGAAATTAGCAGAGAGAGATTGTGGAGACAGGTTTGAGGGCTGGCGTATGAAATAAGTCAGTCGTATACGCTCCTGCCAGACTCTCAACTTTGCGCTGTCTGAGCTAATGAGCGCTGAAGCACAAGCTGTACTCACCTTGCAGCACCCTGAGCCCTCTCCTGACTTTAACTTCTGCTGCCACATGCCTCTGACACTGAAAGGACTGCTTTCACAGGCATTTTGAAAAATGGTCTGTTGATTGCACTGAATTTGGTGAGAATCTAGAATCCATTTGGTGCTTTTGAGTGGATTTGTTTCAGTTTGTTCAATATTTGTCAATGTCAGATCACAGTTGAAGCCATGGCATGAAATTCAGTCACTTGTCATTTGTCTTATTTGTCTTATTAAGTTTCAATGTGTATGACTTAGGTACAAAATCCACTGCTATGATGCTGTGGTGTTCTGGCTGGTTGCCAGGTCATTGTTGTGAGATTGCTAAGGTTTTCTAAGTGGTTGTTAGCGTGTTCTAGGGTGTTTTTTTACTGGGCTAAAGCTGTGGACACACTAGACTTTGAGCATGCAACATTTCTTTGGCCACTGCAACAAACATGATACACTCTGCAGTGTCTTTTTAAAAATATTATTCAACATATATATATAGTAAATAATGATAAATCAGAATTTAAATGGTTAGGTCACCTAAAAATTAAGTTTTATTGCTCACTATCATTCCAAACCCATAACACTTTCATTCATGTTCGAAATGCAAATGAAGATATTTTCACTGAAACCTGAAACATTTCTGTTCCTTCAAAGAAAGTGTATTCTACCAAAACTTTGATGCTTCACTGTATTTCTAAAGATCATAAAAGAAATCCATATGATCACTTTATATGATAAACAGATTTAATTTAGGCTTTTATTCACATTGATAAACATCGATCAACATACATACATAGAGCACATCAAATATGTTAAACGGAAACTAAAACAAAACAATCATGTCCCCTCAGAAGACTTGGATTAAACTGCTCAATTCATATGGATTCCTTTTAAGACAGATGGGTAAGCACAAGATGAGTAATTGTAAGAGAGTTGGAGAGGGGACGCGGGCGGCATCCAAATCAAAGAAATAAACAAAAACAAAGACCAAGCTACCCAACAGTTGTTTATTTCTTTTTATGAAGTTTTTGAAGATTCAAAGTTTTGGCAGAATGGACTTCCAATGGAGAGCCAGAAATCCCTCAGATTTCATTAAAAATATTTTAAAATGACATTAGGGTAAATGATGACAGAATTAAATTTTTGGGTGAACTATCCGTTTAATTCAGCTTGAAGGTCAATGTGTAACATTTGGATTCTCTGTTGATCACCCATATTCTCCTCATGTGAATTTACAGGTCAGAGTTCACCAAAACGTCTTTGTATTAGATAGTGCTTCCAGTCTTCTGCATTCGTGTGAATGAATATGAATGGTACTCTATGGAATGAAAAATCTAATGTGACCATCTTTTTAGTCACAAGAGTCCATCCTATAGTATAGAGTCCAGTCTATGCTGCTTTGCATGCGTTTTGAGAGTCTTAGTTTATGATGAACAACAAGTATTCATGCTGCAAAGAATTATCCTCTCAGTCTTAATGCATTGAGCTTTACTTCATTTGTTATTGCATATGAATCTCAGAGCTATCACACAGCAGCAGCAGTAGGAGCTGGCAGAAAACAGACACTACAGATTAATGGCAAATTAGGGCAGATTGAAATTTTGTCACAAGCTAGAGGAGGCAAGCCCATGATGGTTTATGTAAGATATTTTCATTGATTTATTTTTCTAAGAATGCCTTTTTTTAAGCTGACAAGGCAAACCAAGTGTATAGAGCAGCCAAGACTATACAAATTTCATCCAACTGTCAACTATTGGCAGTTCTGAGAGATATCACAGCTTTTAATGTGGAGCAGGAGTACACTTATGTTGTCATTTGTTTTTATGGAATAACATGTCAACCCATAACACAATCCACCTCATAAAATCTTATATATGGCAGATTCAGTGTGTACCCTCACTATAACCACAATGTGTGACTAACCTGGGCTTTTTTAAAAGTCGCGATGAAGTAGCTAAAGATCTGTGGTTCTACATATATATATATATATATATATATATATATATATATATATATACAGTGGGGCAAAAAAGTATTTAGTCAGCCACCAATTGTGCAAGTTCTCCCACTTAAAAAGATGAGAGAGGCCTGTAATTTTCATCATAGGTATACCTCAACTATGAGAGACAAAATGAGAAAAATAAATCCAGAAAATCACATTGTAGGATTTTTAAAGAATTTATTTGCAAATTATGGTGGAAAATAAGTATTTGGTCAATAACAAAATTTCATCTCAATACTTTGTTATATACCCTTTGTTGGCAATGACAGAGGTCAAACGTTTTCTGTAAGTCTTCACAAGGTTTTCACACACTGTAATGTTTTGCAGTAATGTTTTGGGGCTGTCGCTGGGCAACACGGACTTTCAACTCCCTCCAAAGATTTTCGATGGGGTTGAGATCTGGAGACTGGCTAGGCCACTCCAGGACCTTGAAATGCTTCTTACGAAGCCACTCCTTCGTTGCCCGGGCGGTGTGTTTGGGATCATTGTCATGAAAGACCCAGCCACGTTTCATCTTCAATGCCCTTGCTGATGGAAGGAGGTTTTCACTCAAAATCTCACGATACATGGCCCCATTCATTCTTTGGTTTACACGGATCAGTCGTCCTGGTCCCTTTGCAGAAAAACAGCCCCAAAGCATGATGTTTCCACCCCCAAGTTTCACAGTAAGTATGGTGTTCTTTGGATGCAACTCAGCATTCTTTCTCCTCCAAACACAAGTTGAGTTTTTACCAAAAAGTTCTATTTTGGTTTCATCATTCTCCCAATCCTCTTCTGGATCATCCAAATGCTCTCTAGCAAACTTCAGTCGGGCCCGGACATGTACTGGCTTAAGCAGGGGGACACGTCTGGCACTGCAGGATTTGAGTCCCTGGCGGCGCAGTGTGTTACTGGTGGTAGCCTTTGTTACTTTGGTCCCAGCTCTCTGCAGGTCATTCACTAGGTCCCCCCGTGTGGTTCTGGGATTTTTGCTCACAATTCTTGTGATCATTTTGACCCCACGGGGTGAGATCTTGCGTGGAGCCCCAGATCGAGGGAGATTATCAGTGGTCTTGTATGTCTTCCATTTTCTAATAATTGCTCCCACAGTTGATTTCTTCACACCAAGCTGCTTACCTATTGCAGATTCAGTCTTCCCAGCCTGGTGCAGGTCTACAATTTTGTTTCTGGTGTCCTTTGACAGCTTTTTGGTCTTGGCCATGGTGGAGTTTGGAGTTGGACTGTTTGAGGTTGTGGACAGGTGTCTTTTATACTGATATCAAGTTCAAACAGATGCCATTAATACAGGTAATGAGTGGAGGACAGAGGAGCCTCTTAAAGAAGTTGTTACAGGTCTGTGAGAGCCAGAAATCTTGCTTGTTTGTAGGTGACCAAATACTTATGTTACCGAGGAATTTACCAATAAATTCTTTAAAAATCCTACAATGTGATTTTCTGGATTTTTTTTCTCATTTTGTCTCTCAGTTGTAGTTGAGGTATACCTATGATGAAAATTACAGGCCTCTCTCATCTTTTTAAGTGGGAGAACTTGCACAATTGGTGGCTGAATAAATACTTTTTTGCCCCACTGTATATATATATATATATATGTATATATATATATATATATATATATATATATATATATATATATATATATATATATATATATATATATATATATATATATATATATATATATATATCTTACCCCCCCAAACAGTCACAGGCTGTCAGTTATACATAATCAGTATGCATTTGAAATAAACATCTGCTCCTCAGTTTATTTATTTGTTTATTTTGCTGTCATACTGTAGTTCAGGAATTTTATTAATTATCAAGAGTTTTGTAAAGTTAGAATATTAAAAAAACAGACATACAATAAGGATATAGAGCTATACATTTAAAGTGGGTTGCATAACAGAAATTTGGTCTGGGAAAGATATGATAAGAGAAGTTAAAGATTCGATTTAGATTGATTGTTTTTTTAATTTCAGATTTCTGTATTGTGTCAAATATAGTTGAGGGATCTCATCTGACACTCTAGAGGAGACAAATGTGAGATGAACAGTGTTTTATTCAAAGAAAAAAGTAGGAGCATTATGTAAAACTAGTGTTCCTGTGGCTCAGTGGTAGAGCATTGCGTTAGCAGCGCAAAAGGTCGTGGGTTCAATTCCCAGGGAACGCACATACTTGTAAATGTATAGCCTGAATGCACTGTAAGTCGCTTTGGATAAAAGCGTCTGCTAAATGCATAAATGTAAAGCTATTAATTTGCTTTCCATTTCATCTCATTCCAGTCTGAGAGAAATTATATATAATGTAATTTTTCAGCTACTATACATATTTTATACCTTCTCCATATGCTCATTGATCTTTCACTCTGTTGTTTTTTAATTTAAAATCAGCATGCATTACTGACGAGACATGAATAACGTGTCAAAGTGCTAAATGAACTAAATGAACTGAATTTAGGCAAAATCATGAAAAAATGAGAGAACAGTAATGTCTTACTCTCTCCCTTTCTCTCTCTCTCTTCTTTCCTCCCTTAAATGATTCTTATAATCACACAGCTTTTTTTGATGGTCCAGTTAAAGCCCTTTAAAAACACTGCGTTCTTTGGGAAAATGGTGCGTGCACATTCAGTAAACAAGGCTGTCAGAATAAATGGCATGGTTTATACCTTATATCACAAAAGAAATAGGAGTTACTGTGGTGATTGAATGTTGAGCTCTAGAAAGTATCGGTTAGCTCTCCACTGATGCAGAGGCATTTTCTTTTCTATGAATGCGTTATATGATTAGGATCTTTCTATCAATAAACAAACACAAGAAAGTTACACTTCCTCACCACTGCTGTTAACAATTACTGTGTCTTTTGAAACATATGCTGGGCACAACAATTGTTTCATTGTACATCATGACTTGGCTCAATCAAACATATTCAGAGCAGCGTTTCAACCATAATGGGTAATTTTCTCCATTCTTCCCCTCCTGCTCGTCTACCACAGAACTGACAGTGCTTTAGTGTTCTCAACCGCTAATTGCTACATATGGTTTTATACAATGTGGAACAACAGAGCATTCAGCTTTACATGAGAGCACAACATGGCCATCAACTGACTGCCTCCAATTTTTCAGTTTGCAAAGACCCAAACAGCAGGCTGAGTTTATACTGAGACTGTTTATCATTGTCATTACTACACGAGTGCTCTGTTGTATGGTTAAGAGGCCATAGAAAACAAGATTGTTTGATGTTATTGGATTGGAGAAGTGTGGGAAAGGTTGAAGAAGTGTTTCTGTATGTCTGACACATTGTATGGGCATCGTCTCCAGGGCACGATGCCGGATAATACTACATGACTGTAAGTACACCAGTGTAGAGTTTCTGCTGCATTAAAGAGACTGTAAACGTGAAGGATCATGACAAAGTCAGGCATCTGTGCTCTCAGGTAATTTCTGTAGGGTTCATAATAGGTTCACTGAGCATTATGCAATTCTGTAGGCCTCCATACAGCTGAGAGCGGCCAACACACCACATACCTATTACAGCTCCAATGCTGACTGTGTGTTTGAAAGCATATGACAAAATTTGTGATACATGCATAATGAATGGTATAGCCTTTTATTATTATTTCTTGATGTAATTCATAGATTATTATAACCTCTGCTGTCTCATTTGAATGACACTTCGTTATTTACCATTTTTCTTACTCAGACGCTGCTATCACAAGTCTTTTTGAGATTTTATATACGAAAGTTTGAGGTAAGTATATATATATTTATACAGCAGTTTGTTCTGGTTCTCAAATCTGAATGGCTGAGAGGAGTGTGATATTCAAGCGATGTCAGAACGCCAACCGTTTCACCATTTGTATCAGTCCGCTTGCGGTATTTCTCACAGCGAGTGTCATGGTGGATGCCCAAATCCATTAGAATTTTATAAATAACACTGTTTTTGTTTCACAGAATGTAGTTTTACGAGTTTTTTAGGCAAGAATGTACTTTTTTTAGACTTCAAATCTGCGGTTTGTTGATAAAGATAATTTGAAAATTTGAAAATTTGCTTCAGCGTTTTCGGAGATGTGAGCTCCAAGGCGTCAGCAGCCGTTCAGTGCTCATGAACCCACCGAGAGCAGCCTTACCTCGGCCAGATCTTCTGGAATTTGCCGCTGGCTCTGATGTCTTTATAGTGGTTAAACACGAGATATAATCTGTTATGGGTAAATCTAATGGGCAGTCTTTTGTCTCATTAATCTATTATTTGTTCCAAAGCAAATAGTTTTGGCTGAGGGCAAAATCTCATCATGTTATATTTTGTGCAACTTCATAGATTGCTGCCTTTGTACTTTTGAGCAACTTTTATGAGGACTATTGTTGTTTATTAAATATTGTTATTCAATAAATAATATTTTATATAAATAATAGTAGTATTTAATACTATTATTTAGTATTGCAAAATGGTCACTATATATATATATATATATATATATATATATATATATATATATATATATATTATTGAAGTATCATTTAAGTATTAATTTGAAGTATTTCATTTTGATTAATCTAAGAGTAATACAAATAAATAACTAATAATTTGGACTTTGAAAGAATTGGATGATGAATATTTGCATTCATATTGAAATTTTCTTAGAAAATTGGAGCACAGATTGAGAACTTAAACTAAGAATTCAATTTGGAGACTTAAAGTTAATTATGTTGTAAATAATGTTCAGTTTCTTCCACAGACCAATCGTTTCACTTCATAAGACGTCTATACATATTGTCAAGAGCCAGGGGTATTCATTTTGTGTTCCTTGATATGATTTTTTTTTTATTATTCTCAAAAACCACTGACTTGCATTTTATGAATCACCAAGGAACATGGTTTCGGCTAAAAATCTTCTTGACTGTTCTACTGAAGAAAAAACGTTACCTACGAATATCTTGTATGGCCTGAGGGTGAGTAAATTAACAGCAAATTTTCATTTTTGGGTGAACTATCACATATTAATGAAATCTCATTTTTGTTTGTTTTCTTTCTTTCTTTCTATGTGACAAACTGATCAAAATCACAGACATTTGACAAAACTCATGTGTGTCTTTCTTTTCTCTGTTTTGTATTAGTTTGAACCAAACCTGAGACTGTTGACGCATGACGTAATTAACAGAAGAACTCAGTCGTTGGTAATGTCTGGTCTCTGTAATGTTCAGAATGATATAAGACCAGTGACATTTGAAAGAGCTGCACACACACTGTGTCTGACAGTATGACTTTAGCTCAGTCTTTTGGACTTCACTAAGACTGCTTTAGAAGGTCTTGATGGCCAATTCTCAGAGGAAGAACATATAAACAACTTCTTTTTCGTCATTTGCAGCCTACCAGGGTTACAATCACTAAAATTGTAAGTATCTGATCTGATTATTAATTGCATGTGGCTGTAAAGATAAAAAGATTTAGGATTTAAAATTCTATGTATATATAACTCGATATCTTAATCTTTGTTATCTCTGTATCTAGTCTACTCATTTTTAACACATCTAGTTTTCCAGTTCCTCTCTTTCAACTGTCCTCTAGGACTATCAAGACCGTTCAGACATACCCTTTGGGTCAGTAACATGAGCTGCGAAAAAAAAAAAACCTTGCGGCTTTCTGTGCCAGAAATGGGAGAGGAGATTGGGAGGTTGTAGGTGCTGGCTAA
Organism: Spinibarbus caldwelli; assembly: GCA_039654775.1. Taxonomy (NCBI): domain Eukaryota; kingdom Metazoa; phylum Chordata; class Actinopteri; order Cypriniformes; family Cyprinidae; genus Spinibarbus; species Spinibarbus caldwelli. The sequence goes on along the minus strand of CM077223.1, from coordinate 18,896,644 downwards.
TGGCCTGTATCATTGTAATTTAGTGGATTGTGTGGCAGGGTGGAATTAAGATCAAATGACAATGTCTGGTCAGCACACCACCAGGGACACTTTCAAAACACAGTTTTTATTATTATTAACAAATATTAATAATTTACACTCACCTCATTTTCATAAAAGTGAAAATCAGAGTTGCGGTAAGACATTTGCAGTTTTGTTTATAATTTTATAAAACGTTTTACTTGAATTCTTCTGGTAAAACTTTGCTTTTTTCACACTAAAATCACATGAACAAGTATTGTTTACTTTTTATAGTGATACTAGTAAAACAATGATTTATTTAAAATTAAAATTAATTTATATTTTATTACATGTAAATAATATAATATAATATAATATAATATAATATAATTTATATTATATTATATTATATTATATTATATTATATTATATTATATTATATTATATTATATTATATTATATTATATTATATTATATTATATTATATTATATTATATTACATTATATTATATTATATTATATTATATTATATTATAGAGGCCACAAATACTGTCAAATGTACATAATTTGTAATAACCCCAGAATATTTCTTTTAGCTCACTCTGATACACTCAAAAATTACTGGGATCTGACAACTTGTCCAACATACCTTTTGGTATCTGATGTTGGTATATAGATTATAGCCAATGCAATAACTATATGTTTTTGCTGATTGTTTCGAAACCCATGTGTTTCTCCTCGATCATATTGTGATATGACGTTTGATTCTTCTCATAAAGTTTAATTTTTCCAAAACATTTGAGTCCCAAATGCCAGATAGACACACAAGGCATGTGATCAGAGTGATGACGTCATGATTTGTGTTATTCTGAGCTGCTTTGACGTCGGGACCTGGGTGAGCAGTGATGTGTATGGCGTGTAAAAGGGAAGCAGAAGAGTCATCCTAAACTGCAGTGACAGTCACACTTGCATTATGACATCTGTGTCTCTCACATAAGGATGATCACTCTGTTACAAAGCACAATTTGTACAGACTCACTTCCTCACATACTAGGGATGTGTGAGTTGATGATAGTCACAAGGAGCCAAATTTGACTCGGTTTCACACTGTGCATTTTTGCACTTCCCAGACTTTAGAAATTGTGAAAATGATCTATATTTGACTGTTGTGCTTGGATAATAAAAGGACTGGCCTCTGTTTTTATTGTTGGTAAAGAATTAGATCAGTCATATATCAGGAGAAATCAGTACATAGCAATTTCTTTTCTTTTTTTTTTTTTTTTTAGATTTGTTTTTAGATTTTAATATGTGTGTGAGTCTGCAGCCTTATATTAAAATGCTTTTAAATATTTTTTTATGAATGATTGAATGAATGAATGAATGATTCAAAGATTGAATACATACATAAATGTGGTTTGCCCGAGGTGTGAAGTTTGTAAGGCTGAAACACTGATTTCCAGTTTTTTGGTGGATGACTTTGAAATTGTGCATCCCCAGAGATATCTGGCAAAGTTATAATCACAGCATCTGTGCCTCTGATCATTCATCACAGGGAACATTATTTGGGCACAAAGAAAGAGTAAGTGTGAGAGCGAAGAAGCTCTCATTGTATAGTTTATTACTTGATATTTTGCCATCCCTGACAAATAAGATTGCATTTGTATATGTGATTGTTGGATGAACAGCAGAATTTCCTCAAAAAAAAAAAAAAAAAAAAACTCAAGTTCAATGCAACATCTAACTGTATATCTCATGAATTACCTCAATGAAACTATATTAAATATTGTTTATATATTTACATATGCAAGGGCTATAAATACCTTCAAAGGCCAAGGGTGTAATTCTTTTATCAGTGTGCCATCACAAATCTACCAAAAACTCACTCATTTACTTCTTCCTGTAGAATAAAGTGTGCATATCATCCACAAGTCATGAAACTACATCATGTTTTTTTTTTTTTCCCCTTGCTTTGCTTTTATTTTGGGGCTTGAAGAATCTGAACACTCTTGTAACATTTCACTCACAGCAGAAGTGATACTGCAGCAGAAAAAAAACAAAAAAAACAGCATCAGTATTTTGGAAAAACAACACAGGCGAGACAGAAGGCTTGCTGAATCATAATATAAAATTAATATCTTCATTACATGTATCTTCATTAGAGAAAGCTGAGATGAAATGGCCGATCTTTTTTTTTTTTCTTTTCATCAAATACTATATATACAGATGTTTTGGACACTTTAAAATGTATGAATGCCATTGTATTTACATAATACAATGTATAATAAAATACGTTTAAAGGAATAGTTCACCCAAAAATGAAAATTTCCTGGAAATTAACTTAGATGAGGTTGTTTCTTCATCAGAACAGATTTGGAGAAATTTAGCATTACATCACTTGCTCACCAATAAATCCTCTGAAGTGAATAGGTGCTGTCAGAATGAGATCATAACAGAACGACATCAAAATAAGTACACGTAATCCACATGACTCCAGTCCATCAATTAATGTCAGATGTTTGGACTCTCATTCTGACGGCACCCATTGACTGCAGAGGATCCATCGATGAGCAAGTGATGTAATGCTAAATTTCTCCAAATCTGTTCTGATGAAGAAACATCTTAGATGGCCTGAGAGTGAGTACATTTTCAGCAAATTTTCAATTTTGGATGAACTATTCCTTTAAAGCAAGTATTATAGAAAGAAATCAGGGAGATTAAGTAATTTCAAGGGATTTCAATAGCTCAGCATTATTGAAAAACAATAGCATCCATCACAAATAAATTTAAATATGTTGTAACAAATTGTAATTCACATGCCTTCAGATTCAGTCTGTATTGATCCAGACAGTTAAAAATAGCAGCAATTCACTGTCAGAACAACCCATTTCCCTTCTGTATATAAAAGAAAGAGAAACTCAGTCAAAACTGCACCCATCACATATTAACTTTTCTGTTCATGTTTAAAATACAGATGTTCTTCCCATTGTACTTGGTGTAACACCATCACTTAAGCAGCAGACTGCACCAATAGCCCACTGTTAAGCTCCAAATGGCTCCAATTGAGTCTAATGAGCATGTTCATTGGAGGGGGCATGTGAGGGTGAGGGGTTACACCAGACTCTTGGCCTGATGATGGTAGAGCCTGTGAGTTGACCTGACTCTGACCCACTCTCTAGTGAAGTTCGCCTGACTGTGGCCTCTCCACACCATTACAAAATGGCAGAATCTCAGTGTGAGGGGCCGTCTAGGGGAGACTGTGATGGCCGACACACTGTATGCAGCTGTAAATCAACCTTGGACTTGAGAAAGCTTTAAATTATGAATGTGAGACGGTGGTAATCAATGACAATAAATGCTTTGTTGTTTCTTTTTAATTCAAATTATCTACCATAAATTAAAAATAAAGAAAAAACAACAACATACATGTAAGTCAGTAAATACAGTTAATACAGAAGCACCAAAACATTCAGACACTTAACTATGGACAATTTTACTGCATTAAATATACTGCATCAAACCTATTTTTGCAATCAGGGTTATTTTAGTGTCACCGAGATACTATTTTTTTTATTTTTTTTTATTAATATTTTTAATTAGTTTTCAGTTTTCTATTTTTAGTTGAAGGTTTGTTAATTGAAAAAAGTATGGTTTTAGTTTTAGTCTAAATATAATAACTCTCCTTCTAATACATTAAACCATCTGCTTCCATAATTTTCAGTGGACGTATAAAGTTAGTTGTCCTCAAGTTCGTGCAGATGTAGTTCTTCACATTAACTATAAACATGATCCACAAATGTTTGACAATCAGAAGTGTCACAATACATTTTATATTAATTTTGAAAAGTATATCTATCGTTTTATCTTCTTTTGGTGAAAAGCTTGAAAAGTGTTTCTTTTGTGTTTCTGTAAAATAAATGCCACTTGGTTTATATTTTGTTTTATAATACATAATATTTTGTGATTTCTTAAGTGTGTCCAAATATTTTTAAGATTTGTCGAAGTTTATTTTGATTGTAGGCCTTTCACATTTGGTTAAGAGAGTTTAAGGTGAGTCTCACCCACCGGTCGCATCTGCACCTTAAGTATTTAAGGACAGGTCGTTCACATTACAGACTTGGCACTCATATCATAGAGCCAGGTGGTTTTCTAAGCACCCTCTCCATGTGATGCCCTTTTTGTTTGCCTCTGTCCCTCAGTCTCTCTTTCTCTCACTCTCTCTCTGCCTTTTACATCTTGAGAAAGTCCTAACTGTTGACAGCTCTTTGAGCAACAGCAGGCTGTTGTTGTGAATGTATATAGAGCGAGCGAGTGAGCGGGAGACAGAGAGGGAGCGTGTGTGCTGGATGCTAATGAAAAGCAGATGTTGGGTCAGTGTGGTTGTGTATGTGCGTGTGTGTGGGTCTGGACTCATGCACGCTTGTCTGTGTGCATATGTGTGTGCGTTTACATGTTTGCCCCCCTACTGTCTCCTAACCGCTGAGTGCTCTTGGTGTCCCAGCACCTGATAGGATAGCAGTTATTGATAAATAATATGCAGGCTGCATGTGTAGCTAGCCTAGGGAGTTCATAGTGAGTTGACCATCTGGATACACTGGTGGAGATGCAAACAGGGAGAGAGTGTGCCAAGTATCTAGGGCTATGGAGAAGTCAGCCACACTTCACTTACTAATTATTCACAGCAGTAAATCTCATACTGAAGCTCATACAGCGGAACTGGGTCTCAGCACTTTGAACAATGTATTTCAGGACTATGTATTTTCGTTTCACTTTGTGCTGTGCTCTGCTGGCAAATATTCACCCCTTGTCAATTTTGGATGTGAGTTTTGAATAAAACATGAATCTTAATAGCATTTGCTGAAGCAAGAAAAAGGGATCTGATAATCTGGCTGAGAAATGGATTTGGTCAAACATACAGTTGAAGTCAAAAGTTTACATACACCTTGCAGAACCTGCAAAATGTTAATTATTTTACCAAAATAAGAGGGATCATACAAAATGCATGTTATTTTTTATTTAGTACTGACCTGTATAATATATTTCACATAAAACACATTTACATATAGTCCACAAAAGATAATAATAATAGATGAACTTATAAAAATGACCCCATTCAAAAGTTTACATACACTTGATTCTTAATACTGTGTTGTTACCTGAATGATCCACAGCTGTGTTTTTTTGTTTAGTGATAGTTGTTCATGAGTCCCTTGTTTGTCCTGAACAGTTAAACTGCCCGCTGTGCTTCAGAAAAATCCTTTAGGTTCCACAAATTCTGTGTTTGTTTTTTTTCCAGCATTTTTGTGTATTTGAACCCTTTCCAACAATGATTGTATGATTTTGAGATCCATCTTTTCAGACTGAGGACAACTGAGGGACTCATATGCAGCTATTACAGAAGGTTCAAACGCTCACTGATGCTCCAGAAGGAAACACAGCACATTAAGAGCTGGGGTGAAAACTTTTTGAATTTGAAGATCAGGGTAAATTTAACTTATTTTGTCTTCTGGGAAACATGTATCTTCTGTAGCTTCTGAAGGGCAGTACTAAATATGATATTTAGGCAAATTAAGAAAAATGTACACATCTTCATTCTGTTCAAAAGTTTACACCCCTGGCTCTTAATGCATTGTTTTTTCTTTCTGGAGCATCAGTGAGTGTTTGAGCCTTCTGTAATAGTTGCAATAGTTGTAATAGTCCCTCAGTTGTCCTCAGTGTGAAAAGATGCATCTCAAAATCATACAGTCATTGTTGGAAAGGGTTCAAATACACAAAAATGCTTAAAAACTACAGAATTTGTGGGACCTGAAGAACAATGGGCAGTTTCTGTTCAAGACAAACAAGGGACTCATGAACAACTATCACTAAACAAAAAAAAAAAAAAAAAAAAACAGCTGTGGATGATCCAGGGAACAACAAAGTATTAAGAATCAAGTGGATGTAAACTTTTGAATGGTGTCATTTTTATAAATTCAACTTATTTTCTCTTGTGGACTATATGTAAATGTCTTTTATGTGAAATATCTTATTCAGGTCAGTACTAAATAAAAAAATAATAACATGCATTTTGTATGATCCCTCTTATTTTGGTAAAATAATTAACATTTTGCAGATTCTGCAAGGTGTATGTACACTTTTGACTTCAGCTGTATTTTAGAAAATAATTTTTAAATTGTAAAAATATTTCACAATATTTCTTTTCAAACATTAAAAATCTTACCAACCTCAAACCAGTGTTATTTTAGTATCACTGAGATAATATTATAGTTTTTATTAATATTTTGAATCAGTTTTTATTTTCTGTTTTCATTGTAATTTTAGTTAAAGTTTTAATAACTTTGTCGTGTTTATACACACTCACACACACACTTTTGTTTTAGTTGTAGTTATTTTAGTTCATAAAGTTAAACTAAAAGAAAATTAGAAAGTTTTTATAAAAACGGGACATTTAAAAAAAATGTAAACACTTCTCCTTTCCATATGACATTGGCTGTGAAGCCTCCCCCCACAAAAAAAAATAAATAACAATAAATAAATAAATAAATAAAAGTTTGATTCATACACTCTGTGACGTAAGTTATATCCCCAGTCTTCTTGAAATGCTACTTTTGTGTTCAGTAGGAAAACTAACAGCATATGGGTTTGAAATGACATGAGGGTAAATAAATAATTACAGAATGTTTCTGTTTCCATGAGCTATTCCTTTAATTGCAGCCTTGTCTGTACGTTCCATACATTCAGCAGTTCAAACATTTTTATATTTAGTTCATGACGCTTTTTCCAGAACTCTCATGACGGATGCATTGAAGAGACATGAAATGACTGATTACTTGCTGCTGTGTTGGACCTCGGCGGATTGTCTAAGTGTGAGTTTGTGTGTGTATGTGTGTGTGTGTGTGTGTGTGTGTGTGTGTGTGTGTCCGGGGGCAAACAGGTTTAATGGGCTGTGTACGAGGGGGCTGGGGGGTATTTCTCTTGAACTGGTGATGGTGGGAGGAAGTGTAGAGATTTATGACGAGGCTGATTGCCCCTCTCATTCCTCCACAGTGGCTGACCAGCGGAGAGAGTGAGACGCACTAAATCACGCCTGCCACTGAGCCCCTGCACTTGGCGTTGATCCTTAAGAGATCAGTCAGTGAGACACATCTCAATTTGTCTCCCTGAGAAAGTCACACTGCACAAGGATTTTGGTTTTCTATCACTAACCCCTGATAATACCACTGTTTGATAGAGTTGCTCCTTTTTTGATGGGTGTGGTGTGCTCATTTCAGCTGTGCTGTTTGTTGGCCTGAACCATCACTGTTAGTAAATCTCTATAGGAAAGCATAGTTCCTGAGAGTATAGACTTATTCTGACAGAGTAATTACAAAACCTGTAACAGCCAAATGAAAAAGAGGCTAGGAAAACAATCATTTATCTCTCTCTCTCTTTTCTTTTCTTTTTCTTTTTTTTAATTATAATAATAATATAAATAATAAATAATATAATTTAATATATTTATTTATTATTTATTTATATTTCCTTTATTTTATTTATTATCCTTTATTTAAATATATTTTATTATAAGTCTCTCTGTCTCTCTCATATTTTTCTTTCGTTTTTCCTGCATGAGTATTGAAGTTAACAGTACAGACTGACCTCAGGGCTGTTTCTTTCGATAGTGAGGAATGTGAACCTAAGACCTACAATGACCAAACTCAGTTCTACTGTCAAACACACAATAAGAAAACACTGCGCTTGCCTAATTTTTTCATGAAAGTAGTTGAAATTATGGCAGTTTAATTATGGCAAGCAATTTACACAATTTAACATTCTTGTAGTAAAATAACAAGAACAGAAAAACATGTTTAGTTTAAAAGAGCAGAAATTAATGAATTAAAAAAGTATTTAAAGGCATAGTTCACCCTAAAGTGAAAATTCTGTCATAATTTACTCACCCTCAAGTTGTTCCAAACCTGTATGGGTTTCTTTCTACTGTTGAACACAAAGAAGAAGAACTGCTGTTGCAAACATTTGCATTCACCATTGACTTGGTAGCCATTGACTTCCGTAGTAATTTTTGCTATACACATCAGTGACTACCATCAACTGTTTGGTTACCTAAATTCGTCAAAATATATTTTGTGTGTTCAACAGAAGAAAGAAACTCATACAAGTTTGGAACAACGTGAAGGTGAGCAAATGTTGATAATATTTTCTTTTTTGGGTGAACTATCCTTTTAATTTCAATGATACATTAAAATAAAAAGGAGTTGCATTCTGAAACTGAACTGATCCTTATACTGCAATTTACTGTACTGATATCATATTTGAAATGAACCACATTTAGATTTATTAGGCTGGATGCATTTTCTCTACAAGGGTCTCCTCAGAGTAAGATGCTGTTTGAAAAGTGAGTATGCTCTCCCAATCTCACCAGCTGTTATTGTAACCTATGACTCTCTCCTCATCCGTTCTTACAGCTATGAGTTGCAGTATAGCTAGAACTCAGAAGCTGAACTGTGCCATTTGCTTTGAAAAGCTATTTGACCTCTAAACTTACAATTTAATTAGATCTGAGGCAGCATTTTCTTTGCTCAGACAAGCACTATTGGAGAGGTGTCAAGTTTGCTTTGAAATAGTGCAGTATAATGTGGACCAACAGGATAGAAATTTCAAGCCATTTAAACAAACATCAAATCTGATCACACAGCTAATTACAGCTTCAAATAACGTCTGTCTATAGAGCTCAAAACTACCAAAACCTAATTTTTTTTCTTGGTGTCAAGACTTATGTAAAAGCTCACTGACATCTTCACAAAAGGAAGCTCAAGACATTGACCTGCATGAAGAGATTACATGAGTATGAGCAATATTATAGTCTAATCACAGTTTCAAAGATCCCAGTTGCTCTGTTCAGGTTAAAAAATGGACTTACTGAACATAAAGAATCTAAGTATTTACATGTGGATGCATTTATACATAGGTTAAATCTAATTGCAGAACCTTTAAAGATACTGTCTTTCATTTTGCAACCACACTTTCTTTATATTAAAGCCAACTGTACATTTATGTCAGGTTTTAATATACCTTGCCATGAAATTTATATTAATATTATATAGCTGTTAGAAAGTATCTCCACCTCACATTAGAAATAATTCCCCCTTGGCATTGAGTAAATCCTCAATCTATATTAACCTATGCATATTAATTTAAATACTTGTTTCATAAAGCTAATGAATGGTTTTGATCTTTAATGTTCCATGTATATTAATTAATGATGAATTCCCTGGAGGACACAACACCAGTGACACACACAGTAACACATTTAGATTTCCTATAGACAACCCTTAATTCCTCTTCAAAGATAAACTAAATTAATGTTTTTCCTGGTCAGTGCAATGGCATATTTTATTTTTATTTTTTTACATAAATGACAAAGCTGTGAGTGATAGAAATATGATGGATTGTACTGTTCTTTAACATAGGCCAAAAAAAAAAAAAAAAAAAAGGTTCAGTAGACAAAAACTCTGGTTTTGAAAGTTGTGAGTTGATAATTGTCCTTTATCCACCTTATTTTGCAATGCAGAAGTAAGCTATTTTTCTGTGAATGTTGAAGACTTCCAAATCATTAGCTGTTAAAAAACTAAGAACTATAAAGTTCAGCAAATGGTAAAATTATTTTCACTAAAAACTAGTTTGTTTATGAATACGGTAATAAATTAAAAGCATTTCATAAGAAATACCAGTTTGCAATATCAAACAGCAAAACGGACTGGTTTTGTACATCTAAAATATCTGGAATTGAATGCCGCCGGAAGCTTTGCACATGCAAATTACAAATGCGACCGCTGTTACATTAAAAATAAGGTGTGCCATTGTAAACACTGTAAGTCTATCCCTCACAGCCTCGTTTTCATTCAGTTGAATATGGCGTCTAAAACGAATAAGGGCTATAGTCATACCAGTAGGCCTATAAATATAGCTAAATACACATTTTAATGTAATTATCTTATAGTCTGAAGGGAGTGTTTGCAACAGTACCAGTCCCACATTGAAAAAAAGTAGAAGTGGCTTGTCGCTGCAAAAGTACTGGTGGTCAGAGTACCCCTCGGTAGGGTCCCTATGGTGAGGCAGTGCTTGATCGCTGAAGGAATACTGGGAGTGAGTGAGAGAGCGCTCTCGCGGAGTTACAAACTGGATGGAGCCGATTGAAGTAGGCTAGATACTTTAGTTATAATAAGTGGATTTTGACAGCGGATCTCTGGCTTCAGTCTGACGACGTTTCCTACTGGATCTTATAGCGTGCCCACTGGGGGAAATAAATCTTTATCTGCAAGAAACATAGCTGGCATGCGCTAATATGGAAACCAAACCATTCTTGTCTCTAGGTGAGTTGGACTCTAGGGAAATATGGTTTCTATTATGTTAACTCTAATGTCATGCAGAAGTACAGACATCTACCAGTTTCTGCTCAGAAGTGCTGAACGAAACGAAACTACTCTGCATGTTTACGTTCATATGTGTGTATGAGTGCCTTAAACCGGTTTTCCTTAAAATAATACCATTTCTTCATTTTTCGTGGGCAGGTAATGGGAATTAAGTAGAAGTAATAAGCAAGCGAGTTACTAGAGTTAAAAAAAATGATGATGAGCGAGATTGTCATTATTATTGTAAGTTTACGTCTATGATGTATTTGTTATCATCACTATACTAATAAGATAATGTGTTACTAGGGCAATTAAGGTGTGTGACTAATAATTCATGAAGTGCAGACTCAATGACTTCAGTCAAACGGTGAATGTTAATAGGCTAGTTTATTGAAGCGCGCTCGTTCTTCAGTTGTGCGCTGTCACATTTGTCACTCTAAACGCGTATGGCAAGCTGTTTTAACAGTTATTTCTGTAAACTAACAAACATTTCTTTTTACGTCTATAGTACCTTTTTATCTGTTCAATTATTTATTTGCTTGTAGTCACTATATTAACTAGTAACTATTCCATTTTTACTGGTAATAAATATATATATATATTTGGCTATTTAATTCAATGGGTGATCTGTGGTTCAAATTTAAACGACTCACTTTAGACTAGTGTGCATTCCCGGTTGTTATTGGTAGACCTAGCTATTGCAATTTTACTAGTAATTTATTGGGTGCTAGTAACCTACTTCTAACTATTCAAATGATTATTATTGTATTTTTCCATTCCAGTTTTCTGTACTAATTTAATAGACACTTCTACCTATTTATTAACTGTACTTTGTATTCCTGTTGTTACTCGTAATATTTGAATCTTACTATAAAATGACTACAAAATAGCAATTCTGACAAGTCTTCACAAATAGCAAGTAAAAAAAGCAACTAGTGGGATAATTGCTATCATAGCAAATGGGATAAATACGAGTGTCTCATAAAGAAGTTCTAGCATATAATAAATAAGTACTAGTAAAGCTGAAATAGATAGGTGCTATTTAAATAGTTACTAGAATTGAACAGTTGATATCTGAACCACAGATCCCATTAGAATTCAATGGCAAAATGGCAACAAAATAGTTACTTCTCGTGGAGTAGCGACTAGTAACAAAGGACTAGCAAAGGAATAAGTACTTTATTCAGGACCTTAATCAGATTAGATGCCATATTGAACTTAACATGGATGAAAACTAGCCTGTGAGGGATAGACTTAGAGTCTTTACAATGGCAAGATATATCACCTTTAAAATTCCTGGCAAACACTTTATTTACATGTGTTTACTATAGTAATAACAGTAAATGATGCCTAATTACAAGCAACTAACCTTAAACCAAACCCTAACCATAATTCTATAGTAAGTTGTTAATTAATATTACTCAGTACTTATGTGTGTATTTACACAATTAGTAATATAAGTATTAAGTATTAGTAATATAAAAGTAGTCCATTTAAAGGAATAAATGTTAAAATGGCTTGCCATAAAAACTCAACAAATCAATGCCAGCACACTTCAGTGGTTATCTCAATCACTTCAAAGGGAAGAACACAGAGCTCTGAGTCCGGATGACATTTGAAAATTTAACTAGATCTCTCAGATTTATTAAGGTCTTCCTTTTCTTCAGTTTGCTTAGTGTCATGATAGAGTGCAATAGCAGTCTGTTCTTACCTGAGCTACTCCTACTCCACATCAGCCTCTGTTAACTCTCTGTCTCTCAAATGAGATGACGTGTGCTTGATTGGAAAATCATAGTTTGACTGTAGCCATTGAGATTTAGAAAGTAATAACTCATGACATATGTGATGGTACAGAGCTTGTTGTGTAAAAACAATATCCATTTTCCAAGCCACCTATTTATACATTCCTCCTGCATGTTGGAGTCCCACTGTAAACAGCAAGTTTTACTGGCATTTTAAAAGTTTGCTCTCTATAGGTCTCTGGGGGCCACAATCTTTCCCTGGAGCGTCCCAAGTCCATGAGCGTTATTAAGAAATAGAGGGTCCCATTGTAAGAATGCCCGTCTGTGGTAGTGAGGGGGGTGTATACGGGATGCCAGACCACCCCAATAAAATAGAACCAGTTTGGTTTATGGCAGAGCAGTTTTGTGTTTCTGAAGAGGTGATTGGTCCTTTGTGAATGTCTGCAGCTGTCAGTTTTATAAGAGTGGCTTTAAAGGGAAAGTTAATTGCTTAAAGTGACAGCGTCTCTCAGACACCCTCCAGCCACTGTCTGTGTCCAAATCAAAAGCAGTGTGGGCTGTTTCTAGACAAAACTACACAGAAGGCCAAACTGCACTTGAGAAAGTTTGTCTGAAGTGTCAGGTGATACACACACACTATGGAGGGGGAGCGTGTGTTTAGATCTCTTGTTTCACTGTTGTACAAACTGTTGCAATTTAAGCATCAGCTCTTAAAGCCTTTTGAAAGTGATGAGTGATGGCAGAGGGGGTATATTTGATCGGCTGCCCTGTTAATCATTTGCTCTATGCAGTGTATGCCTGACTCCTTGATAAAGGCAACTGTGCACCTTGTACTGTGGACCTTGTTTGGTTGCATACATTTAGAGTAAATTTACTGTGTAATGGTGGGCACCAAAAGTCTGAGACCACATTGAAAATCTGGATTTTTTTTTTTTTTTTTTTTTAAATTTTAGAAATAAACTAAAAGTTTAGGATTTTGATTAAAAATGAAGAAACATTATGAAGTTGAATAAATACTACGGAAGCCGTTTTTGCCACAGAATAAAAAATAAATAAAAACTTTTTATCTTACACGTCAAAAGACAAAAAAAAAAGACTTTTTTCATCATAATTCTGAATTTATATCTAACAATTCTGTTTCCACCACAGAATAAAAAATTAAAAAGGTAATTGAAACTTTACATCTCACAATTTTCTAGCAATCATGAGTTTATATCTCTCGATTCTGAGTTTATATCTTGCAATTCTGTAAACAACAACAACAACAAAAAACTCAGAATTGCAAGAAAATAATCTGAATGGTGAGACTTTTTTGTGGCACTGAATATGTGAGCCCTTGTGGAGTTCAGTCTGAGTGCTTCTGTAATTAAAGCAAAAGAAGGACAAACCAATTACTAAAACAGTGATGAACATTTTTCCTTTTATCACTTCAGCTTTTCACTTAATTTTTTGTATGGATTGATTCATAAAATAATATTAACAAAACTGTTTTTGTCACTAGCTGACTCAAGACTTTTGGACTCCACTGTATATGTTTGTGTGTGTGTGTGTGTTTGTGTGTGGTTTACTGGTTTAACTAATTAACCAAATGTCCTTACTTATATTGTGAAATACTTTAACAACCCTCTAGTGAGGACATTTGACTGGTCCTCACTAGTAAAAAAGGCTTATAAATCAGCCAAAAGGTTTTGATGTAAATCTAGTGTTCTGCACTTGTTTCTGTGATGGGTAAGTTTAGGGGTAGGGGTTGGTTTTGCTGATAGAAAATGTCATTAACCTGATAGAAAATCAATGAAAATCTATGCAATGTCCCCACTAAGATAGGGAAACAAATGTGTGTGTGTGTGTGTGTGTGTGTGTGTGTATGTGATTTATAAAATATTTATGAAGGTGGATTATGTCATCAACACCAAACATCACTCAAATTGAAAATAGCAAGAATTAACAACTTCTTTAAGAGAGTGTTTTAGGCCAGTAAAGTTCCTTTTTCTCTGGTGCGGTGTTAATGGGATTACACTTGACCTTATGCATGGCAATTCAGTTTAAGTTAATGGATTTGGAGAATCTAAAGAATGTACAATACCTCTCCCATCCCCACTTTCCATCTTTATGGCAGCATAAGTACCATGCCATTTAGAGAGTGAAGGATGTGTATGTGTGTGTATGTAGACTGTAGACTCTGACTTTAATGCTGCACATTGTCTAGAGGCAGGTCACCGCCCGTGTAATTATCTAATATGTTTAAGTCTGTGTCTATCTTTGTTTTTGCATGCTGCAACAGACAAGTTAATGAGAGGTCCAGCTGTCTAATTACCAGGTGCAAAATTTTGAGGTCAACTTCTTCAATGCATATGACACTGATATGTACAAACTGATCTCTGCCTGTGGCTGACCTGAGTATAGTGTATGTAAGGCCTGTTTCAGGCTGCACACACAAGCAGTATGTAAGCAAAGCAGCAGTTACATGCCAAGCTTTCACGCTTGATCTGTATTCAGTCCGTATTTTGCTTTATTATTACACACTACTAATGATAATACCAATACTTTTATTCAGCAAGGACACATTAAACTTAATCAAAAGAGATATAATAAAAGACATGATTATAAAATAATTTTGCTTCAAATAAATGCTGTTCTTTCAAACTTTCTATTCAGCAAAGAATTTTGAAAAAATTCCTCAGAAATAACAACATTGATAATACTAAGAAATGTTTCTTGAGGACCAAGTCAGCATTTTAGAATGATTTCTGAGGGATCCTGTGACGCTTAAGACTGAAAATGTAAAATATATATAAAATAGAGTTAAGCTGTAAATATATTTTATAATATTACTGGTTTTATTGTATTCTTTAAATAAATGCAGCCTTGGTGAGCATACGAGACTTTAAAAACATTAAAATAATGTCTCTTTTTTTCAATGGTTATGTTATGTTAAGTTCGCCCTTGTGCATATGGTTTAATGCTTTCATCTGGTTTATGTGTTTTGTTCCAGACAGCACATACTACAAAGTGCAAGTCAGAACATATCGTAACTTAAACCTCTACTGACTGTAAATACTGTCCATAAAAAGCTACTATGTCTGCTTAACACCGGTATCCTTTCCTCCCTTTTTGCCTTTCACTGCTCTTTTCGTCTCCTCGTCCTGTACACACTCCAGCTCTTTTGAAGGATATGTTACAGGCCAAATGCAGAACAGTCAGTAATTCAGATAAGATCTGATGGAGATATGGATCTTGCATTTCTTCTCCCATGAGAGCAGCAAATTATACACACCAAAAAATTCCATTAAACAGTAACGGGGCCCCCAAACTACTGTTCATGTGATACTCAGACAGGTGTTATTTGCTGCACTTACACCCTACAGGACAGACGGATCCAATTTGCACCCTGGAGAAGACGGCAATTTGAAAGGAAGTTCAATTCCTCTGAGTCACTGGCTTGTTTTAGAATCGCCTTTGATAATTAGTTAAATCATTGCTACCTATTTTAGAAAAGAGACTTTATGACCTTTAAGATGCAAAAAGGGTGTTTTTTGGAAAACACCTTTGCTTTAATTTAAAGGGATAGTTCACCCACAAATAAAAATTCTGTCATTATTTACTCACCCTCATGTATTTTTCAAACTTCTATGACTTTCTTTCTTCTGTGGAAAATAAGTTAAGCTATTCTGAAGTATGTTTCGGCTGTTGATGACAACTGATGACAGAATTTTCAAATTTAGGTGAACTGTCCCTTTAAATTACAGCAAAACTGCTTATCCACAGACTAAAGGTAAAGAATGAAAAGCAGATTAGTTATGCTAACTCAGGTGTCACACAAATTATCGTTCCTGCTTGGCATGTTGGGAGTATTTTTATGCTTGCGGATTGTTATGTCCATGCAAGCATGAGCGTCTGTCCCTCTTCATGCTCCACGCATGAGCTCTGTTGACAGGAGACACACTTGTGCTATGTGTCTTTAGCTCTATTACCATCATAGTAATGAGCGTCTGCCACCACATGTGTTTGCTAAATCACTTTTTCTGACATTAAAGAATGTTGAAGGCTGTTCAAACCACTTTGGAAGCTCAGTGCTGATGCGACACATGTATTTGAACGTTTTGGATGCCTTCCCTTCATGCAAACACCTCAAATATAGACCCATTTCATGCTTAAAGTTTTCATGTGAGGTTGCCTCTATAGTTTTCATTATAAACTTAATATATTCCATAACACAGGCTCATAATATATATATAAAAGGGCCTGCTGGGGGATACAAGCAAATATTGCCTTTGAATAATACTGGCCTCTCTTTTCATGTAGATTACATTAAATGGAGGCTGGAGCTTTCAAGCTTCAAAAAGGGCAGGCCATAAAAGTATCATAAAGTTGTCCAGACGTCTTGATTATATTTAAAGTCTTTTGAAGCCATAGCAGTGTCATTTTAGTATATATATAGTATTTATTAATATTTTGAATTAACTTTTCTTTTACAGTTTTCATTTTAATTATAGTTTAAGTCATTTTATTGTGCTTTTGTCAGTTTTTTATCATTATTATTTTTATTTTTGTTTAGCTTTTTTATTTAGTTTTTATTTTTAATTCAGTTTTAGTGCTTCAACTTTAATATATGGTTTTTGAATGTTTTTGAACATATATTCAGATTTTGAATAGTTTTAGTTTAGTTACACAGAGCCATAGATAACTTTATGTGATAACCAGACGTCACTAAAAATATTGACATCCTCTCTAGCTGTGAGAGAGAAGCAGTTACAGTATGTCCGATTTATGAATGATTTTTTTTTAAAGTGACATAGTTTGATTCAGTCTGGATGATTCGTATAGTAAAATATATGTAGTTTTTGCACCAAAGTATTTTTTTTAAGCAGTGGTTTAAAATATTTGTTACATTTACATGCGTAGCTAAGTGCTAAATTAAATAAATGCAATACCTTTTTGATGATATTTTTCCTCCTAAAGCTGAACTTGCATTAATGCTCACTTATAAAGGACATATTTTCATTATAAATGAAAATGTCAGATAAATTTGCAACTTTACCAAAGTGAGGACAAGATTTGCTTTTACATTCTCCTTTTTATATTCCCAGGAGCAAGATTCTTTCCTAAGTTTTCATTAAACTTTGCACTGTCAGAGAACATAGAAGACTGTCATTACAACAGCGATACTATTTCTCTCCACTTCAGTGCTGCACTAGTAATTGCACCAAATGTTGATTGTGTAAATGTGCCAGCTCCATTTTGTACCTAATAACATAATTGAGTCATGACTCATGTGGCTAGATTGGTCCAGTGGCAGTTGCATAACCATTTAAAAAGAGGAAAACAATGTGTTTTACCTTCATAAGGTTAAGGACATTAAAAAATGCTGGACCATTTTAAAATGTGTTATTTTTTATCTACTTAATATTAGTTTTTAATGAGGAATGGAATGGCACCGTGGTGGTTGTATGGTGGCTGTAGATGTCACTTTAAAAACGGCTTTGATATATGACACCTTCTCATGTATGTGTAAAGTGCATGCTCGTTTGTATGTACTATGTGTTCACCCCAAGGCTGACACTCTTTCTCTGGAAGAGAACTGGAGGTGCATAACTGACCTGATCTCATTCCACCTGGAGGCTTTGAGAACATCCCAAATTCACATTCAATCCAAACACTTTCTGGTTTGCCTAATTAATTAGCCTGCCCAAGTAAACTCATTAAAACAGATCCTGAAGGGCACTGCGATCTGTCCATTTTTTCTCCAGTAGGTCATTAAAGACATTTTTACATTATGCATTCAGTACAATCTGTTTAGGATGTGTGACTCCCAACATGGCTGTTACGTCTCGCCAAGTCCCTACAACATTGCGTCTTTCAAATGAAATCATGTCATTGCTTTTTGATTTCATTTGAGATGATTGTGTTCACAGAATGAGAGATGCTTTGTCCTCCTCGTCCTTGCTTTAAAATACAACTTATGTATGGTTGAAGTATGTTTCGTATATGATATCATTGTAGATTGCATATAGACTTTTTCCTTGGGCGTGAAAGATAAGACTGAATTGTGCTATACATTTCTTTCGGCTCCTTTATGCTTGTACGTTTCCTTCCAGACTGATTTAGATGTCTCTGGGGTGAGGTTGCACTAGAGTTGCACTTTAAAGAATGTTTAGGAATGAATGAACCTTTCACCCTTTGCCCTCATCCGGTCAGATGATTTTCCAAGCCATCAGACCCGTCCGATTTAATTGTTTTGTAACGTGATACAGTATCATGACATAATGTTGATGGAATGATATGATATTCCATCATTCTTTCACTGTGTTTTTCCTGTCAGAGCTTTTCCAAGTGGTGCAACCGATGGCATGTTTTGCAGGACAGGACATGAAGCGTTTGCTGTCTTCTTTTTACACTTTTTTCACTCGCCGTTATTTTCTCTCAGAGTTGTTTACATTAGTGAGTGTGTGATTAGGTACAGCAGGAAGTCATAAGAGAACAATGAGGAAGCGAGGAACAGGATGTCAGAGCGATGCGTCTGTGTGTATGTGTGTGCCTGGAAGGGGGGGTATTTACCTGCTGGAGGCACAGCTCTAATTGGCTCCTGAGATGAGAACATGCATAAACGCACGCTAATTAATGCACAACAGTTGTCTGCTTTCATGTCAAATAGCCATTTGCTTTAGAATAAATAGGGCTCTAGTGTGTGCGTGTTTATGAAGGACTGTATTACAAGAGATTAGAGGTAATTGTAACTGAGACAAAATTGAAGCTGAAAACGATTTTCTTTTGTATTGTACAAGTGCAATGGAATGTTGAAAAAGAAATAAATGTAGGGAAGGGACTTGGTTCTTTGCATCAGTTGTTTATTGGATTTTGATATGTCGACACTGTACTCAAAAATAGCTCGCAGCCAAACATCTGAAAATGCTTATATCACTTATGCATATGCATAAAATGTCATAGAAGCTCAGTGAGATGATACTGAGAGACCAGACTTAATAATATTCTTACACTATTCTTTTGGTATCATCATTTTAGTTGAAAAATATCCCACCACTCACTGGTGCATATTGGTCGCACTCAAAATTGTCATTCCATGTAGGGTCTAAAACGCCACTGTCAACATGTTTTGTCGCAGGACAGCAATTACAAGTAATTATTCTGTAATCTTTGCGGATTGTAGAAAGTAGCATTGGTCTGTAGCGGCATGGAGAAAATGATTAGCAACCATAGAAATATGGGTACAATATGCATCACGTGACTAAACACACGTCATTGTTTTCAAATACCTCCATTTTCACAGTTCACACTACAATGCGAAAGCAGCATTTTCAAATTGATCCACTTGGTAGACCGTCTTCAAAAGCCACTTGGTAGAGTGTCTTTTTTGTTGGACAAAAACAGCATCTCAGTGTGGACAAAGGCCAAAATGTAGAGAAAAAAATGTGTTTTCCAATTTATCCGGATTGTTTGTTGACATAGCCACAATTTGATGAATACATTTTTGTAAAAACTGAATTATATACACAGATGAATCGTTCACAGTAAGATCTATAACATGCATTTACAAAATAGATTTTTGAAAGCGCAATCTCTGAGAATTTAAATTTAATTTGGAGATTTAGAGAGAGATTGAGTTTCACAGCTTCACCACCACACTGTAGCTTTCCTTCATTCTCCCTGTCAGATCTGCTCTGATGATCTATATAAAATACACCTCTGTTTCTTGTAAATAATAATTATAACATCTTCTGAGGAACTCATACGATTATTTCCAATCTGTGGTTTCCAAATGTTAAATATTTCTCTCTTTCAATCCTCTGGATGCTTCCAGTATTCCAAATTGCCCTAGATAATTCTTCCCCACTACAATATTAATGTTATGATTGAAAGTGAGCCAAATATTTCCTAAAATTTATTCTTGGTATAGCCAACATACTTTCCAAATGAACTCAACTCACAGGCCCTAGTGTGTCTTACACCAGGGATATATAGACCTCATATTTTACACATCGCTAGCGAAGCAGGCAGATTGAAAAAAACAGGATGGCACATCCTGTAGCCAGCTAATCATATATCTAGTAAGACTTGTGTGTGTGTGTTTACACATGTGCATGCTGGTTATTTTGAGTGCGAGCGGTCAAATGTTCAAGACTGAATTTGTTGTTCTGTATTGATGACGTCAATTATTAAAAGCCTCTCCGCAGTATTTTTCCACATAATTTCATTGAACCATTGCTGTTGAGAGGCAGATTGGTGTATCTATGGAGAGAGTAATGGACAGGACGCTCCGACAAACACTCCATTCTGTTCCTTCCATAGGAAATAGAAAAAAATGGGCTGATGAAATATTGGAGTAGATTTCAATAAGCTGGATGTTTTTTGCCATTGGTCTGAAAGCTCTTCTCTCGTTCAACTTATTTCACTTTCTCCCTCTTTTTCCATTTCCTCTCTCATAATTGGATTTGAGTGATCAGGTTTTCAGGAAATTTCTTATGACCAGTAACTCTAAATTGGAAATGTTTAAAAAACATATTTCCAGACTTCCCATAATCCTTTCCATGAAAGTGCATGTTGAAATACTTGTCTCTTAATGCCAATAGCCTTTAGTTACTTCACAGTCTTGAACTGTGATTGGTACTGTACATTATTATCTCTTGCAGGTGATATTAGAATCCATTCTTGTTCTAGAGAGCATTTGATAGCACAAAAATCTGTGTAGTGTAACACGATATCATTAAATAGATAGTTCACCCACAAATTCTTCAAAATATCTTATTTTTTGTTCAACAGAAAAAAGAAACTCATAGGTCTGAAACAAGTAAATGATGACAGACTTTTCATTTTTGGGTGAGCTATCCTTTCAATATTTTTGTATGTTTTTGCAGAAGATGAAGACTTCATAATTACAACAGCTTAAAAGCTCAATTAGCTGTCTGTTTTTTATTAAAGGCTCTGGTTTTCACCTTGGCCCACCGTGCATCTTATATGACATTAGCTCGACCTTCTCCTGAACAAAGCAAATACTATGAAGTTCTAAATTTTGATTTCCTGTGTCAGAGTCTTAAAAGCAGCTAAGTAGCTCATAAGAGATGCTTTTAGTAGAGAAGAGCAAGACCGTGAGCTGGAGTTGTTTGATGTAAAAGACCTCGAGTACCATTTATCTATTTGTGTTTTATCAATCAATGGATACATCAAACATAAGATAAACATCATATATATATATATATATATATATATATATATATATATATATAAATGTAGGGGAGAATGGGGTGATTTGAACCTGCTGTGGGGAAGTTGAGCCACCCTTTGTTTCTAGGCAACCTTAAACAAAATTGGTGATGTGACCACAAATATTTGAAGAGTAATCCATTTTACTCACCCTGTGGTGGAGAGAGGCCGATGGGATATTTGGTAACTACTTTTAAGTTCAAAAAACATTTTATTTGTTGTTCAAAGTGATTTTTTTATGTTCAAGGACTCAATGCTTCTTGTGTCTGTACAATTACAGACAAATCTGAAAAAATATCACACGTGTTTGTGCTATAATATGAGGCTATACTGTTAGCATGATGTTAGGTCTAAACTGCTGGATGATAAAAGTTTGTTAAAATGGTAGGAGTGGGGTAATTTGAGCCAAAAGTCATGGGGAAGTTGAGCCAGTGATTCACCACTACTTATGATGATAAAGTATTATTTTACTGTAATTTTACATTATGTTTAATTAATTTTAGACCAAACATTGATTTTGATTTTGTTCTGAAAATTTGAAATAAGCCTTGTTTATGAAAATTGGGTTTTTTATGAAACATTGACATTTATAAATGAGATGTAATGTAGTATTAGCCAATTTTTGTAAGGTCGGTTGGAGTCCATTTATTTATTTAGTTTTCAATTTCAACAATGTTGTTCTGAATTTTTTAATAATTAAAAAAACAATCTTCAAAGTTGTGTACTGTATGTTTAAACAAACCTTTTAAGAAGTCATCTATCCATCCATTGTATTATCCAAACCTCAGTCCATCACAAGGCTCACACACAGATTTTAAGAAGACTTTTTTATTTTTATTTTTTATTTTTTTTAATTTCTCTTCCTTTGATATAGCATGAGATGAAAATGTTCAATTTCACTTCAGCATAATCAATGACACCGTTTAAATCCATGTGGCTCAACTTACCCTCAAGTTTAACACACCTTGAGTAAAAACTGGCTCAACTGGCTCATATATATACGTGTGTGTGTGTGTGTGTGTGTGTGTGTGTGTGTTTGTGTGACCCTGGAGCATAAAACCAGTCATAAGTAGCACGGGTATATTTGTAGCCAAATATACATTGTATGGGTCAAAATTATTGATTTTTCTTTTATGCCAAAAATCATTAGGATATGAAGTAAAGATCATGCTCCATGAAGATATTTTGTAAATTTCCTTATTTTCGATTAGTAATATGCATTGCTAAGAACTTCATTTGGACAACTTAAAGGCGATTTTCTCAATATTTAGATTTTTTTCGCACCCTCAGATTGCAGATTTTCAAATAGTTGTATCTCTGCCAAATATTTATATTTATGTATAAATCTCTTTAAAAAAACTGACCCTTATGACTGGTTTTGTGGTCCAGGGTCATATACACAGTTGTGCTCAAAATTATTCATACCCTTGGTAAATATGATCGAAGGTCTGTGAAAATAAGTCTGCATTGTTTATCAATTTGATCTTTCATTCAAAATTTTCAAAAAAATCTAACCTTTAAGTGAAAGTGGGGGAAAATCACATTAAGTAATAAATATTTTTCTCTAGTACACAATGGCCACAATTATTGGTACCCCTAGAAATTCTCATGTTTAAAATATCTCTGAAGTATATTGCCATTTATATTTGCATTTTTTATCACACCAGGGTGACTAGAAACATGAAATTGTCCAGCCTTGGCTCACTGTTTCACAATATCAGGAACACAAAGGCCAAATTCCCTTAATCATCCATCACAAGGAGTAAAATCAAAGAATATATTTCTGATGTGCAGCAAAAGATTGTTAAACTTCACAAATTTAGAAAGTGGCTGTAAGAAAAGAGCTAAAAAATTAAACATCCCCATTTCCTCCATCAGGGCAATAATTAAGAGATTCCAATCAACTAAAGATGTTACAAATCTTCCTGGAAGAGGACGTGTCTATATTGTCTTAATGCACGGTGAGGAGGAGAATTTGAGTGGCCAAAGACTCTCCAAGGATCACAGCTGGAGAATTGCAGAGATTAGTTGAGTCTTGGGGTCAGAAAGCCTCCAAAAAATATATATATCAAAAAGCCCCTACATCAGCACATGTTGTTCGGGAGGGTTTCAAGAAAAATTCTCCTCACTCATCCAAAAACAAACTCCAGCATATTCAGTTATCAGACACGACTGGAACTTCAAATGACACTGGCTTCTACGGTCAGATGAAACTAAAAAATTAGCTTTTTAGCAGCAAACACTCAAGATGGGTTTGGTGCACACTAGGATAAAAAAGTACCCCAAGTGTACAATGAAAGATACTGCTGTATCTTTAATGTTGTGGGCCTATTTTTCTGCTGGAGGTCCTGGACATCTTGTTCAGATACATGGCATCATGGATTCAATTAAATACCAACAGATAAAAAATTAAAAACTGACTGTCCATGCTAGAAATCTTATAATGGGCCGTGGTTGGATCTTCCAACAGGACAATGATCCACTAACAAACCTCAAAAACAACACAAAAATGGGTCACTGAGAACAAAACCAAGCTTCTGTCATGGCCAACCCAGTCCTCTGACCTGAACCCTATAGAAAATGAGTGGGGTGAACTGAAGAGAAGAAGCACCAACATGGAGCTATGAATCTGAAGGATCTGGAGTGATTCTGGATGAATGAATGGTCTCTGATCTCTTGTCAGATGTTCTCCAAACTTATCAGGCATTATAGGTGAAGATTCAGAGCTGTTATCTTGGCAAGTAGAGGTTGCAAAAAGTATTGAATAAAAGGGTATGATTAATTGTGGCCAATGTGTGTTAGAGAAAAACATTTATTTCATAATGAGATTTCTCTCTCATTTTAAATTCTTATTCTCCAATTAAAGGTTAGATTTTTGTGAATTTTTAAAATAAAAGATCAAAAGGATTAATGATACAGATTTATTTTCACAGCCGCCTTTGATCATATTTACCAAGGTCATGAATAATTTTGAGCACAACTGTATATATATATATATATATATATATATATATATATATATATATATATATATATATATATATATATAAAGATTACTGAGAAGAAGGCACATGTGTTTCATGGACATTATTGTGTCATTGACCCATTTTCTTACAGCTTTTCCTGTCTGTGTCTCGTAAAGATTGTGTCTATGTTTATGTGTGCAGCTATAAGGAGAATGGTTGGAATTCTGCAACTATTTTAAAAGCCTTAGACTATTTTAAAAGTTTAGACTGCTTCTCTCTCCATCCATCGTAACATCTCTGTGTCTCTTCCTGGCAGCGTCTCATGAAAGGTTATGGATCAGACCTTTTGTTCCAGCATACTTGACTATTTCAACCGCATTGCCAAAGAAGTTATTCTCGTTCCCATTTACTGACAGGATATGACACAGCACAACCTATAAACAGCCTCAGGCAGTCATTACTACATCTTATCCCAGTGTTAGTGTCTTTAAAAAATATTTTGGCTGCCTTATTGTGAATAATAGCACATATGTGGCAGATCTTCATTATTCCGACAGTCAAATCCAGCCATTGATCTTTAGCACAAGCATCTTAGTATCCAGAACTCATTGCAAATGCTGTCGTCAAAACACACATCCTAATCAATCACAAAGAAGATAAGAAGGTGTTAAACTGAAACCTCTTAACCTCTATGCATCTCTAATGCAGCTTTGAAGGCTACTAAATAACACTTGAAGGTTGTCTAATGATCATATGGCTAAGGCAGCAACTTCTGCCTGTACTGTGGTCCATCCCTTAAGCCCCTTTCTAAGGAGCTAATCAAGAACCCTTGAAAGAGAGATTTTTATGACATTCATGATGAATTGAATTGCAGGTTTGATCTTTGACCTTGAGCTTGATTGTCTTAGCGATGAGATGGAAACCTTGAAAAAAGGAATCTGCTCTGCGTGGCACGGCCTCTCATCAAGGTCTCGCAAATGAGGGCTTTGAAAGGAGCAAATATCCGGGTCTCATAAAGAGAGCCTGCAGATTTTGCCTTTAGTCTGTGTTTGTGTGTGTGTGTGTGTGTGTGTGTGTGTGCGTGTGACTGGTTGTCCTTTGTTGCTCAAGGTCATAGTGAGTGGAGAGTATTGGGTGGTCTGAAAGTTCATATTCAGAGATGGATAAAAATGAGGCACTTGCAGTTTTACTAGCAAACAAATAAAACATCTTTAGGTCAAGTTATTTCCATATCAATCAGAGATATGCAGCATGGGCCACACACATTCAATCACAAACACTCACACATGGGTCTTTCTCATAAAAATTAATTCCGGTTTTACAAGACACTACACAGTTGTTGAAATGTTGAAAAGTTTTATTTGTATAGGACACTCGTTAATTGCAGATGTTTCAAGTACAAGTATGGAAACCCAGTTTCTGGCTTAAAGGGATAAGTCATCCAAAAATGAAAACTCTGCATCATTTACTCACCCTCATGTTGTTCATAAGACTTTTGAAACACAATTGAAGATATTTTAAATGAAACCTGAGAGATTTCTGCCCCTCCATTGAAAGTTCATTCCACCAAAACGTTGACACTTCGAAATGTTCATAAAAAGTCAATATAATCCATATACATTAAGCATTTTAATCCAAGTTTTCTGAAAAGACACAATCGCTTTATATGATAAACAGATGTCAAATGTGCTTACTTGACACGAGAGACAAAGCTCATTGGTTCTCGCATGTCAAGCAAGCACAGTTGAGCTTCCGTTTACCATATTTGATGAGCTCTGTATGTATGTGCGTGGTGAATAAAATGCTAAATTACATCTGTTCATCGTAAATTAAAATTGATTCATATGGATTTCTTTTACAATGTCTTTGTAAACTTAAGTATCAAACTTCTGATGGAATGGCTTTAAATGGAGTGACAGAAATCTTTCAGGTTTCATTAAAAATATCTTAATTTGTGTTTCGAAGATGAACATGGGAAATTGATTTGTGATGGCATGAGGGATAATTTCTGACAGAATTTTTTTTTTTTTGGGGTGAACTACCCCTAAGTAAAAATAAAGTAATTGTGAAATTTAAAATTAGAAATAAAATTGCAATTGTTAGAAATAAAGTCACAAATTCTTTTTTTTTCTTTGAGGCAAAAATAAGCTTCCATACTCAAGACACTCCGTTAAGGAAAAAATTATCCCATATGAGATCTCTTTATTATGCCATTCTTTTTATCCTAGACAACAACAAGATTAAATGGAAAGTGAATGGAAATCAGACTTTTCCTTTTAATCTCACATGTGTCTAGTTTCATAGGAGATCTCAATAATGCCATAAACCGTGTGCAGATTTGCCAGAATACTTAAGTCTACAAATAAAAGTCAATGTGAACTTAAAAATTTCTCGTCAATTTCTTCCAAAATTGTTTCTTAAGAGAAACATCTGACTGATATCTAAACTGTAAAAATGATTTTTTGAAGTTGTAAATAAAACAAAGATTATGATTTTTCTACTGGTTACTTGTGAAATTTATTTTCAATTTCTGAGTGAAAATCATTTCAAAGGAAAATGGTGTTTTCTTTTGTTCTGTCATGTAAGTTCAAGTACAGCTTATTGAAGACTCAACTGAGATACTCAACATTTTTGTGTATAGTGTAGTGTGTCCTTTCACATATTGGTCTGAAATCCTTACCTGATTGCAGTGGAAGTGAGTGACTCTCACCCACTTCTCTTGTGTCAAACACACAGGGCTCCTGAAAAACCCCTGCTCAGTAGCGCCGCCGTGTTTGCGGAGCCGGCCGGGCGACGCTGGCAATTCGCCCAATGGCTGCTCCAGCTTCACGGGTACGTACCCGCTACAACAGCGCAGGATATCCACAGGTATAAAACACACATTCACATGCACAAACACATCAGAGCACCTTTCTTTCTTTCTTTCTTTCTTTCTTTCTAAAGCACAACTTAATACAACGGCAGCTGCCCAAAGTGCTGTACAACAAACTTCAATATAATACTAATAATACATAAAACAAATAATACAAAAATGACACACATACACAATTAATCCAAGTTCAAAATAAAACATGCCTCAGGACCTAATCGAGATTAAAAGCCTTGGATAATAAATGAGATTTTAATCGAGCTTTAAAAGTGGATATTGATGGAGCCATTCTGATATGCAAAGGTAATATGTGCTTGCCACATAGACACATTTGATCAGTATTTTAATTCAGAGGTAAGCCATCTGCTTTCTGTTGAACTGATTTTGCCCTACAGCCCTGGATCATCCACGCATAACGTAAGCGATTCAACGTTGTAGGGCAAAATCAGTCTTCATTCCAAGTGTAGGATGTCTTGTCCTGTCATTCCCAAACAGACTCAAGATACAGTTTCACTCATGAGAAATAGTTTCTGGTTCAAACATGTTACAACAAAGCTCATATAGAGAGCGGCTCCCCTGGCCCCTGCATTAATGGACACGTTTCACTGGTCTTATTCCTGCATATGATGTTTCAACATGATGTATTGTCATGCTGTCTCTTTGTTTTCAGTTGGTTTTCAGCTGTCGTACAGCAAATATGTTTTTTCCCAGGTTTGTTGATTTTTCAAAGTCAGTTGTCACTTTCAGAGATAATATATGAAGTTAATTGGCAACACTTTACAATACAGTTCATTAGTTAATGTTAACATTAAATAACAACAAGTATTACATTTGTTACAGTATTTATTTATCTTTGTTAGCGTTAGTTAAAAAAAATACAACATTTCATTGCTAGTTTGTGTCAGCTCAGGTCCATTAAAGGGTTAGTTCACCCAAAAATGAAAATTCTGTCATTAAATTACTCACCCTCATGTCGTTCCAAACCCGTAAGACCTTTGTTCATCTTCAGAATGCAAAATAAGATATTTTTGATTAAATCCAAGAGCTTTCTGACCCACCATAGACAGCAAGGGTACTACCACGATCAAGACCCAGAAAGGTAGTAAGGACAAATAGTCCATGTGACATCAGTGGTTCAACTGTAATTTTATGAGAGCTACGAGAATACTTTTTGTGCACAAAGAAAACAAAAATAGCGACTTCATTCAACAATTCTTCTCCTCCGCATCACCATAGGCACCATTAATAAGAGTACCACAACGCAGGAGGAGAAGAATTGTTGAATAAAGTTGTTATTTTTTGTTTTCTTTGCCCATAAAAAGTACAAAAAAAGTACAAAAAGACCATGGTAGGACTCTTGCTGTCTATGGAGGGTCAGAAAGCTCTTGGGTTTGGAATGACATGAAGGTGAGTAATTAATGACAGAATATAAATTTTTTGGATGAACTATCCCTTTAAAAAATCATGATGCAAGTTTTGAGTTTGTTGATGTAGTAGAAAATGTTAAAGTCCTGCAGTCACTAATTTTATCCCTTAAAACTCATCTTTGATAATCAAAATAACATATTTAAACAATTTTTCCAGTGATAATATTGTTTTCATGCCTTAAAATTGCTTAAATATGACTCTACATCCTTACCTCATAATAAATATGTTGAACTATGAATATGGAATATGGAAATTAGTCCCCGCCACCACTCACTCACCACTCATTGCTACACAATGGCAAGTGGCAGTGTTGAATTAGTTCAGCCATATACACTCTTAAAAAAAAGGTGCCAGGAAGAACCGAAAAGGGGGTTTCACGGCGATGCCATAGAGGAACCATTTTTGGTTCCCTGAAGAACCATTTTGTGAAAGGTTCTTTAAAGAACTGGTGTTTTTCTTGGTGCCATAAAGCACCTTTTCTGGTACTACAAAGAACCCTTTTTAAAGGTTCTTCAAAGAGCTACTGATGAATAGGTTCTTTATGGCCCCATTTCTTCCTGATCAATATCCTTACATTTATCATACTATAAATTTTCTTTAATAGGATTGTTCATAAAATAATTTTGAGAAAAAAAAAGAAAATCCAGAAGTAACAAGACTTGACAAGATGTATGATTAAAATGTTTATTGTATTTACAGTATACATCAATGCAGTATACATCATACCTCAATACTGTGTATATGTGTTTAATAGGGATGCACACAATACTAGAGTACTCAGACTTGACAATGATTGATCATTTTTTAAAGTTACCGCAATCATCGTTTTCATGATCAATCATCGCTGTCAAGTCTGAGTACTCGATGATAACCTGACTTTATATATTTTTCTTTTTCTGATTGGTTATGGCAGTATTTTGGGTGGTACCTGAGCTCTGACTAGTTAGTGTTAGGACAGCATGCCATCCAGACAAAATCAAAACCACCAGTACTTGACATGAAAAATTCACAAAAATGCCCATCCCTAATGTGTAATACAGTGAATACAGCAGGTTAATGTCAGTACCCCCATCATCCACTAGTATGCCCTTTTTCATCCTGTGGAAATTGCCACTGGTGGGTCAAAGAGTTCCCGCTTTCACAGTCACAGTTTTTTTTTTAACAACAACAAAAAAAAAGAGATAATTTTTCATTAGTTTCTTAATTTTCATAAGTTTAGCACAGGTATAATGATGCAAAATGACAAACAAAGATAATGGAAAGGTATTTTTAAGCTGAACAGCAGTAAGAATAGAAACAAAATCAAAGCAAGTCAAAGAATTTTGGAAGTTCATCCATCCATCTACACTCTCCAAACCACTTAACCTCTCTAGGGTCGTGGGGGCTGAAGCCTATCCCAGCATCTTTAGCCACAAATGCATCCAATTAATGGTATTTAAGCAATATAAGCACTAGATAACAATGTTATACAGTACCCGACAAAATTTTGGAAACATTACGTTTTTGAAAAAACAAACAAACAAACAAAAAATCTCTTCTGCTCACTAAGTCTGCATTTATTTAATCAAGAATACAGAGAAAATAGTAATATTGTAAAATATCATTACAAATTAAAAGAACTGTTTATACTGTAAATTATACTTTATTCCTGTGATAAAAAGCTGAATTTTCAGCATCATTACTCCAGTCTTCAGTGTCACATGATCCTTCAGAAATTATTTTAATATGCTGATTTGCTGTTTTTTATTTATTTTTATTTTAAAAGAATTTTACATTTCTTATTCTTAAAACAGTTGAAAACAGTTTTTGCTTTTTAACATTTTTTGTGGAAATGGTGATACCTTTTTCAGGATTCATTGATGAATAGAAAGAACAATGAACAGCATTTATTAAATTTATTAAACAGTTTAGTAAATAAAAATCTTTTCCAACATTATAAATGTCTTCACTGTTACTTCTGATAAATGTAATGCACCCTTGATTAGTAAAAGTATTAATTTATCTCTTTTTTACCACAAATGTATTAATTTCTCTTTTCTTACCACAAATGTTTGAATGGTATTGTTTTCATAAAAATGTTAAGCAGCAAAAACTGTTTTCAACATTGGTAATAATCAGAAATGTTTCTTGAGCTGCAAATCAGCATATTAGAATCATTTCTGAAGGATCATGTGACATTGAAGACTGGAGTAATGATGCCGAAAATTCAGCTTTGATCACAGCAATCAATTACATTTTAAAATACATTCACATAGAAAAGAGGTATTTTAAATTGTAATAATATTTTACAATATTTCTGAGGTATTTTAAATTGTAATAATATTTTACAATATTTCTGTTTTTACTGTATTTTTAATAAAAAAAAATGCAGTGAACAGAAGACTTACATATAAAAAAAAAAAAACATGTTCAAAAAACATTTTAAAAAATCATACTAATCTCTAACTTTTGAACAGTAGTGTATGTTTGAGGATTTACTTACAAGTCATATGGTTCATAGCGCCTTAGAGATGTTGTCCAGCAGGAGGTCTGCTCCAACTCTGCTGCACAGCCATCAGCATAGAAGAATCTAGAAACATAACATGCCATTTATCACAGAGCCAACAATATTTAGTATACAGGCAGGTTTATTTAAAGGAAGCAAGCTAGAAAATAAACATGCATAAAATAAAATAAAATGAAATGCAGAAAATAAAATAAAATAGTATATATATATATATATATATATATATACAGTCATGGCCAAAAATATCAGCACCCTTGGTAAATATGCTCAAAGAAGGCTCTGAAAATAAACCTGCATTATTAATCCTTTTGCTATTTTATTTAAAAATTTATTTCATTGGATAATAAGAATTTAAAATGGGGGGAAATATCATTATGAAATAAATGTTTTTCTCAAATACACGTTGGACACAATTATTGGTACCCTTAGAAATTCTTATGAGTAAAATATCTCTGAAGTATATTCCCATTCATATTCACAATTTTGAGCACTCCAGGGTGATTATGAACATGAAATTATCCAACCATGGCTTCCTGTTTCACAGAAATATAAATAGGAGGGAAAACAAAGCCCAAATTCCCTTAATCATCCATCACAATGAGAAAAACCAAAGAATATATTTCTGATGTGCAGCAAAAGATAATTGAGCTTCACAAATTAGTGAAGTGGCTTTAAGAAAAGAGCTAGAATAGTGAAAATTCCCATTTCCACCATCAGGGCAATAATTAAGAATTTCCAATCAACGTAAAATGTTACGAAACTGCCTGGAAGAGGACGTGTGTCTATATCGTCCTAATGCACGGTTTGAGTGGCTAAAGACTCTCCAAGGACCACAGCTGGAGAATTGCAGAAAATAGTTGAGTCTCGGGGTCAGAAAACCTTAAAAAAATTGTCAAACAGCACCTACATCAGCACATGTTGTTTGGGAGGGTTTCAAGAAAAATTCTCCTAGCTCATCCAAAAACAATCTCCAGCATATTCAGTTATCAGACACGAATGGAACTTCAATGAGACTGGCTTCTATGGTCAGATGAAACTAAAAAATGAGCTTTTTAGCAGCAAACGCTCAAGATGGGTTTGGTGAACACAGGGATAAAAAGTACCCCATGCGTACAATGAAATATACTGCTGTATTTTTGATGTTGTGGGCCTATATTTCTGCTGGAGGTCCTGGACATCTTGTTTAGACACATGGCATCATGGATTCTATCAAATACCAACATATAAAAAATCAATAAGTGACTGACTCTGTTAGAAATCTTATAATGGGCCATGTTTGGATCTTCCAAAGGTACAATAATCCAAACACAAACCTCAAAAACAACACAAAAATGGGTCACTGAGCACAAAACCAAGCTTCTGCTGTGGCCATTCCAGTCCTCTGACCTGAACCCTATAGAAAATGAGTGGGGTGAACTGAAGAGAAGAAGCACCAACATGGAGCTGGGAATCTAAAGGGTCTGGAGTGATTCTGGATGAAGGAATGGTCTCTGATCTCTTGTCAGGTGTTCTCTAACCTCATCAGGCATTATAGGAGAAAATTTAGAGCTGTTAAACTGGCAAATGGAGGTTTCAAAAAGTATTGAATAAAATGGTGCCGTTAATTGTGGCCAATGTGTATTAGAGAAAAACATTTATTTCATAATGAAATTTCCTCCATTTTAAATTCTTATTATCCAATGAAAGGTTAATTTTTTAAATAAAAGATCTAAAGGATTAACAATGCAGATTAATTTTCACAGCCTTCTTTGATCATATTTACCAAGGGTGTGGATATTTTTGGCCATGACTGTGTGTATGTATATATATATATATATATATATATATATATATATATATATATACACACACACACACACACACAGTCATGGGTTGAGCCTGGTCAGTACCTGGATGGGAGACCTTCTGGGAAAACTAGGTTGCTGCTGGAAGATGTGTTAGTGAGGCCAGCAGGGGGTGCTCACCTTGTGGTCTGTGTGGGTCCTAACGCCCCAGTATAGTGACGGGGACACTATACTGTAAAAAGCACCGTCCTTTGGATGAGACTTTAAACTGAGGTCCTGACTCTCTGTGGTCATTAAAAATCCCAGGATGTCCTTCAAAAAAGAGTAGGGGTGTAACAGCGGCATCCTGGCCAAATTTGCCCATTGGCCTCTGACCTCCTAATCATCCCCATACACTGATTGTAAAGCGCTTTGAGTACCCAGAAAATCGCTATATAAATGTAACGAATTATTAAATTATTATTATTATTATATTATCACTCCTGAAACCACAGAACAATTTTTATCAATATTTGTTTACCACGAAAGATAAAAACACGTTTGAACTAACGTTAGATTCAGTTAATTCGTGCTCCTTGTAAGTGACGTCACCGATTAACAGTACAGCGCATATTTTAGGCTAACGTTAAATAAGTTAGACAACTTTCAATAAACCATTGACAAACTGACAGCAAACCCTTTACAAAGCTATCAAAACCTCTCATCTACACATAAAGATGTGATTAAAACCCCAAACTCTCATAAACAAGAGCTCAATCTATAGAGTTAGCTTACCTCGCCTGAAAACAGCTGAGATGCTAACGGACTTTTTCAAAGTTTTCTGTGAAGTAAATATTCAACAGAAACGTGTCAGTTACATGTAAGAAAGTGTCTGGAACGGTTGTATGTGATATTTGTGTGATTTTAGGGACTAAACTCACCTGAAAGCAGTGAAAACAGCAGCGAGAGATGAAGATTTAAGGTTTGTCAGTTTGCACTGTTTCCATGGCAACTCCCTCCGCTCCAGTGTTTGAATGAGACTCCAGTATTCAGCACTCACACCCATTAAAACACGTCAGTGTCACGCAGCACTTGCATAAATAAACCTCTAAAATTAGAACACTACATAAACAACTTAAAATCAAATTAAATCGCGAATTTAACCAATTCATAGGTGCAAAATGGATAGTGGGACAAAGTGGCACTTTTATATTTTAAGATTTTGTATCACTCAGCCTTTTTAATTCATTTTAAAACATGATTGCAGTATTTTTTATACTAAACTTTAACTAGCCTAATAATTTTTTGGAGTCATGCAAAACAGCATTAAAATAGATAATAGATATAAAAGGATCTACTGGTCTTTTTAATTAATAAACACCACAACACTATTTATATAACTCAAAATTAATACTTTTTATTACACTATAATTGAATGCAACTAATAGAAAATGATTCTGGAATGAGTTCTGGACCAGACAGGACAATTTAGCTCACTTGCTCTCACTCTCCAGAAACAAAAATATTTACACCATGATGAGTGTGAAGAACCATTAAATACTAGTCTAAAGAACCTTTCTGTGCTACAAAGAACCTTTTGTGCGATGGAAAGATTCTTTGGTTAAAGGTTCTTCATGGAACCATACACCCTGCCAAAGAACCGTTTAAGAACCTTTTTTAAGAGTGTATGTTTGAAGCAGAAACTGATTCTGAAGTAGAAGAGGAAAAACAAATTATACAGGGTTGCCTGCAAGTCAATGTATCAGAATGCTAATGCATTTTATGTATCACCCTCTACATTATGACTATGTAATTAAACAGCTAATAATGTGTTGCTAATGTTACACAAACCATGTTACACACCCTTTCCACATCTCAGGCAGCTACCTTCTAGAAATCAACATCCTTAGGCGGAAACACTTTGCTAATGATATGAAAAGCCCCACACTGCAAGTTGAAGGGATTGGTTACATATTTGTGACTGCAATGGTGTTGACTGATGAATTTGCATGTTTTGTCTTTAAGCATATTAAAATGCCAGATAGATATGTTTAAAAAAAAAAAAAAAAAAACATTAAAAACTTGATTTTAACCACAGTGGGTCTTTAAAATTAACATTAACTAAAATTAATCAATTGTTAGTTCATGTTACCTTTTGTAGTTCACTAATGTTAACAAATGGAATTTTACTGTAAAGTGTTACTGGTTAATATGTAGCATATTAAAGCTAGTCTTCAGCGCGATCGCTCAACAGCATGTTTAGGCAGAATTGTGTATCTCAGGCGTTTAACATGAGAACTTATGTAAATATTGTGGTTCAAAATGCATGAAATGTGTGGGTTGCATCAAAACGACCATCCCAGAAGTTCACAGCAGCTGTCATTTCCACAGCTGGCATAAATCTAAACAGGTTCCTGTAACTCCTAGCGAGTGGCCGTATTTGAAGTGTGAGAGAATGCTATAATATGGCTCTTTCTCTCTGGTTTGTGCCCACCATAATTACAGCCTTTTGTTGCAAGTTCAGAGAGAGCGAGCAGAACAAAGAACGGGATGCTGGGAAAAGTGGGCGAAGCTCCAGAAGCAAACATAGCTCAGCTTCTCTCCAGAACCTTTGTGATGTGGTGATGGCCCTAATTCGGAGGCTTCATATTACTAGCTTGCTGTAGAAAATAACTTTACTGGAAGGTGCAGGGAGAGCTGGGAACGAAGGCCGATATGTATTTCAGCTCCATACGGTTCACTTAAAACACACTGACTGAGTCAGAAAACGCTATTGAAGAGGCTACACAAAGCCAGTCTTGTGCTGTAGCTGCTCTTTGAGGAAAACAGACTGAGTGTGAGAGGGAGAAAGACAAGAGAGTGGAGGGATGGAAAAGATTATCCATTGGAATGTCTGGGCTGACCTCAAATGGAGCGGATGGGCCTGGCAGCCAATAAGATTGTGCTGCTTAGTGCTTTGGCTAATATCTTCCTGATGATCGAGGCAGTTGTCTCCATAAAGCAGACGGAGGTGCCGCAGCGGGCTGAGCTAACATCACATGTGTAATGTGTTGGATGATTCAAGTGACAGATGCTTGTGAGGGAAAACCAAATATTTTGTTGGCATTTGAGATTTACTGAAAAAAAAAGTTGTAGTCGATGATGAGCTGAGCGGTGCTCTTTGACATGAACTTGAAAATGAAAGTAGTTCAACACAGCATTGATAATTTATAATTGGGTGTTTCTTTAGCTATGGGTACTTTTGTGCTTGGGAACTTTTAGGAAACACTTTTCACACTCACACTAGTTTTTTCAATTTTGTCTACTCACAATAATGGACATAGATCACAAGACAATTCATTTTTGCCTTTTTTTTCTAAAAGACATGGTCATTTCCACCACACTGTTATTTACAACATTATATCATATCTCAAATTATGTATTATGTTTAATTACATTCTGTGATGTAGATGACAGTGGTAGAAATGACATTATAACGTTTTTAAAATAAAATAGCTGGTTTCTTTGTCTTGTCAAGGGTAAATTCATAGCTAGCATTTTATGTATGCTAAATACACACAATTAAATAATATTTTCACAATTTTTGAATAATTTGACAAAAATTACAGCTTTTTTGGAAATGATATGCAATATAAATATTTTTCTGAGTCATATTAATCTTGATCACATGCCTCATATTTTATCTGAAGCACATCATTGACACTGTTGTCACTTTTATAAACAAGTACATCAACTTTTGATAAAAGTTTGATTTTATTTTTAGAAAATAAACAGTCTACATATGTATATACTATATATAGTTATTTAGTTTTTATCAATTTTTAATTTTTGGTTTTAGTTTATTTAGTTTTACTTATTTTAGTACTTCAACATTAGTAAACGAAAATGAAAAAAAATTGCCCTTTTTATTTCAAACAATGAAAAAGTTTTTTTTTTTTTTTTTTAGTTTAGTTTTATTTATTGACAATAACCTTGCCTGAGGCACTGTCATAATTTGCATTGAAATTATATGTATGAAATTATAAATTATATGTTTATTTCACTCTCATTGTAGATTGTCATAGTTTAAAATATGTAATAATATTTTCTACATAACATTTGAGTAACATTGAATAACATTTGAGTAACATTCATACATACATTTGAAAGAAGTAGCAAAAATAAAGTATGATAGATGAGTCAATATCCAATCTAATTCCATAATTCTGACTTGTGGATATGGTGCACAAATGGTATTGAGAGGAGCGGCTAACAGCACAGAAGCTGGAGGGAAGCTATTAGTCCTGGAGCTGTATGAGCTTTAATCAGCTCCTGAGGTCTCACTGAGCTCTTTATCTCTCTGGCACAGTCACAATAAAATATTATCTAATTTCTGACATCCCACTGTTAAACTGCACCTATCAATTTTTTTTAAAACTTCAGTCAAAAGGAAGAGATTGAGAAAATTAACATTATCGGCAATACAAATCACTAATCTGTATCAAAAACAGTATCATTTTTCATTGTGAATTCTTGCTCTTTTTGCTTTGAGAATCTGGGAATAGTTTCTCTTGATCTTTTAACAAGAGCAATGTGACAAAGGCTTTTTTTCAGAAGACTCTTTAGTGACTGAGGTTTATATTGGCCTTTTCACAGGACATTGATGGTCTGTGAGAATGAAATGAAATGCACATGCCTCCCCCCAAAACAGCTTGTTGGGCTCAGATTGGCAGACACAGAGTATAAGCTTCAGTTCTCAGGGCATCAGGCCAGACATCCAGTCCCACCGGTGATTGTGCAATAGTGTGTGTGTGTGTGTGTGTGTGTGTGTGCGTGTGTGTGTGCGTGTGTGTGTGTGTGTGTGTGTGTGTGTGTGTGTGTGTGTGTGTGTGTGTGTGTGTGTTTGAAACCTAAAAGTGGGGCAGCCTGCAATCTTACTGCAGGGATACACTGAGAGAGAATGACAGGATATCTACTGTCCCGATTTAAAGCAGAAAGGGAATAAAGAGATCTGTAGAGATGATGGTCTATTGTCAGGCATGGAGGGAGAAGCTTATAATCTACAGCACACTTCAAATCAGCAGACATGAATCTTTTATTTGTTGCAGATGGAAGTCATTCGTTATACTCAAACCTTAGGCTGTATGTGTTTTTTTATTCTTCATTTGTTCTTCTGTTTTTTTTGTTGTTGTTGTTTTTTTGTTTTTTTTTAGTGATTAGTTTGATATAATGCAAGCATCACTATTACTGTTGCAAATACTGAAAGTTAATTAAATTCCAGTCTTTTAGAGTTAAAATGTAATTGTAAATATAGTGTAAAGTTTACATTTTAATTTAGATAATTTTGCACACATCAGTGTTATTTTAGTATCATTAATATAATATTTTAGATTTAATTTTATTTTTATGTTTTATGTTTTCATTTTACTTTTCGTTATAGTAATTTTGTTGTGTCATTGTTTCCATCATTGTTTTTATCTTTTAAATACGTCTATATAGTTTTTATTAAGTTTTCATTTTTAGTTTCTTAAGTTTTACATGTAAAGAAGAAAAACATTGTCGTTATTTTAGTACTTAAACGAAATGAAAATGAGAAATGTTGTCTTGGCATTTATCTGAAATAAAATAAGTTTTAGGGTTTTATATATATATATATATATATATATGTTTTTTTTTTTTATTTTAATTCAATTTTATTTATCATGATTGGTCATTTTAATATAGTAATGTTTTCTTACTCTAATTTAATCTATTTATTTTATTTAACAATGCAAAATTTAAATATTCCCAAATATCTATTCTTGTACTCATACCCCAGTTTAAAAATCACCGGTTTAGTCTTATCTTATAAAAATCTTCAAACAG
Organism: Spinibarbus caldwelli; assembly: GCA_039654775.1. Taxonomy (NCBI): domain Eukaryota; kingdom Metazoa; phylum Chordata; class Actinopteri; order Cypriniformes; family Cyprinidae; genus Spinibarbus; species Spinibarbus caldwelli. The sequence continues at coordinate 18,857,904 of CM077223.1, read as the reverse complement.
TCAGACCTTATTTAAAATCAGTCATTCATGAATCAATCATTAAAGCACTGAGTTCAAAGCATGTCTGTGATCTATTCAGACACGTTGCCACTGTATGTTCACCGTATTATTTTGACTAATTCAGTGGTCTCTCACTGGCCCCTGGACTCTTGCGAGCAGTTCTCTCCATAGTTCAGTTCAAATCTCTTCACAGTTCATATCTGTCCATCTCTGTGCAAACACGTGTAGCCGAGTGTGTCAGATAGCGCTGGCTCAATCTCACAGGTGGCTTATAGAGAGTGAGCTTTCTCCCTGCGCAACAGAGACGCTTATCTGATTGTCTCATTCACTCTAGTCTTGTAGTGGAAACCGATAACATTTGAGTTTCAGGGACCAGCATCCCATGCCCTGAAAGCACACAGACATTGGAGCTATGCTGTGCCTGTAGCCTTTACATTAGCATGGTTAGCATGAAGCATGCGTTTCCTCAAAAAAAAAAAAAAAAAAAAAAAAACTATTTCATTTAACATGCCAACACCATAAGGACAGCAGATGCTTGGCCTGATATCTGACACAGTCAGCAAGAGCTTTAAACAGGTGCATCACCTTGGGCTCTGCTGCTTATATTAGCTTAACTAAAACAATCTGCTCCAACTTCAAAAATGTGTGACAGCTTCCTGGATCAACATCCTTGGTTGTACCAGGACAGTATTTCTTTCAATCAATCAAATTGTAGGGTTAGGCTTGGACTTGGGGAGAGTATTTAAACTTGTCCCACACAGTTTGTGCTATGGTTGTGAATTGTGTGGCTTGTTGAGGAGGGGTGCGATGTGACCACTTAAAGGAAAAGTTCACCCAAAAATGAAAATTCTGTCATTAATTACTCACCGTCATGTTGTTCCAAACCCGTAAGACCTTTGTTCGTCTTCGAAACACAAATTAAGATATTTTTGATGAAATCCGAGAGCTTTCTGACCCTGCATAGACAGCAATGTAACTATCGCGTTCAAGTCCCAGAAAGGTAGTAAGGACATTATTAAAATAGTCCATGTGACATCAGTGGTTCAAGTGTAATTTTATGAAGCTATGAGAATACTTTTTGTGTGCAAAGAAAATAAAAATAATGCATTTCCTTGAAAATTTGAAGGGATAGTTCATCCAAAAATGAAAATTCTGTCATTTACTCACCCATATGTCGTTCAAAACCTGCATGACTTTATTTCCTCTGCTAAAGATACTTTAAAGATTATCGGGAACCAAACAGTTTTGGTGGCCATTGACTTCCATTGTCAATGGCAGAAAAAAAACACTGAGATATTTATCAAAATATCTTATTTCATGTTTGACAGAAGAAAGAAAGTCATACAGGTTTGGAATGATATGAAGGTGAGTAAATGATGTCAGAATTTTCATTTTTGGGTGAACTATCCCTTTAAGTAACTGAAAAGAAAGTATGTGAAGTTTTACTAAACCAGTAGGTTTTAATATTTACTATCATGTACTTTTAAAACTAACAATTCATGTACAAAAAAAAAAAAAGATGAATGGAACTGGATAACTTTTAAGAAAGTTTTTTTTTTCTTTCTGTAAAGACTCACTCAATATGAAAATATTTTTCCTTATAAAAACAAGGTTTTTGTGGACATCAAACAAGTCAAGTCAATTGCTTATGAATCTAAGTCAAGTCTACAAAGAATTTTTGGACTCCCAGACTCAAGTCACCATCTCTGCCAACAAAAGTTGTAAAATCTTGGGAATCACCGTGGGAACTTGGCGTCTTTTGAGATGTTGATTGCTATTAGTCTTTCACATATGAAATTTCTCAGTGATACTAAATCAGATGAAAGCAGTAGGATTTATATCAAGCATCCAGTTCAACTTGTTCACAAAACATTTTTAGGCTGACCACTTTGTCATATACGTGATGTATAGCCTCTGTCTGTCAGTTCTAGATAAAAGCTTGTTTAAAATGAATTCTCTCTGGAACTGAGATTGAAACATTATGGCGGTCGTTTCAAAAGAAAACCCAGAGGGGGAATGAGGATCATGAATATTTCAGATATCTCAGTGGCTGCCTGTGGTTTATACCACCAGACAAAAAATGCAAATGCTGATGCATAGAGATCATCAGATAATTTTTCATTTTCTTCTCTGAACAGGATGAGAAGTGTTGTAAATCGTGGGTCCTGTTTATCTGTTTTTAATTTCAGAGCAAGTCATCACATTTTTGGCATTTTTCATGAAATCATTTGCCCGAAGAATGAATTCAAAAGATTTTGTGTCTCAACTGGGATTAAACCTGTAGAGGAAATCCTGGTTGTTCAGTTTCAAAATACTTATCCTGTTCAAGGTTTTCATTAAAAGTGACAGCCGGAGATGAATCATATAGATTATTTATTATGCTTTCTGTTATTCACCTAACTGCTTATTTTGCATTATTCATCACCATGAGCAACTGCATATTTCCTTTAGTGCTGATTATCTGGTGATTTTGAAACAGTCGGATGAATCTTTAGTCCAGACTTGTACAGTATGTCACCAAATTAGTGTTATTAATTCTCAGTGGGTCTGCAGCATATGTATATGTGTGTGCGCATGAATATATGAAAGCATATGTGTGTGGGAGTGAGAAATGGTGTGAGTGAGCATGTAATGTATATTACTGTATGTCGACTAAATTTCCTTCTTGGACCTGATGGCCACATGCACTGTGTTTGAGTAGATCTGTGAAGGAAGACGAAACAGAGAGGAGAAATAAGGTGCTCAGGAAGCGTCAGACTAAACACATTAGCGAGGGTTTGATTTAAACCCTCTGTGCTGATTGAATGTAGGAAGCCATGAAACCACTCTCTTCCTCTATATTCAAATGACTCTGCAGCACTGCCAAGCACAGAGTGAATTGAAAACAGACTCATCTGGGTTGTTTATGACTGATTCACCTCGCTTTTAGCTCAAGTGTCTTGTTTTGTACCTGTTTAAAGAGATCAGTCCGTAATCATCCTTGGAGTTACCGAGTGTTGACCTCATCAACAATACTGAGTCAATAATTACTCATCACCATGCTTTTTTATATTAATAGGTCTCATATGTAGGAATATGGATTTAAACAAACCCATAACCCTTAGTATTACACTGGCAGATGCCGAGCAGATGATAAAACAGGTGAATAAATTCCATATAGGCTTGCATTTAAGAAGGCACCAAGATGTCATAGAGACATGGGCTTTTTTGTGGAGATTTTGCAACCACCTAGCAATGCTCCAAACAACCATCCATAACTGCATAGCAGCACATTAAAAAATGCTCAATATGCCTTAGCAACAACCTGGAAATAACCAGCTACATCCTTCAATGCAGTGGTACAGTGGTGAGTACACACACACACACACACACACACACACACACACAAACACCACAAAACAACATTTTCTTAAGGAAATATCAAGAAATAGCCAGTTGTGGTGTGTTATCTTGACTTAATTTTTTTTAAAACATTTCTATTGGCAACACGTTAGCAGCATAGCTATGAAAAATTAACCATTGGTAAAATAATGGTAGAAATAGTGTAAACATGCAATATTAACAAATAAAATAAAACAAAATTTAATTTAAAGTATATAAAAGCTATATAAAACTTGTAAATGTAAAGCTTATTTAAATCTATTTAATAATCTTCTTTTTAGCATTAATTAAAATAATTGATGATGAAATGAAGTCAAATAAAATAGGCAAGGTTTTTATATGGCACATAAATAATAGAGTGGTAATTCATAGTGTTTTACATAAAACTGATAAAAAATAATAATAATAAAAAAATAATAAAATAATAATATAAAGAAAAATAAACAATAAAAGGTTCAAATAACAATGAAGTCAGTAAATACACGACTAAATGTGTTTTTAGTCTGGATTTATAAAATAAAATAAAATAAAATGAAATTAGAAGGTTAAACTACAGATGAAGATTCTCACTCTTTCATTGTGAGTTCTGATCTTGTCATTTGTGTGTCCATGCAGTTCAGCAGTGTGTTGAGTTGTGATGAAGTCAACGCTCTGCTCTGCCTTCACATCATTCCTCATCCTCTGACTAATCAGGCCTGTGCTTCGCTTCTCGCTGTCTCATTAGCGAACTGTAACGATGTTTTGCTCAAATACATTTTGCTTAGGCTGGCGGTATATCCTTATCCCCTAGTCTGTTTATCTCCCACCCTTGATTTACATTTCAGTGAGTAGGTGTTTGTGGTGATTGAGTAAACATTTTGTGTGGCAGTATTTATACAGCGGTCGAGTCAAGATTGTTGTGTTTATGTGATAAGACCAAATCATTTTCTTAATTGACACAGAGAGTCTACTGCTTGTCTATATTAAAATAAAACAGAGCCAAAACTCAGGGTCGAGATAGTAATGAGATGATCGGTGTATATGAAGGGTTTAGCTTTGAAACTGGACATGTACTTGTGCGTGCTTCATGCAATACACAATAAAAAAATATATATTTTTCGAAGATTACTTCGAGTGTGTTTAATAAGAAAACACTATTTCAGTCTTTCTACTTCCAATTTTCATGTTTAATTCAATGTGTTACTTGCCGTTTCTTTTGTTATTTGTTAAATTTAATAGCAGCTTCTGAGTGAAAATCATTTCAAAGCAAATCCTAGACCAAATTTTGTAGACCAGTCATACTTATGCTGTAGTATTCAGAGGAAGGATTTGAGCTGCAAATCTTGCTGTCAGCATGTGGTCATCTTAGGGAGAAAACCACAATTTTCTGTTCCTCAGAATAGCACAGATTCTCATTCAGAATTAGTTTTGTGGTGTGTAAGTGTGTGTGTGTGTGTGTGTGTGTGTGTGTGTGTGTGTGTGTGAGCGAGGGGGGGATACACTTCGAGCCGTCTAATGATCTTCCTACACACCTTGTTTATGATCTGAAATGTTCTTCCAGTGCTCTGGGAATGTGTGTATAGGTGTGTGTTGATGTTCATAGTCTGTGAATGTACTGTGCATGCCTGTATGTACCTGTGCCCACAAGTTGTGTAACACTGTGGGCTGTTATATGTTGGCAGATGTGTTCATGTGTGTGGTGTGTCATCAGAGACGGCCATCATTTGTCGCAGACTCTTACTCTGTCATGTAGATGGGGTGGGAAACCAGATCAAAACCCATTTAAACTGTCCATTCAGGACTTTCAGCCAGATCTTTGAAAAGAAACATGAGTGCGTGTGAGGTTTCCTCTCAGTTTAAAAACATTTTTGTACTATTCAACATGTCCATTCACCACTTTTGAGTCTTCTCATGGACAAATGCTGCTGACAGTCTGCAGGGCTGGTTTGGGTTGGCGGAAAGAATTCCTGGCGTAAATCCAACCTGACAAATCTTGAACTTACTGTAGCTTCTCAGATCCTTCATTGGTTTGGTTTCACATTGTTATGTGCATTATTAAAGGGATAGTTCAGCAAAAAATGAAAATTCATCATTTACCCACCTTCATGTGTTCCTAAGCTGTATGACTTTATTTCTTAAATGAAATATAAAAGAAGATATATCTCAGTGTTTTTTTTTTTCAATGGTGACCACTGTTTGGCATTCTTCAGCAAGTAACTTCTTTTGTGTAGAAAAGAAAGAGGTTTGGAATGACATGAGGAACGTAAATGATGATAGAAATATCATTTTTAAGTGAACTATCTCTTTAACTATCTCTTTCCTAGGAGGAATTTTATATCATAGTAACAGAATCAGGCCTTTTGATAATCCAGTGAATTAAATATTTTGCAAATTAAAGGTGCTTATTTTCTCCTTTTATTTAGAACTTGGTGAATGCAAACCATAAAATTATTCAGAACAATTGAAGTCTGTCATAAACGCAAAAACAGCTTCATTATTTTAGATTTGAGTGAAAAACAAGAAACAAAACAGTCAAATGGTAACACTTTAGTATGGGGACCAATTCTCACTATTAACTACAGGTAGTTGCTTATTAGCATGCCTATTATTAACATATTGGCTGTTTATTTGTACTTATAAAGCACATATTTTGCATGACCATATTCCCAATACCTAAACTTAACAACTAACTTACTAACTATTAATAAGCAGGCAATTAAGAGTTTATTGAGACAAAAGTTGTAGTTAATGGTTTGTTAATAGTGAGAATTGGACCTTAAAATAAAGTGTGACCATATAAAACAGATTGTACTGACTCTAAAATTCAATATACATGCACATGTTTACACATTCTTGAATTCTGTATTAATACAGCAAGTTTTGTCTTATCTGGGACATGTCCCACTCTGTTTATTTATTTCACATTTTTACATGTCTTCACCATTCTAAATTGTCTAACTACACACTGATAACAGCACACATATGTTTACCCTAGTATTTATAGCAATATTTATTAGTGTCACACTGTACCTATAGGTGTATATTTGTTCGACGGCCGTCGGCCTGGCTGGTTCATCATCAAAGAAAAAGTGTCAAATTAAGTGACATTGACGGCCGAGAAAAGGGGGTGCTAATGCAATTTATTTTTGCTTATAATAAACCGAAACTGACGCGAAGGAGAGTGGGCTCATGATGGCAAGCAAAAAAATGTGAAGATAAAGGCAGTTGGGAGAAGCAAAAAGGAAAAAAAGCAAACAGTTACGTCAGGTTATTTTTGCCCGCCTCTCTCACTATACACAGCATGTAGCCTATAGCACTATAGTAAAATCCCAGGACAACCCTAGTCCGAGCGTCCACTGCTATTTGTCACTCCGCATTGTCTGGCAATTCATTCATAAAGAGACAGCAGCGATTCTAAAACGGGTTACACTTGAGAGATATTGAGTTAGAAAATAGAGTAAATGAAGTAGCCTTAACACACACACACACACACACACACACACACGCACACACACACACACACACACACACACACACACACATATGAATACTCAAATTGAGGAATGTTGTTTCAGGTTTCTAGATTTTATGTTTATTATTATGTCATATACATTTTTGCTTTCTGCTCTTTTTATGTAGATTTCAAGTATTTAAGTTCATATAATAATACATTTATTTCAATCCCTTGCTGAAAAACAAAAAACATAAATAGAAGCCATCAATAGAATTTGTAATGGTTTTACTGGTTATAATGGAAATTGTATTGTTTTAATGGAAATTGTAATGGACCCTATTGGTTTCTACTGGTAATTGGTTGCCTATTATTGTTGTTAAATATTATTATTGTTAAACCACTAAATCTTAATGGAACATGTCCCAAAACACACTACAGGAAACCATTATTTAATGGTTTTAATGATTAAAAGTTGATGGTTTGTGTAATTTTTGTAATGCCATTTGTAGTGGAAACCATTAGAATTTCTGTGTTGGTTTCTATTGTTTTTTTTCAGCAGGGTCGCCATGGGTTTTGTGATGTTATTTGCCATAAATGCAATACATCGATTGCTGTAATATTGTGAGATAGTAGCGGCTGTTTCTAGTTGCGGTGGGCTTATTTGGGAGAAAATCCAGGGCCGTTTTTTACTCCCAGTCTGTCCCTGCATACCGCCCAGCACTAGTCAGTCCTCTATGCATATTATATAAACTTAAACTCACTGTAAACTTGTTTTATATTTCTTAAGGTAACAGCTGTACACGGTAGTTTCCATTTCAGTGGACTTTTCTCTGGACTTGTTAGGACACGTGATATGAAAGTACCTGGCTGATTTCAATAGAATAACTTGATTGTGTTCATGTTTTTTCAATAGACGGGAATAAAAATCTTTCTTTTTCCAGAGAAACACGCTGAGTGACTAATGGCCTTCAGAAAGTTTCACAATAGACAAGAGTGAGAAAATAAGCCGGTGTGAAGATGATGTTTCAATTTGCTATGACACTTGACCTTTGACCTCGAACATTGACCTTTTCCTGAGATGTGCTGCTGCATGTATAGAAAGACTGATATTGTTTTCATTTCACTCAAGGTCTTGTAGCTGTGGGGGGAAACAAGGATGGGTAATTAAGCCCTCTGTGTTTTCTCAGCATGTGTTTACTGTCTCTGTAAAGAGAAGGCAAGTTGTGGCTGAAGTCCACTGTGTTATCAGAGCAGACCGTGTAAACAAAACAACTGACTGTACTGTATATAAGTGCATATGGAAGAGCAAACACACACACACACACACACACACACACACACACACACACACACAAACAGACGTACAAAGAGCATAAAGAGTGTGTAAGAGTCCTCACACATAATTAACATGATTATACTTCAAACTTAAATACATGATAATTAATGTTTTTTGGGGAAAAGTCTCTTATGCTCACTAAGGCTACATTTATTTGATCAAAACTATACAGTAAAAACAGTATTATTGTGAAATATTATTACAATTTAAAATAACTGTTTTCTAATTTAATATATTTAAAAAAATTATTTATTCCTGTGATGGCAAAGCTAAATTTTCATCAGCCATTACTACAGTTCTTCAGTGTCACATGATCCTTTAGAAATCACGATAATATCATGTGGCAAAAGAAACATTTATTATTATTATCAATGTTGAAAACAGTTGTGCTGCTTAATATTTTTGTGAAAACCTTGAGACTTTTTTTTCAGATGTTTTGGATGAATAAAATGTTCAAAAGAACAATTTATTTGAAATAGATTTTTTTGTAACATTGTAAAAGTGTTACTGTCACTTTTGATCAGTTTAATAGTATTTTGAATATATATACAATATAATATTTTTAATATCAGTATAATATAATGCATTAGCATTTCATTATTTCCATGACATCCACTTGTTTTATTCTGCATTGAAAATAACTGTAATATAATTCATTTATTATCTATTTATTTCATTATTTTCTATATTCATGATTTTATAATATAGTTTAAATAATTGAACTATGTTATTTGTCATAGTTTACCCTCTCTCTGACCCCTTGAATTAAACAGACAGTTTTTCTTGCTGCACAGTTGAAAAAAGTTGTTTATTTTCAATATGCAGTCTTTTTGAACTAGAGTGGAGGAAATATTTACATTGTACATTAACCTCTTTTATTTCTAAAGTTTAAGGAAAATTTGGCCCTTTGTGATAAGAACTTTTAAAATGAACAGGTATTTGTGTATTACGTTCTCATTCTTAAAACTTTTTCCACATTATTCATCCATTCGGTGGCGCTTTAAAAATACCGAACAAAAACACAATGCCATTGTTTACCTCACAAAGCAAAATATTCCTGAAATTTCCTGTGTGGGTTAACTCTTTTTTCCTCTCGCCATCCTGCAGACTCCTCTGGTCAGCTCTCGGCATCTCCTCTGAGCTCCTCCACGGGTCACCGAGGCATCAGTAATCATCCTCTCCACTCGCCCCTGCTCAGCCCGTCCGCCATGAACTCCAGCCCGGGTCAGCTGCACTCGCCCATCAGCACCCTCAGCTCACCCATCAACGGCCTGCCCTCGCCGTTCCCCGTCGTCAGCTCGCCCATGGGCCATCCCTCCATGAGCGGCCCGTCCTCCAATAGCATGACCTTCAGACCCAGCCTGAGCCCACAGGTAAGACGTCACTGCATTTACAGCTTCAGCATGAATTGCTTTGGACAGCAGCACTGAGTCCTATTGCAGATTCTTTCAGAGGCTTGCAGCTGATCAATATTTTTTTTCTCGGGTGTGCTCGGGCTGAACTTGAACTGAATATTCCTGCTGAATTGGCTAAACTTGACTTGAACTCTGCTGGAAATTAAAGATCTATTATAAAGAGTCTGATTGCTCAAATGGGTTTGATTGCACGAGTACGTGATGCACAAAATCACACAGAGGGACACAAACATTTATTCGAATCATTACCTCCATTATTTAATCAATCAGACAATTTAGTAGGGTTTTGAAAAATTGCTTTTAATGGGCTTTTCTTGCTACAATGAGACGATCATCTGCTTGTTCATTGCAAATGTAATTGATTTGACAATAGTGGCGAAGGCTGTCTGCATAACTCAGGGCTCAAAAAAGCTCTGCTAAAATTTCTCAGCGGTGAAAAATACCAGTAATTATAAAGTTTGAACATTCAAGGTCTTTAGAAATGCAAAAATAGTTTCAGTGCATTTTCCATATGGTGCACACATGCATACACAATGTTTACCTCAGCATCAGTGCTATTGGCTTTATGATTGGGTTTTATTTAATAACACAGCTTAAAAGGCTCTGCTGAAGCAGCGTTTCATTGGTGGAAAATGCAGCTACTTGTAAAATTTTGTGGTGTTATTGGATTTCTGTTAAATCCCTCTCAATATGAGCTTGGTTTTATGAGACATCATACAAGAAATATTACAGTTTCCAAGTGATGTAATTCTATTTTTTTATTATTTTTTTATTATTATTGTCTACATTTGGTTTCCAGGAAACTAGCTTGGTTTAATCTTTTATATTTAAGCATTTATGTAGGTGGTTCAGGTTTTTTGTTGTTGTTGTTTTTTTTTACTTTTCAAGGGTACATATATAAACAGATAAACAGTTAAAGTAGGAATTTGTGCTCAAGTATTTAGAGAGGAACATGTTATTTCTTTTGTACGGTTGAGTAAAATGAAAAAATGATTAGAGTGAATGCAGGTGGAATTCTTTCTGATTGTGTTCTTTGTAACATTTAGCTACATCATTGTTATTTCTTATTAGTTTAGAATGAACTTAATGCTGGATTTTAGTAATTGAAGAATACACGTAAACATAAAGATGATTAAATTTAAATGTTAAATTTAAAATTACTTTTTACGATTTGAACACCAACCCTGGTGGTTTTTGTACTTTACACAACTTCGCACACTCTCGCAAAATCAGTAAAAGTGATAGCTAAGAAAAAAAATATAGATATAAAAATAAGAAAGTAAATAATTCAGATGTTATCTTTTGCCATCAGACAAAATGGTTACGATATTAATTAAAATCAATGTTTGAAGGTTTGATTTTAGAAGAATCATTGAAAGATAATTATGAATGTTTGGGTATGTGTGTATTGTTTCCTTAACTTTTTTATAGAATATCTCACATCATATTACATTTTTGGTTGCTTGTCTTTAAGGTTAAATACAAGTAAATTAAATACGTTTCATAGTAGCCAGTTGTCCTTTGATGACAATATTTTGGCAGTGTAAAGTGAGGAACATCGGGGCATGTTTTATAGCAATGATAATATAATTGACTGAACAAATGTTTTGAACTTTTTTCATTGCACTGGAGTTGTAGAAACGCTTAATATGAGTGTGTTTGAATTACAAATGTAATCATTATCGTATAACTTTAAATCTCGAGATAAGCTAGATGGATTTGAGTCAGACTTTGGCATAGTGAAATCACTGAGTGCCTGCCAGAGTCATTTGAGAATCAGTAAAACCATTTAGTGTAACTCAAGTCATATCAAATAACAGCCTTTTATAAATTAATTTGAAGACCGTGGGGTTTTATCAGACACCAGATGGTATATGAGAACTGAAATCCCTGCAATACAGTTTAAGATAAAACACACGCTATACTCGTTATGAACATGTTATTGTGAAGGGTTTCATCTGAACATTTTTTTCCTCATATCGCCTCCCTCCCACTACCAGTAGTTAAGCGCTCAGTCGTTACTGTCATACCCCAAAATGGAAACAATTTCCCATTAACAACAAGTTTGGGTTGGCATAAACACAACGGACTTCATTGTTTCTTTCCCCCACTTTAGTTTCATGTCAGACAGCTTTAATTTGGCTACTAATGGAGAAGGGGGAGTTTCACATTAATGGTGTTGTCTTAAGTAATGGCGTATGGGCTTAAGGAGAGGCGTCTTGGAGGTGCCCTGGCCCCCATTCATCCTCATTAGCCCCGTCAGAGTGCTTGATCTCTGACCGCATGGTGTCAAACATGGCCTTAGTGTGCCACATGGGCTTTCTGCTTTTTATTGGCATGCTAAATGGGTTCAGAAGAGGCCCGGTTGGGGCCTGGTCAGGGCCCAATCGCACGGGAAATGAGCTAGCTTGTTAAAAACTGCAGCTTAGCCATGTGGTGTGTGTCAGAATGAAACTCTTTTAACACCCAGCCAGTTCACTCTCCTCATACACACAGACAGATACACAAATGACCAGTTAGCTTCTACTTTTGTGTATGTGCACTACTGTTCAAAAGTTTGAGATCAGTAAGATTTTTCATTTCTTGAAAGAAGATTCTTATGTTCACCAATTGCAATGCTGCATTTATTTGATATATATTTTTAAATGTATCATATTTCTATTTTAATCTTTTAAAAAAAGTTTGTAGTCAGTAAGATTTTTTAAATGTTTTTGAAAGAAGTCTCTTATGTGCACCAAGGCTGCATTTATTTGATCAAAAATATAGTAAAACAGTAATATTGTGGAATATTATTACAATTTAAAATAACTGTAATAAAATACATATTAAAATGTAATTTATTCCTGTGATGGTAAAGCAAAATTTTCAGCATCATTACTCCAGTCTTCAGTGTCCCATGATCCTTCAGAAATCATTCTAATATGCTGATCTGGAAACAACTCAAGAAACATTTATTATTATTATCAATGTTGAAAACAGTTGTGCTGCTTCATATTTTAGTTGAAACTGTGATAAAAAAAAAAAATTCAGGATTAGAAAAAAATAGAAAGTTCAAAAGAATTTCATTTATTTGAAATACATTTCTTCACTTACATTTTGGATCAATTTAGTGCATCCTTGCTGAATAAAATTAAGAATTTCTTTAAAAAACACAATATAGATAATAAATAATAAAGAGGATAGGAATTTTGAGGAATCGTATACTTAAGGTTTGGGATTTCAACAAATAAGGCTCACATGTTCACATTTTCACTCACATTTTCTTTGGGAAATATAAAATCTTTTGCTTAAAAATCCTACATAAAATGTAAATATGATAAACAGTTTTCTTATAGTTTTTTATGTAACCTCCAAGGCATTTGTGCTAAGTCATCCATGATTACTTAAGACAAATATCCATCCATCATATAGAGAAAGGTTTGTAGCGCGATTCAGAGCACAGATGATATTTTTGGGATGTTTATTGTCAGAGTCTAATGTGCAGAGCATCTCATGACTGTGCAGAGCAGCAACACTAATTCATGGACAGATTTAACAATTCTAAAAGCTCTACACTCAAAGCAGCAGGCATGAGATGATCACATGGCACATGTGATCTGTCTTGTAACAGTTCCTGTGGGCTCTATAGTGTAAGACACAATAATAAAACTTATTTTCTCCCTGTTCATTATGTCTGTCTCCACTCTCTGGACATGCTACTTATTTTCATTTGGACGTCATAGATGGTTCTCATGGTAATGAAAATGTCAGTTATTCACTCTTTCCACAGGACTATAAAAGAGTGTATTTTCCCAGCCTGATTTGGCATATGTTGTATGAAAAGTCTTCTTCCTAATTATTTCTACCAGAAGCGTCATGCCCACATTTTTTCACATAACACAAAAGGGAGTTATTATGAAAATGTCAAAGCTGATCTTTTCCATACAGTCTTTTCTGTGAAGTTCAGTTCACTGAAGAAAAAAGTAGTCTGCATTTGAAACTAAATCATTTACAAGTTAAAATGTGTTTTTGTTTTGCTTCTTGTTTTATTTTTGTGTTTTGTTTGTCTCACGTTTTTTTTGTTTGTTTTTTTGGAGGATTTTTGTCTCTTGTTTATTGTTTTGTTTTTGGGTTTTGTTTTTTGTAGGTTTGTCTCATGTGTTTTGTTCTGTTTTATTTCTTGTTTTGTTTTGGGTTTTATTTTATGTAGGTTTTGTCTCATGTTTTTTGTTTTGTTTTACTCCTTATTTTGTTTTTGTTTTTTGTAGGTTTTGTCTCATGGTTTTGGTTTTGTTTTACTTCTTGTTTTGTTTTTTGTAGGTTTGTCTCATGTTTTTTGTTTTGTTTTACTTCTTGTAATGTTTTGGGGGTTTATTTTATGTAGGTTTTGTCTCATGTTTTTGATTTGTTTTACTTCTTGTTTTGTTTTTGGGTTTTGTTTTTTTTGTTTTTTTGTCTCATGTTTTTTTTTTTCTTTTTTTTTTTTAGCTTTGTTTTATTTTGTACGTTTTGTCTCATGTTTTTTGTTTTGTTTTACTCCTTGTTTTGTTTTTGGGTTTTGTTTTGTTTTTTTTGTTTTTTTTGTAGGTTTTGTTTCATGGTTTTTGTTTTGTTTTACTTGTTTTGATTTGGGTTTTATTTTATGTAGGTTTTGTTTCATGTTTTTGATTTGTTTTACTTCTTTTTTTGTTTTTGGGTTTTGTTTTTTGTACGTTTTGTCTCATTTTTTTGTTTTGTTTTACTTCTTGTTTTGTTTTTTTGTTTTTTTTTGTAGGTTTTGTCTCATGGTTTTTGTTTTGTTTTACTTCTTGTTTTTTTTGGGGGGGGGGGGGGGGGTCATTTTTGGGTTTTGTTTTGTTTTTGTAGGTTTTGTCTCGTTTTTTTTTTTTTTGTACTTTTTGTCTCATGTTTTTTGTTTTGTTTTACTTCTTGCTTTGTTTTTGGGGGGGGGGGGGTTGTATGTTTTGTCTCATGTTTTTTGTTTTGTTTTACTCCTTGTTTTGTTTTTGGGTTTTGTTTTGTTTTTTTTGTTTTTTTTGTAGGTTTTGTTTCATGGTTTTTGTTTTGTTTTACTTGTTTTGATTTGGGTTTTATTTTATGTAGGTTTTGTTTCATGTTTTTGATTTGTTTTACTTCTTGTTTTGTTTTTGGGTTTTGTTTTTTTTGTTTTTTTGTCTCATGTTTTTTTTTTTCTTTTTTTTTTTTAGCTTTGTTTTATTTTGTACGTTTTGTCTCATGTTTTTTGTTTTGTTTTACTCCTTGTTTTGTTTTTGGGTTTTGTTTTGTTTTTTTTGTTTTTTTTGTAGGTTTTGTTTCATGGTTTTTGTTTTGTTTTACTTGTTTTGATTTGGGTTTTATTTTATGTAGGTTTTGTTTCATGTTTTTGATTTGTTTTACTTCTTTTTTTGTTTTTGGGTTTTGTTTTTTGTACGTTTTGTCTCATTTTTTTGTTTTGTTTTACTTCTTGTTTTGTTTTTTTGTTTTTTTTTGTAGGTTTTGTCTCATGGTTTTTGTTTTGTTTTACTTCTTGTTTTTTTTGGGGGGGGGGGGGGGGGGTCATTTTTGGGTTTTGTTTTGTTTTTGTAGGTTTTGTCTCGTTTTTTTTTTTTTTTGTACTTTTTGTCTCATGTTTTTTGTTTTGTTTTACTTCTTGCTTTGTTTTTGGGGGGGGGGGGGTTGTATGTTTTGTCTCATGTTTTTTGTTTTGTTTTACTCCTTGTTTTGTTTTTGGGTTTTGTTTTGTTTTTTTTGTTTTTTTTGTAGGTTTTGTTTCATGGTTTTTGTTTTGTTTTACTTGTTTTGATTTGGGTTTTATTTTATGTAGGTTTTGTTTCATGTTTTTGATTTGTTTTACTTCTTGTTTTGTTTTTGGGTTTTGTTTTTTTTGTTTTTTTGTCTCATGTTTTTTTTTTTCTTTTTTTTTTTTAGCTTTGTTTTATTTTGTACGTTTTGTCTCATGTTTTTTGTTTTGTTTTACTCCTTGTTTTGTTTTTGGGTTTTGTTTTGTTTTTTTTGTTTTTTTTGTAGGTTTTGTTTCATGGTTTTTGTTTTGTTTTACTTGTTTTGATTTGGGTTTTATTTTATGTAGGTTTTGTTTCATGTTTTTGATTTGTTTTACTTCTTTTTTTGTTTTTGGGTTTTGTTTTTTGTACGTTTTGTCTCATTTTTTTGTTTTGTTTTACTTCTTGTTTTGTTTTTTTGTTTTTTTTTGTAGGTTTTGTCTCATGGTTTTTGTTTTGTTTTACTTCTTGTTTTGTTTTTTGTTTTTTTTGTTTTTTTTTGTAGGTTTTGTCTCATGGTTTTTGTTTTGTTTTACTTCTTGTTTTTTTTGGGGGGGGGGGGGGGGGGTCATTTTTGGGTTTTGTTTTGTTTTTGTAGGTTTTGTCTCGTTTTTTTTTTTTTTGTACTTTTTGTCTCATGTTTTTTGTTTTGTTTTACTTCTTGCTTTGTTTTTGGGGGGGGGGGGGTTGTATGTTTTGTCTCATGTTTTTTGTTTTGTTTTTGGGTTTTTTTTCTGTAGGTTTGCCTCATATTTTTTGTTTTGTTTTACTTCTTGTTTTGTTGTTTGTTTTTTGTAGGTTTTGTCTCATGTTTTTTGTTTTGTTTTGTTTTTGGTCACATCTTGTTTTGTCCCAGCCACCATGTGAGGAATTCCACTGATTTAACCTCAATTTAAACATATTTGTGTGACACCTCCAATTCCTACATTTACACTATTGACAGATGTTGTTTATCCAAACTTATAATCCAATCTTTATATTCATGCAGTCCCTGGCAATCAACCCCATAACCTTGGTGTTGCTAGAGCTGTGCTCTACTTTTTTACATTATATTTGTGTAGATTTTTCATATTTTATCTGGCTGGTAGCTTTTTTATGCATTTATAGTGATGGCTCATTATTACTGATCCTGGAGTGCATGAATGTGGGAATCTGAGACTCTGTTTCAGGGCTTAAAGTTAAGACTGTTAATCTGCTCTCTGTCTCTGGTCTAAATCTAGAGGTTACCGTCCCATGGCACTGGCACACAGAGAATTCAGGAACATATTGAATTACAGTTTACCCAGAATAGTGGGGGGATGTATGTGTGTGTATGCTCACGTGCCACTGATTATGCCACTGAACAGGACATGTCAAAAGATCCATGCCTGCATGCGAAACGAAGCAGACGGCAGCAGGTAGATCTGTTTGTGTGCATGTGTGTGTGCAGGTGCACGTGACTGTAAATGTATGTGCAGGTGTGTGCATTTTGGTATGTATCTGGGTTCCTGCCACTCCTTTACTATCACAATTGCGTCAGTAGCTCTTTTGTTTTAAGTATGTTTATACATGGTACAGTTTGCAAAGTACTTTGGGCTGAATTTACATTTAGATTTATTGTATTGTTTTGTTGTAACATTTTAGATTAATTCTTGACTCATAAGGTAAGCTGTCAGGATCTCATTAAACAAATTTAGGTCACATTTATATGTTACGCCTACCTGTAGGAGGAAGAATTCAGGATTAAAAGCTTCAGGCTAATTCATCACATTGTGTAATGCGAAATATGAATGTCAGTAGTCTGTATGCAGGACTTTGATGTCATACAATATCTACACCAATAGTACTGACCACAGGTGTGGGCATGTGTTGTAAACCAGAAACATTTGTCATGAGTCAGATTTTCTTTGATAGTGCAAACAAAATAACACTGATACAGTTTAAGGTGTGGAAATGCCAGGAGAGGGTTTTTGTTCAAATGAACACAATAGTCTCTAATTCTTAGTGAAGCAAATCGTCATGCTGTCTGTCTCTTAATGTTTTGACATTTCATCACTATTGGATATTTGAACACTTGACTCATATGTCATGCACTTTGCCTTTGTTTTTTTTTTTGTTGTTGTTTTTTACAAAAACTATAATTATTGTTATGTTTAGTTAGGGTGAATCATTTACACTTTCTTTGGTGAATCATTTCTATGTTTTCCTTGCTTCAGGAAGCTGTACATTTTCATTTATCTGCCTCTGTAGAATTACCAAAGAAAAACATAGCAAACATTCTTTCATCATAATGTTTCCTGTAGGTGTGTCTGTCGTGTCTTTCACAGGTCTGCTTATCTGTCATCACAGTTTTTGTGACTTCAGTTCTGGGTAATTAAGAATAAATGCCATGTGTAACTGATTCTGTTCCAACAGACATGTTAATGTGGAATTATACACTACCATTCAGGTTTGGGCTCAGAAAGTTTTTTTTTCTTTCTATTTCAAATAAATGCTGGTCTTTTGTAGTTTCTATTCATCAAAACATCCTGAAAACAATGATCATGTTTTCCATGAAAATACTAAGAAGCTGTTTTCAATATTGATAATAATAAGAAATGTTTCTTGAGCAGCAAATCATATATTGTAATGATTTCTAGGATCATGTGACACTGAAGACTGGAGTAAATGTTGCTGAAAATTCAATTTTGCATCACAGAAATAAATTCTATTTTAAAACATATTAAACTAGAAAACAGTTGTTTTAAATAGCAAAAATATTTCACAATATTACAATATTTTTGATCAAATACAGTAAATGCAGCCTTGGTGAGCATTAGAGACTTCTTCTTTAAAATATTAAAAAATCAAACTGGCCCCAAATTTTAAACAGCAGCGTATGCAAAAAAAAATAAAAAATCAGGAATTTTTCTTTTTATGTCATAAATAAATTGTGAGAGTTACACAATTACAGTGTGTTTGCTTATAGGCAGTAATGATCTAAGGGAATGTGATTTACTCCCATTTCTAACAGTCCATTAATTCAGTTATTAGCAACTTCGTAATGGTTTGATATGTTTTTGTTTTTTGTTTTTTTTGTTTTTTAGCTCAGTTCACCCATGAATGCAGTTAGTAGTTCAGAGGACATTAAACCCCCTCTGGGTCTGAACGGGATGATGAAGGTCCCGGCGCAGCCCACAGGCACATCCCTCTCCCTCACTAAACACATCTGTGCCATTTGCGGAGACCGTTCATCAGGTGACACACACACACAAACACACACACATTGGAATACACATACCTAGATGATAAAAAAATAAAAAATAAAAATACACTATGTAATTTGTGTCTGTTAGTACAGAACAAAATAGAATAAATAATAAGAAATATTTATATTTCTCATCTATTTACCAAATGAATAAAAAATGCAAATAAAATATTAATTTGATTGAAAATAGTATTTATTAGTTTATTATGTGAGAAGAAAGAACCTGCAGATTGATATAAGAGTCTAGCATGGCTAGTTGCCAGGAACAACATATACAGTTTAATAGTCATTATACAATACTGTATAACCACAGAATGCTCAAACTGACCAATCAGAATCAAGTATTCCAGAGAGCTGTTTAATAATATACTTTATTGTACTTGTTAAACTGCAGTCTTGAAATTGGGCTATATATTCTGTCTTTCAGAGTAGTGTGTGACAAAAACAGATGTGGTGCTGTTGAATTATTGATATTAAATGCCAATTAAAGATAACCCTGCTGGGAAGAATACTAAAGCATGTGTCTGCTGGCAGGTAAACACTACGGGGTGTACAGCTGCGAGGGCTGTAAGGGCTTCTTCAAGAGAACGGTGAGAAAGGATTTGACGTACACTTGCCGAGACAACAAGGACTGTATAATTGACAAACGCCAACGCAACCGCTGCCAGTACTGCCGTTATCAGAAGTGCTTAGCCATGGGAATGAAGAGAGAAGGTGCGTTGTTTCTTTCTTTGAGTGACTGAGCACATGCACACGCCAATACCAAATAATACCGGAATCTGGCCATATTCTGATTATGGATCGGTCATTAACTCATTAAAATGATCAAATAGAGCAAATATTCCAGTTTTTTTATCATCTTATTCTGAATAACTAATGTTCTTTTTTTCTCTGCTTATGTCCAAATTATGAGTGATCATGAATGCTATGAGACACAGGCAGTTTTGAAAAGTAACACATTTTTGGAGGCAACAGATTCTTTTTTAAAGACTTTGAAAGAAATAAACATTAATCAATTCACAGTACAGATGGTTGAAAGCACTAATGACCTACCATTTGCAGTTCATTGCACTCCTGTGTGCTGTTGTCAAGAAAATGAAGGAGACTGATTAATGTGTTGATTAAATTACACATTTTAAGTCTAGTGTCATCTAAAAGTAATTTGATTAAGTTGCAAGAGATTGTATTTTCACTATTGCCACCAGAGAATATTGGGAATAGAATGTACTTGTCGTAATTTATTCAGAATACTACATGTATTACAATATTCCAGTAGCTGGGAAACATGTAAACAATTTATTTATTTAAAATTAATAGAATGCAATTTATGTATTTATTCATTATGCAAATGTGATCAGTGTTTATGTTACTTTTACATTTATTCATTTAGCAGAGGCTTTTATCCAAAGCAACTTACAAATGAAGAATACGACAAGCAATTTATCATAAGGATGATAAAAGAGTTTTGATTTTCATATCTATACTATCCCTCAAGCTCTGTTTTTAAAACTGGGGTCCCTGTCTTTGATGCGTGTAATAGTAAAATTGAAATAAATTAATTTTAAAATTACTGTCCCTTCAAACTCTTTAAATAAACGCTTTGACCTAGCTCCGTAGCCAGAAAATATTGAAGCTTTATCTTTCTGTTTAACCACAAAGTGGGCATGCGCATTTCAGAATATGGTTTCTGTCCATGCGCCACAAATAGAAAACACAGTACACAACCATCAGCAGTGTGTATACCAGTGAAAATTGATTGCTTATATTCATTATTTATATCTAACATAACATGTTTTCAAGTTCTTTATTTTGTGCTATCAATTTAGTTTATAATCTGTTCTCAAAAGTGTAAAAAAAGTGATGAAGAATAAGCATGATATGAATATGTTAGGCCTATTTGTCAAGCTATTAAAATGGTCTCGAGCACAAGGCTGGACCCCCTATACTGAGGCCTCTGGGAGAGAGGTAACCTGACACACTTCTCCACCACGAGTCACTCTCTCTGTCTTTCTGTATCTGAGGACAATAAAGCTAAAATAATTTCCTTGTGCCTCTCTCCTCACCTCTCAGTGACTCCTGGAGTAAAGCTTTATCCTTCAGCTGACCTCCACGGCTCCCACTCAAGAATTCCCTTCATGATCTGCTAGCGGTTTCTGTCGAACAGAAAGAGAGTCATAAAACAGGGCTTTTTACAGACAGAAGGGAAAGCTGAAATGTTCCACAGCCTGACGGCAAGGCAGACGGGGCTCATTTCCACCAGATCCAGACCACAGTAGACCAACTGTGTGGTTTAGACCTGGCTCCCCCTCTGAACCAGGCCAAACATGCACACAGTATATGCTGTGTACACAACTCACTAAAATTCACATACACTCACACACACACACACACACACACACACACACACACACACACACAGACCAATACACTGTCAACCTGCATAACCAATCATTTGACCAAGGGACGGTTTTATGGTCCATGACTTTGTCCCTAGACTGAATAGAAGCACAGAATCATGTTTGCACTGGATTGCACCCAAATAAAATATACATATTTTAAAGAGCCGAATACATATTACTAATAACGTCGCTACAAACGTAGGCTGACCTCCTCAACTTTCAGCCCTCTGAAGCTGGTGAATAATGGTTTGGATGCATATGCAGCTCGATGAAAAACAGCCTGAGCTGTTTTTGTGGAAACGTGTAGATTAAGAGCAAACCAAAAGCAGCTGCGTGTTATTGTGCGCAAGGTCACGGTTTTGTTTGTGTATGTAACTGTACGTATCGCACATGTGAGCCGTTCTAATTCTGTTCCTGCACATGTGCAGCCGTTCAGGAGGAGCGGCAGCGGGCGAAGGAGCGGAGCGAGGGTGAGTTCGGCAGCTGTGCCAACGAGGACATGCCCGTGGAGAAGATTCTGGAAGCCGAACTGGCAGTGGAACCAAAGACGGAGACCTACGTGGAGGCCAACCTGAGTGCGCCTGCCAATTCTGTAAGCCAATCTCTCCCTTTAAATCACACTCGGTGACATTCAACTTATGGAGAACATTTGGCTCATCTGAAATGTGCCGTTTCAGAGTTACACTTCACAATTGCTCCTCAGTGAGTGAGCCGGGCTTGATCATTTTCTGAATGTCAAGTCTGAAGAAAGGTTCCAACCTGCCTGCAAATGTACAAAAAGACAGTTTTAAGAGTTTTGCGGCTGTCCAAGAAAGAGTCAGATGCAGATTCATGTGTTTCTGTTTGTGAATAAGGAGGGCTATTTTTACAATCCCACTCCCGGTGGATGGATTCAGCTACATAGCAATGCACTTTGGCATTGAAGGCCTCTATACAGACCCCTGGAGAGGGGACATACTGCAGAAGAAGCACATTGTCGTGTCACTAGATAAGAGCTTCAGCCATTAAGCATGTCAGTTAGACACATGGAGGCTAGCGCTGTGTGTATATTTATGCCTTGTGCACATTTGTCCTCTGTTTTGTGCAGCTGTAAGCTCTAAATCAGGTAGAGGTCAGGGAGAAAGAGCCATATGCTTTGTCTTCCCTATTTTGTATTTTCAGATTGTTTGTTTATCACACAGTTGTTTTTTAATGGCTGTTTGTGCGTTTGTCCTTGAGCCCTGGGGAAGGTTCTCTTACATGAATAGGGCTCTAATGAATTTGAGTTCCTCTTGGGTTGATTGGAAAACTGTTACGAAGTGATGATCTGAACTGAAAGCTGTGTAGATTACGAGACGTTTAAGCAAGATGTATATCTTCTCGTTATGATATTTCAGTCTGTGGGTGATTAAGTGCACTTAAAGGGATAGTTCACTCAAAAATTAAAATTCTGTCATCATTTACACACCCTCATGTTGTTCCAAACATCTTCTGCTGAACACAAATGAAGAAGTTTTAAAGAATGTTAGGTTGGTAAATTTTAGATTTATTACATTCCAAATTCCTCTTTACATATGTGAATTAATTACAAATATTTATTACATTTAAATACATGACATAAATGTTTCAATAGAAATGACAATTTAGTTTACCTTAAATGCTTGTCAGTACACTTGAAAGTAGACTTTAAACAAATTTCAAAAACACTAAGTCATTTTGAAATTACATATAGATGTTAACTCATACTTAAGTGGGTCAAAAAAGCACACATTTCAGTGATCGAATTTAATATAAATTTCTACTACAGTATAATACATTTTCATTTACTTGCAATTAACAAGAACATAAGGGTCCAAAAACATTGCATTCATTTCATACTTAAAGGTCCACTGAAGTAGCTTGAAATGTGCAACGTTATTCTATTTGTTGATGTAATTTCAACTGAAACAGGAAGACAGGGTGGGACATATTGGGCAGCCCTGCCCCCTTTAAAAAAAAAAAAACAATTGCATTTTGTTTATATCACACCTTCATCCAGAGCCTCTGAGCTCAGTAAAGCCGCATTTGACAGCTTATGACAGTCTAATAGATTACCTCTTTAGATTCAATATGAAACTGTTATTAAAGTAACTTTTGCTACTAAAGTGATTGTAATGATGCTGAGGAGGTGTAGTTTGTAAAGTGTGTATATTGATGAATGGCAACAGTGTTATCTCTTCTACTCATCAGTGTTGTTTCTAATACCACATCTGTCTAACCGTTTCTCCTCCTTAGCTCATCCATATTGCAATAAACTACCTGATCTCCTGATGAAATCGTACCGGTGGGAATAAGTACATTCGCAGAAATTAACACTAGAGACAGCAAAGCATCAAGCACTTGTAACCATTTTCGTACACAGTTATGATTACAGCTCTGTATGTTTTGCTTTCCGGATGTAACAAGCTTGCTCGGTAGCTCAGTCAGCACGGAATTGGACTTAGGATGCGGAATCCTTGGGTATGAATCCTGTGAAAAACATGATTCACGATGAGAGATTGAAAAACAAGCTAAATGGCATGTCTGCGATTGCGTATTTACGTCAGATTCGCTTTTGTTCATACTATCGGGTAGGTTTAGGTGTAGTGCAGATGGTACGTTATTTTAAAATGTCACAGAGCATTACAGTTATAGTGTTAATCAATGGACATTTCAAGTCAGAACTGCGGTGACACCTACAAAACCAACGTCACATAAAACGTACCATATGTATGTTCATCTGTTCTGGGGGAAAAAAGAACACTCATTTAGCGCCACTCAGTGGACATTTCACATTGAGTATGTCACGAAACGTACATCTTGCGAAAATGTTCCCAGAGGTATGTTTTCATCATGAGATCAGGTTGGCAATAAAATATAGCATTCTGAATTCAAATGGGCCCAATACGTTTTATGGTCTGCGCGACTATGTGCCATTCACCATACAGAAAGTACTAATTCTGTGAACACGTGACCGATTTCAGCTTCAGTGTGTATTTATAGTGTCGGAGGCGGGACGCTTCAGATTCTAGAGAGCATTTGATTGGACAGAAAGTTTGATGAGAAGCTGAAGTGCAGGGTGATGTCATCAAAATCATAGATCCATATTGCTGGAAGTGAAAGACTGTAAGTTTTGTATTCTTATATCTTCTAAATGCAAATTTTGTCATTGTTTTGGAGCACACTAGCTTATAGATAACCTTAAGGCTAACATATTCATACTTTCAAGCCAAAAAGCTTCCATTTTGACTTCATGGGGACTTTAAGTATACTGTTTTAAAATATATTATTTCTTTTATGCTTGCTCTTTGTAAAAGACTGATAAAGTCTACTTTTTTCAAAAGGGTATGTTACCACTAAAATGAAAGAGCTTTTCGCTCTGGGTGGATGATGATGATGTTTCAGTGATGATGTGATTTCGGGATCCTACTGGGACAGAATTTGCTCCATGACAACAGCAGACTCCATGCTCTGACATGCCAGGCTGATGGTTCATGAGTGCTTATTCTGATTGATTCTGGGCTGGAGAGTTTGGGTTACTCAAGCAGAAGGAAAGGTTTTTAGAAAGCAAGAGTTAAACCAAAAATAAAAATATTCCATTGGGGGCAAATGACAGGAATGATTTCCACAAGACTTCCCACAAGATATCTGCTCATTTTCCACTCACATCACTGAGTTTGACAGCCGAGTTTCTCTTGGTGGTGATATCTATGCTGAATGCAAATAACATAAAGTAACTTGTCATTTTGTCCTTATTCCAGCATTGTTTGTCAATGTGCTCTCATTAAAAGTTGTATCAGAAAGCATATTTGTTTAGAAATACGCTATACTTCTCAAAAGTTTGAGGTTGAAAGATTTTTTTGTTTTTTTAAATAATTCTCGGTAACACTTTATTTTAAGGTGTCCTTGTTACGTTACATGTACTTACTATTATAATAACACTTAATTATGCATAATTACATGCAACTCACCCTAAGACAAACCCTAATCATATAGTAAATGCATGTAGTTAATTAATATTAATCAGTACTTAATTACACTGTAACAAGGACACCTTAAAATAAAATGTATCCTAATTCTATTATGCTCTCCAAAGCTGCATTTATTTGGTAAAAATACAGTAAAAACAATAATATTACTGCAATTTCAAATAAATGTTTTGTGTTTTAATACATTTTAAAGTACAATTTATTCCTGTGATGGAAAAGTTGATTTTTCAGCAGCCATTACTCCAGTTTTCAGTGTCACATGATCCTTCAGAAACCATTCTAATCAATGTTAAAACAGTTGTGTTGCATTTGTGAAACAGTGACATTTTTTCAAGATTTTCTGATAAATAGAAAGTTGAAAATATTTTGTAACATTATAAATGTATTTGCTGTCACTTTTGATCAATTTAATACACCCTTGCTGAAAGAAAGTGTTTTTTTTAAAAAAAAAAGAAGTATATAAGTGCTTAAATAGTATCTTATGCAATACAATGCCTTCCCCGTTCTCACAAAAGTTGTTACATTTTAATGCAAATTTACAAAGACTAACTTTTATTTCTTTACAATATTGTGTACAATAAGACATTAAGTAACACCTTTGTCTAAGAAATTTCTCCTAAATTAAATGAATGTGAATGGAATCATTTAGTTTAATTTGATGAGATATGTTTGAGTTTGTTTGTTCATATAGAGACTTTCTGCATATGCTGGTATCTTGGCAGATTGAGACATTGTTGAGATCTTTTCTGAAATTAGGAGATCACCAGGGTCTTTTTCCAAGGAGAAAATCTGACAATCTGGAGACGAAAGCAAACGTTTGCTCTCCATAGCTGTCTAGGAGAAACAACTGAGAAAAGAGAACTCATTTGTGATTTTCTTTCTTTTTGTGTATATAAGCTATACTGCCAAAGAGTTCACCCCACTTTCTCTCTTTCTCTCTCTCTCTCTCTCTCTCTTTCTCTCTCTCTCTCTCTCTCTCTCTCTCTTTCTCCAGCCTAACGACCCTGTAACAAACATCTGCCAAGCAGCTGACAAGCAGCTCTTTACCTTAGTGGAGTGGGCCAAGCGGATACCTCACTTTTCTGATCTCCCGCTGGACGATCAAGTCATCCTCCTGAGAGCAGGTACGTCACTAAAAAAACACAGACCACTTTTGTTTGAGTCCTGCAGACATCGACCTGGCTTGACCCATGTGCTGTACATCTAGTCTTCCAGCTATGGAGTTACAGCTGAAAACAGCATCAACTAATGAAATGAGTATGTTTACGGTTATGTGACATTATAGTCTATTCCAGAAGCATTTATATGGATTCAGAGATACATTTGATCCAGCCTCGGGCCACAGCATTGATTAAAGAAGGAATTCCATCTCATTATTTTGGAGTGAGAGTCCTTATTCTGTTAAGGATGATGGCTTCAACATAGACGGAGGGAGAATAAGAGGCTGGATTGTTCTCGCTGTTCACATGTTGCATTTATTTCATTAGGCTGTAGGTTGCCTGAGGACAATCAAACTCTATTCAGTACGTTTTATTCAGAGCCTCAGAAATAGGATCGCAGGGTATGAAACTGTGATGATGTATTAAACAACTTGAAATGTCTTCATTAAAACTCAGTATTGTTTTAGAAAATACAACTTACAGTAAGTTGATATTGAGCTATAAGAGCAAACAAACACAACAGACAAACCCACCGCATGCACACACACAGATACCAATACATTTACCTTTGTTTGTTTGGTTATCAATGTGCTTTTGTGCTCCTGTCCTTTGTTGCTAGGATGGAATGAACTCCTGATCGCCTCTTTTTCACATCGTTCCATAGCTGTGAAAGATGGGATATTATTAGCCACAGGCCTTCACGTCCATAGAAACAGTGCACATACTGCCGGTGTGGGAGCCATCTTTGACAGGTTAGTAAATGTCTGAGCTTTCCAAGAAAAAGCCTGAGTCTGCATGATTTTTTTTCTTCTGAGGAACACAAAAGGTGAATTTCTGAAGAATGTCTTTGCTGTTCTTTTTACTGTAATGAAAGTAAATGGGGAGAGGGACTGTCAGTGTTACAAATGACAAAAATCCCATTCATTTTCTTCCTAGGGGAACTGATTTTTAACTATAACTTGTAAACCGTTGAAGACAGACTGAATGTGAGCTATGAGGTTGTTAATCGATCGCATATGCTTTTCTTGAAGCATTTAGTTGGTTTTATTTCAACGTCTTTTAATTAATCGAGTTTACAGCAGAATTCCTGTAATAAAACTATACATTACCCATGATTTTGCAGAGAAATCTCCATCAATCAGCAAATTGCAAAAAAAAAAAAAAAAAATTCTGTTGTGTCATAATAGTCATATATCAAAATCATAAATCAATAGATTTATATTCATCTGCCTTTTTAATTTGATTGTCAATCACAGTGCTTCATGGGATTGTAGTTCTTTCCCACATTAAAGCCATTAAGTAGACAGTTGTACCTTTGTTCTTTCGTCAGATTTTCAATATTTTTTTTTTTAGTGTTTGTAATGTTGTGATTCACCTTCTAGCTGGTTGGTTTGATCTTTTAAAAATCTGTATGGAAAAAAAAAATGAATGGGAAAAACACAGCTGAAAATAGTGGTATGACAGTTTTGTATGAGGGACAGACCAAAATTTAAGCCATTATTCACTGAAAATCTCAAGTCAAATACTGTATGTAGACTGAATGTAACTTTGTCTTTTTCACACATAAAACTTTAAGGGCTTTATAAGACATGGATTATAGTGTGTGAGTGTTACTAATAACTTTTATGATACTTTCATGCTACTTCTTTTTGGAGCTTGATAACTCCAGTCCCCATTCACTTTAATTATATGGGAAAGAGCAGCCAAAACGTACTCCTAAACATCTCCTTTTGTGTTCCACAGAAAAGAGATGTCATACAGGTTTGGAACGACATGAGGGCGAGTGAATGATGATCAAATTTTCACTTTGGGTGAATTATCCTTACTAAATTCAATGTCAGCATTCAGTTTATGGAGGGTATGGTCTTGTGATCTTCTAAGAGACCCTTCAGTGTCCTCATGGTACACCATGTGGAATATTTGTGACAGCCGTAGGTCATGCACACATGAATTTTTTAAAATAACCTCCATAATGATATTAGACGCTGAATCATGAAAGTGTCCTCCACATCTTCCTCTTGATTGATGCCATTTTTACATTAAGCCGTATGGCAGTTTTATGTAGCGCTGTGATAATGTTTCACTGGCAGTGTGAGATATGCTGGTGTCCTCACTAATGAAATATATGCTGCCCGGTCCGTCGGCAGGAGAGACGAATGTGTCTTATAAGACATAATGACTTTGATTTTCAAGGCGATATGAAAACTAAATATAAAGGTGGAGCGATGACTCACTGGGCATGTTTAATATATTACAGAACATTTCCCCACATTTTTAGGGGTATATTGGAGAAAATGAATTTGCGATTAACCAGCTTGGTCGTGTTGCCTGTGAGCGTAAAGATTTTTGCCCCTTTTTTTTTTTTTTACAGAGTGCTAACGGAGCTTGTGTCAAAGATGAGAGACATGCAAATGGACAAGACTGAACTTGGATGCCTGCGGGCCATTGTTCTGTTCAATCCAGGTACAGTAATGTATACTCAGACAAACACATGTGCACACAGCACACTTATGCAAGTGCGTTTAAAATGCCACTTCAGTTTGATTAACCTACCTTGCTATTTGTTTTGGCAAATTCCTAAAAAATGTGTTGGAATAAAGCCAGAAAGAGAAAATTAGATTCCTATGACTGTAAACCGCAGTATAGCGAGCTTATAGCAAGCAGTATATACTGAGTATTGGATACTTTAAAAAAATAAAACAATAAAAATAGTCCTTTTGGTATATAAAAATGTCAGCAGTGCAGTCAAAAAATGAGTCTAGAAAGAGAAAGTTAAAAATCACAGTTGATTTTCCATTTGCTCTTACTGGAAACTATACTGGAAGGTCAGTTCAAGTGCATTGCATGGAGATGTTAAGCAATGCTGTGGACTTTGCCAAATATAGTATGCCCAACATCCTCTCTTTTGATATGCAGTATGTGAAGAATATTCTTAGCGATGTTCTTTGTTTTGGATTTCTGAAATGTCTTTATCTACAGCCTAAAGTTATTGATTCATCCTTGAAGTTACTGATTAAACTAACAAAACCCATCAACCACAAGACAAGATATGTTTGCATGGCACACAAATGTAAACCACTGTTCAAAGGTTTGGGGTCGATTTATTAATGTTTTTGAAAGAAGTCTATTATGCTCACGAAGGATGCATTAAAAACTGTATAACTGTAAATGGTCTATGCTGATTTGGTGCTCAAGAAACTATTCTTAATATTATTAATGCTGAAGACAATAAACCATGATGACTAATGCTAAATGTTAAGGGTTCTTTTGATTAGAAAGTTCAAAAGAACAGCATTCATAGTTTTTTTTAACATTATAAGTATCTTTACTGTCACTGTTGATGAATTTAATACAGCCTTAGTGAATAAATACAGTAATTTAAGAAAAGAAAACCCCCGCTTCTGAAGAGTTGTGTAGCAAGTAACCCAGAATTATTGGGTATGTGTCATTATTACATTATTATTATTACAATTGTTACTATTTTTATTAATTTTATTATTATTGATATTACTGTTGCCGTCATCAAAGGATATTATTGTTATCATCACCATCTTTATTATTATTATTATTATTGTTATTTATTATTATTATTACGCATGCTAATACTACTTAAATACTACTACTATTATTCAGATTGTCATTGCTGTTTATTTTCATTGCTGTTATTATCATTGCTGTTCTATTGCTGTTTTTGTGTTTTGTGTTCACCGTATGTTGTGTTTTGAAAAAAAAAAAAAAAAATATATATATATATATATATATATATATATATATATATATATATATATATATGTGTGTATTATATATACATAAAAAAAAAAGTAACCCAGAATTAAACCTTAACATAACCTTTTTCTTTTTTGCCATTGCTTTGCTGTGTATCAGCCCATGTTCATTCTTTAATCTAGTCTTTTGTGTTTTTATCATCTCTTAGATTCAAAAGGACTGTCTAATCCACCAGAGGTGGAGGCATTAAGGGAAAGAGTGTATGCATCTCTAGAGGCCTACTGTAAACACAAATACCCCGATCAGCCTGGAAGGTACACACTTTTCTTTTCTCTCACATGTGTTTATGTATACCTCATTATTTCTCTTGCATATAAAAATGAAATAGCACAAAACAAAAAGGATGCTACAGAGATTTAACAGAGGCCTACCTGGATTCTCAGTTTTCATGAGATATTTTTCAATTTCATTTAAAGTAAGCAACATTTACAACCCATTTTCTTGCATTTAGTAAAAGTCAGTTTTACCTACAGTAAATACATTTTATTAAATCTCTTTTACACTACCATTCAGAGGTTTTTATTTTTGGAAAAAAGTGCTCATTAAAGCTGCATTTATTTGATTAAAACAGAAAAAACAGTAGTTGTTAAATATTATTATAATTTAAGATAACTGTTTTCTAATTGAATATATTGTAAAATAGAATTTATTCTTGTGATTGCGAAGCTTAATTTTCAGCAGCCATTATGCCAGTCTATGTCAGCATCAAATGATCCTTTAGAAATCATTCTGATATGCTGATTTGCTGCTCAAATAACATTTTGTGGAAACTGATACATTCTTCCAGGATTATTTGATTAGCATAAAGTTCAAAAGAACAACATTTATTTGAAACAGAAATCTTTTGTAACATTATAAATATCTTTACTGTCACTTTTGATCGATATCATGTATCCTTGCTGAACACAAGTATTAATTTCTTTAAAAAAAAAACTTACTGACCTCAAACTTTTGAATGGTAATTTATTAAAAAAAAAAAAAGTTCTGAAGTATTACACTGTGCTCATCCAAACACTAACATCCATTGTTTCACGGACAGATTTGCCAAGCTGTTACTGCGTCTGCCTGCCCTGCGCTCCATCGGCCTGAAGTGTCTTGAACATCTCTTCTTTTTCAAGTTAATCGGAGACACACCCATCGACACTTTCCTAATGGAAATGCTTGAAGCGCCACACCAAATGACATAAGGGAATGATTTCTCTTCATCTCCGCCCCTCTGACAGAGGGTGCAGCTCATGTACAGAACACTACAGGAGGCCACTGGACCCAGCTCTGAGGACTAAACTCAGAGTAATTCTACCTTGGCGTTTCATCAGAAACATTGCACAATCCACAAAATACTGTGGAACCGTTCATTACGGAATACCACGCAGGATGGATTAAGTGAGCTTTTTCCTGGTTTGCATGCACGTTTGGAAAGTCTCACAGAGTTGTGGAGTTTTTGGTTTCTCATTTCTTCTGCCTTACAGAGGTCTACCTCTGCTTTTGTACACAGCCAAACCGCCTCATCTCTGAACTCACAATCATTTTGCTGTGAATTTTCAGATTTCATGAGAGGAAACAAAATACCTCGGATGCACTTCTTCATGCAGCTGTCCTTGAAAAACACATTACTGTATCTGCCATTGGAAGCTCTTGCTCAAACTGTGCAGTGAACAGGACCACAGTAACATTTTTTTTTTCCCTAGGCACTTAGAAATTGCTTCTTTTGAGCGGTATTGTCATACATTAGGATTCTTAAAGTCCATCTTCATGAGGAAGAAACTGCACGCAGTTTGGCTTCAAGTCCTTTTCTTTTTGGAAGATATATGGGCCTATGAATAACAGAATGGTATAAAAAGAATGAAAAGCAGGTGTACTCCTGGCTGAACTCACGCTGGATGAAAATACAATGATTCATTGTTAGAATTGTGTAAAAAAAATTTAAGATTTTTCACGATGTTTTGCCTCTGTAATTCAGCTTAAATATGTATTAAGTATTTCCAAAGATTTTCAATAATGCTCACATATATATATATATCATCTGATAATTCCCAGCAAGTGGGTGTTTGTGATTGAAAATATGCTAAAGGAATCCAGATGATAGTCTGGCCTCAGGGAATCTTGAGCTTTGGGAAGTGCCATGCCTGTCCCCTATTGGAAAAGTTGTGACATTGCAGCTGTACTCATTTGCTATTACATGAAATTTAAGAGTTGGGTTTTTACAGAATGCTTGGCAAACATTGCAAAATAACCATTTCTATGCCTCAGGTTGATTCAAATGCAATTTTTTGGTTCTGTTGTGCAGTCTTATCTGTGTAATAAGGAAGAAACTGTAATAATGATAGATTTCATAACATTTGTATTGACGCATCAAACCTCAATTGCAGATTGAGCCAATCTGAACCAATGTTTTCATGATGACAATGAATTTTAATAACTATTATTGGAATTCGGGAGGTATTTGAGCTGTGTAGCAGCAGTTGTCATTAGCAGACATCGTGCAGAAGACCTACTGATTTAGATGACACATTTATAAGGCCAGGCCTCACAGCAACGAGTATTCAGTCTAATATGCACATAAACAGCATATAGTGTCTATGTGATTGTTATACACAACCTGTAGTTCTAGTGGTCATGTTTTTATGCTTTGACCAGGGAGAAATCTGAACCGGCCGTCATGGAAGATCAGTGGACCTTTTTTTTTTTTTGACATCTTTGGCCTTTCATTACTCCAAAACCAGCATATTTAGAATGTGCAAATAAGAACTAAAGACCCCTTGCTGAGGTATAGAGAAACCACAGACAATGTAAGCGCTCTTGGGTTTGTACTCTGTTGGACTAGTCAAACAGGGTTTGTTAAACCATCAGGAGCCAGGCACATCTTATCTGATATCAGCTACAATCCTGATGTGCCGCCATCAAACATCTGTAATATTTCCCTGTGAGACACCAATCCATCACAGGACATGTCGGCAAAGCACGAAAGAGATGCATTTTAAAGAGAATTATCTATTTTTGTACAAAGTGTAATTTTTTCTCTACGTCATTATTTCGTCTGTTCTATATTGTACACATTGTTGGTGTAAATATTCATTTTTAAGTGGAGCCGTGCCCTCAAACCTGGACTGAGGGAAAGGTTTACGTGCAAAGGCTTCTCTGTTTCTCTGCCATTTGTTTTCATGGTACCCTCACGTGAGAGCTGAGGACGGCTCACTCGTTCTTTTTTACAAGACAAATGGAGGGTGTATTGTGTATTGTCCTATTATTATATTATGTCTGTTCAAAGGACTATTAAATTTCAGATTGTAAAAAAGACTGTTACATTATCTTCAGCAAACAAAAGAAATATTTGAGAGTTAGGAATAAATGATGTTATATAAGATATCAGATATATAAATATAAACATTAAATAAGATTAACAGTTTCATAAAGCAGAATATTGCTGCAATAACATTTATATAGATTTCTATATTACATAAAACGATTAATTTTATGCAAATGTACCTACTGCTCCAATGGATCAAAGCCATGAAGACAAATTTATGCCTTCAAAAACAAACCTTAAATAGTGGAAAATAATGTTTAGAAACAATTTAAGGATCCTAAACACATTGGTAATTTACACATCAATATCAATGATTGCAAAATGCTTAAATGAAAAGCAAAAAAGGCAATCATTTGATTGCAAAAAAAGTTATATCAAGAGACATGAAAAAAAAAAAAAAAACATTTATATATCCATTTTTGGTATGTCAACCATAAGTACACCTGTCTTTACCCAACCAGATCAATAAAACAAAAGAATCCATGATTTGATAGAAAACATTTGTTCTTCAGTAATAAATTAAAATGAACTGAAAACATTACAGTAGAATATTACAGTATATTAAGGGGAGAAAAGGCTTGAGTGAGATTGTCACTATTCTGAGCATACAGGGCCTGCCTATCTCTCAGATAATAACTCCGCACTAGGTGCTATCAAACCAATGTAAAAGATAGACACTACTGGAAGTCATCAGTCTGAAGTTTCTACTAAAGCCTCTGAAGTGCAGTGCTTTAACTTAACAATCACTTCTCCACAGTTTGATGGTTTTGTCGTTCTCCAGGGCTGCAGAGGCAATGATGTTCTCTGTAGGGTGACAAGCTGTCGAGATCACTACATCTAAGGACAAAAATACATCATACTCATGTGAACAAAATCAAAGAGGCTGCCATGTGTTTGAGTCTGGGAGGTGTAGCAAATGTCTTATACCTGTGTGCCCTTGTAATTTCTGAACAATGTCTTTGGTCTGCAAGTTCCAGATATACACCATGTTGTCTTCAGAGCCTGAGACGATCCACTGAATGAGAGCAAGACAGATTCAGATTATTCAAAAACTGGTCAAAAAAACTATATATATATATATATATATATATGTATTAAAACAGATACTTTGACAAAGTCATGCTGAACCTACCTTTCCTCCGGTCACAGAAAAATTGGCAAACACACAATACTTTTCATTCTTATGTCCAGTATATGTCTTGAGACACTAAAAAAAAAAAGAAAAAAAAAGAAATTAAAAGCTACAATATTTCATTTAAAGCATGAACATTACCTGTACACATTTACTTAGCTAACTTAATTGGAGACGTTTCATAGACTCGTATTGTTTATATACAGCTAATTATAAACACCTTAACATAACCCTACAAAAACCTTGGAAACACTTTAGAATAGGGAACACTTATTCACTATTAACTACGACTTTTCCCTCAATAAATTGCTAATTTGCTGCTTATTAATAGTTAGTAAGGTAGTTGTTAAGTTTAGGTATTGGGTAGGATTAGGGATGTAGAATAAGGCATTACTATGTGCTTAATTACTACTAATAAATGGCTAATATTCTAGTAATATGCATGCTAATAAGCAACTAGTTAAGAGGCCTTAAAATAAAGTGTTACCAAAACCCTTTTACTCAAAAAAACAACAACAACAAAAAAAACAACAACAACAACAAAAAAAAAACACTGTTTTTATACAGTTTTTTACAAAGCAGTATGTCACCAAAATTAAGTTTTGTTATATTTATTGCTCTTCTGGGAACAAATTCGTCCCCAAAATATGGTTAAGTAGGTACACACACATTTTTTGAATATGTTAGTGACAACATTGTTTTTATATCAGGTTAATGATATTTTTTATCACCTGACCTGACTCCTAGACCTATACATAACCCTCACAAAAACCTGTGCCAAACACTACATTTAAATATAATAAACATAATTTGACTGATTTATAAGCCTTTTTAAGTAGTGAGGTCTGGCACACTAGCTGGTGTTTGACAGGTTTCACTATATTAGGGCATTTTTGAATAATGAGGATATATATATATATATAGTGTGTGTAATATATAGTGTCCTATTAATTATAATGCAAATATTTTGATAAATATGATTAGCAGTCATCATTTATGTATTTCAATGACATACCTTTCCCTTGCTGTAGTCCCAGAGCTTTAATGTACTATGAGAAAAAACATCATTTTACTTATACTTTTTTTTATATATATATTACATAACAGTTGTTTGCATTTTTGGCAGTTTTTCCAAAATTAATATTGTCTCAGAAACTGCACTGAATGGAAAAAATAAACAGTCACTAGGGGGATGAGTTCACTTACTTGTCCAGTGTCGCAGCTAGAATGTATTTTCCATTTGGAGAAAACTTTACAAATGAGACAGGAGGGTTGTCATCATCTGAAAATAAAACAGATCAGTTCACCATTAACACACTCTCCTAATTTGCATTTATATAGGCTACATTTATCCAAATTATGCAGCACACACCATCCTGCCATCTGGCACCACAACAAGATTTAAGGCTAAAAGTCCAACTATGATAAGAAAACTTGATATCATGCTCTCCAGCTTCTCTAGTACATACAGTAAAGAGAAAACAGTCACATACCTATAAGAGTTTTCAGACATTGTCCTGATGCAGTGTCCCACAATCGGCTGAAATACAGCCCATAGCATTAAGAATAGATAAATAATGTAATCACATCACTCTTAAAGAATCATAAGTGTGGATGGAGGCTGACTTAAAGGTGCTGCAAGTAATGTTTAATAATAAAATACAAAAAAATGCCTGTTCTAACTGACAGATATCAGTGAAATAAATAACCAATCGCAGAATGTGCTATGCCACTCTACCTTTTATGTTTTTGGGTTTGTCAACAAGCTAGCACATAAGCTGAAATGGCTTACAGCACTTTTAATAGACGCACTACTCAACTTACCATAAACCATCATAGCTACTGGATACTACTAGAGATCCGTCTCTGTTGAAGTGAACCTGGAAACATTACATTAAACCGACATCAACAAAATCTGCATGCAACCTAACAAAAATATTTTTTAGTAATTGATGTTTACCGCTGAAACGGGGTCCGAGTGAGCTGGCAGGGTCTTCAGACACTTCCCAGTTTTGACATCCCAAATCCTTACGCTCTCATCAAACTGTCAACATGAACCACACCACTCGATCACTAAATGTCTTACGAGTACAATCTCGTATTTATTTTTATTCATTTAAAAAATATTGAATCTGTTTGTTTACTTACAGATCCAGAAACAACAAGGTTCGACTGTGGGTTGAAGTTACAACAGAAGACGTAGTTGCTATGGCCTTTCAGTGTCTTCAGACATTTTCCCTTCAAAAGTATGACAGAGAATTAGGGAACAAAACTCAGAAACTGATATGGATGGCACCTACAGCATCAGATGCAATTATTTGATAAGTTTTACCGAACTCATATCCCAGATCTTCAGTGATTTGTCATCTGATGCAGACACCAAAAGATTTGAATCTGAAGACCAGGCCACATCTGATATTCCCTGCAATTACAACATGGGTTGAAAAAAAAAAAAACACATAACAGTATGATTAATTTCTGTAACAAGAAGATTCTTAAGATTATCCTTTTATACAATGGCATCTCTTTAATACATCTATAATACATTTACAGATTGAGTCTTTAAAGGGTTAGTTCACCCATAAAATTCTGTTATCATTTACTTACCATCATGTCTTGCCAAACCCTTAAAACATTTGTTTATCTTCAAAACAAAAATAAGGATATTTTTAATTAAACTGTCCCTCCACTGAATATTTTTGTGCATGTAAAGTCCATTCCACCAAAATGTTTTCAATTTAAAAAGTTCATAAAGACATTGTAACAGTAATAAATCAGGTAATTCAATCAAAATCTTACAAAAGATCAATTCTTTGATATTTAACAAACAATTCTTTGATGTGATATTTAATTTTGGCTGTTATTTACATATAAACATTGATCAATAAACACACAGTACTCATCAACTATGGTCAATGGCAGCTTTACAATGTCTTTATGAACTTTTAGAAGCATGAAAGTTGGTGGAATGGATTTTCAATGGAGGGACAGAAATGTCTCAGTTTCATTGAAAATATCTTTGTGTTTTGAAGATGAACGAATGTTTGGAACAACATGAGAGAAATGTGTAAATTAGTGACAGAATTTTAATTTTCGGGTAAACTGACCTTCAGGTAAACTTCACCCAAAAATTAACATTTGTTAAGCAAATTTTCAGCAAATGATCATTTTGGGGTGAACTATTCCTTTAACCTAGATTAACACTCACAAGTTTATGTCCTGCAAGACTCTTCTCAAATTTTCCATCAAAAGCGCCCCATATTTTGATGAGCTTGTCTGCCGCTGAAAAAGAGATTGTCACTTCAAAATCTTCAGACATTCGTTTGCATTCTGTAGATTAAAACTGAACATTATAAAAAGTACTACTTACATGAACTGGCCAACCATTCACCACTAGGGCTAAATTTGACTGATGATATAGCTTTTGTGTGACCTGCGAGGGTGAACTTCAAGGAGTAGTTTGGTTTCACAGGAGCAGACTTCAGAAAAAGACGTAAACCACATCAACAGAGGAACAACTTAACTTCTGAATGAAGCTCTGCATTTAACAAGGCAAAGCAACCAAAAGGCAGGCTTTCTACCTTAGAGGATGATGCTGCTGAATGTGTCTTATGCGTTTCTAAGTCTGGCTTCTTCTCCTCTGATGCCATCACTGCACCTTATGTGGGTCAAATACAAGGGCTCTAAATAAGAGATCATAAAATGGTTAATCAGATTGAAAAGGTGTGCAAGATTCAAACAAATGCCTTTTATTTCAATTGTCCATTATCAAAACAGACTTGTGCACTTGACAGCACCCTGTTACAAAATGCACATGGCCTAAAAGAAAAGTCTCTCTTGAATAACATGGCAGCTAAGCCCTTAACTTCCTCTTACTGAGTCAAATGTTTATCCAGAACTTTGAGTGGTGTAGCGTATATTTTGAGTCAGGCACAGATGAATCAGTCACAACAGTAAACATCTATGTAGCTGCCGCCCTGTCACGCACACACGCCTGTCACACACTTAGCAAGGCTAACAACAGACCCAGTACTTGCTTTCAGCTCAGGTTTCCATATCACACAAGCGACGAAACACGAACAAACAAGCAGAAACTTACTGGAGGGTTCTGAACCAAAGTTTTGGTTTCAAACGGTTCGCTTCAACACGACTGTGTTTACAAACCGTTAGTAAAGGCGCTTCGGGGCACTTGCTGAGCCAAATAGAAATGACACGTGCGCCACCGCGCATGCGCAGTAATGACAACTTCAGATTCTTGTGATGGTGGCTGTCTTTTTCTTTATTTTATTCGACTAGTCGACGAGTATACATTTTTCACAGCTTTGGTTTCTCTGAATAAACTGTGAACAAAATCATACATTTGTATTTAAATATTTTGCAAGTCATTCTGTTCAAAATCTTTCCACTAGTAGAAGGGAATGGTGTTCATTTTAATAAAATAATATTAAAACCTATCTATCTATCTACCTATCTATCTATCTATCTATCTATCGATCACAAAACCAATGTTGTTTACAATTATTCAATACTTACGAATGTAATTCCATTGTAAAATGAGGCGATAGATAGATAGATAGATAGATAGATAGATAGATAGATAGATAGATAGATAGATAGATTTGTGATAAACAGAAAATAACATTTGTATACTGGACATGAGAACGTTAAAGGCTGAGCGGCGCAGAGAGCGACAGTTATTCATTTACACAACAACAACCACAATACAGTGCGACGCAGCGCGCATGCGCACAACACTACCCAACCAGTGTCGACCCCAGCCATCTATTATGCTTCTTCGCAATAAAAGCTACCCGAAAATCTGCAAGGAAAACGCTACCGGAGCTGCTTGGAGTGAAAGTAATAAAGTATAAGATGCATATTTACGTTTAGCGCATTCCGATCGAGGTTTATATTGAGTTTAGGCGATGTATATTGGTGTTTTGGGGGGAAAACACAGCTGAATGTGGCTAGCAGGATCTCCTCTGACAGAGTGGAGCTGATGAGCGGCGCTTTGCAACAATGTAACAAAACCTCCTCTCACGCGCAGCCGTTTCGATCCGTGAACGCACAGCTTGCTGTAACTGTTTGCGCTGTTTTTTCTCGTTGTATCAAGCGGAAAAACCGGGCTGGAGGATGCATTGTGGGATGATTTCAAATTAGCCCGCTGAGTAGCTAGCTGGCTGAACGGCATGCACACACAATGGTTGTGTTAAAGACATGGTGGGGCTCGATCCTCGGCATTCCTCACTCGATGCCCTGTCTCTCCCGTGCCCGCCATCTTTTCAAGAACTTATACACACTCGCCTGATGCAGTTACTTTAACGCGTGATTGCAAATGTGTTTCCAGTCAAAATTACAGCTCGAGAGCTCCGTTTAAGGGCGCGCAGGGGCGCAATTTGCTAGCTGATGTTTTGGTTTAATTCCGACTAAACCTGCAATTCTTCATGGCCTCTCATAGGCAAGCGATTTTTTGCTCGCTTTGTTGGTATTTAAAACTATTGAAAGTAGTTCGAATGAAACGCACGAGTTCACAGAATTTTTCAAGGTTTGTTTTTTGGTCATTCATTTGTGTGAAACCCCCGATATTGCAGTTCAGACTTTTAACTTATTTACTGGTGAAGATGCATGTATCGCATTTAGCTGGAAAATGTACAATAAATAACCCGAACATGATTTTAAAATTAATTTTCTGTGCGTGAATGATTATAAATAATAATGAATACAAATACTGTTTTTTTTTCTTTAACAACATGCTCGTGAACTTCCACCACAATAGTGGTCTTGATAAAGTTTTTATATTAAAATGTATATTATAGCAATATATTATACAAAATAATATAGCAGTATGTGTGTGGCTCATTGTGTTAATTGGTATCATTTCTACAGTTACATTTTGATTGATACTACATATGTGTGTGTGTGTGTATATAGACATATAAATAGACATGCATATATATATATATATATATATATATATATATATATATATATATATGTGTGTGTGTGTGTGTGTGTGTGTATATATATATATATATATATATATATATATATATATATATATATATATATATATATATATATATATATATTTTTTTTTTTTTTTTTTTTTTCATGTATATTTAATAATAATATTTCTCTATGTTTATTGGCAGCGTGCTGACACTCAGGTCCTGAGATGGGATGTGTGTGTCGAGGTGGGACTAAGGAGCAGCAAGAGGATCATTGTAACTGAGCTAAGAGACGTACAGACGTCATTCAAGCAACTTGTTCCCCTTAACTGAGCAGTATGTCGGTAGTCACATCCCCTGCCCAGGTGCCTCCACCTATTGTGAACCCTCCCCCTCCTGAGATCACGAACACTAGTAAGCCTGGCCGAAAAACCAACCAGCTACAATATATGCAGAATGTGGTTGTGAAGACTCTATGGAAGCATCAGTTTGCGTGGCCCTTTTACACACCTGTGGATGCCATCAAATTGAATCTGCCAGTGAGTAAAATGTTTATGTTTACTTATGTACACACTCTCGGTTTGGAATAATTGCTTCTTCTTTTTTTTTTTTTAATGGAGACAAACTCTGCATGTATTTGATCAAATACAGTAAAACAGTAATATTATGAAATATTATTGCAATTTGAAATAACTGTTTTCTATTTTAATGTATTTTAAAATGTAGTTTATTTGTGGTATGGCAAAGCTGAATTTTAAGCAGCCATTAATCCAGTCTTTAGTGTCACATGATCCTTCAGAAATCATTCTAATATGCTGATTTGCTGCACAAGAAACATTTATTATTATTACAGATGTTGAAAACAGTTGTGATATTCTAACATTCCAAAAATTTGGGGTAAGATTAAAAAAAAAAAAGAAATCAGTACTTTCATTCAGCAAGGACACATTAAATTGGTGAAAATTGAGAGTAAACACATTTATAATGTTACAAAATATTTATATTTCAAATAAATGCTGTTGTTTTGAACTTTCAATGTATTAAAGAATCCTGAAAAATGTATCACAGTTTCCACAAAAATATTAAGCAGCAAAAACTCTTCTTTTTTTTTTAAACATTGATAATGATCAGCTTTTAAAATTTTAAAATTTTTAAAACATTTTCAAATAGAATTGAAATAATATTTCACAATATTTCTGTTTTTACTGAATTTGATTAAAAAATGCAGCCTTGGTGAGCATAAGAGACTTTTTTTCAAAGACTAGTGTAAAATTTGACTTGAAGGTGGCTAGAGCAATTTCTGTGCCTCTAGTGTTACCAAATGGAATTGCAAAAATATTGACTGTTTTTAAAGGGGTCCTCTGTCTGCTATCGGTTGGACAGATAGTCCTGTCTCAAACTCATGCATCTGATTGAATCAGAGTTTTTGAGTCGTGTCTGTTTTGATGTTGTTGTTGTATTGGAATGATCAAAAAATGTGTAGAGTATTATTTCTGGGAAATAAAATATATCAGAATCAGCTTTATTCGCCAAGTGTGCGCAAACACACAAGGAATTTGTTGTGGTTTTTAAGAAGCTCATGGTACATACACGCATACATGCATATATACATATATACATACATATCTGACATGAGAACAGAAACATTTATATAAGACTTAAAAAATAATGTGTATGAATCTGGAACAGAAGATTTATGTACAGATTTGTGCATTATTTATATATATATATATATACACACAGCTGTATAGAAAATATGGATATGTATTTGTATTTACATAGTACTTGAGAGAGAGATGGAGAATGAATTACAGGCATGAATTATAGAACACAGGTAATAATTCCTGTGTTAGCTGTTTAGGTTGGAGATGGCATGGGGGGAAAAACTGTTTTTATGCCTAGATGTTCTAGTGCACAGAGATCTGTAGCGTCTGCCTGAGGGGAGAAGTGCAAACATGTTGTGTCTGGGGTGAGAGGGGTCTGTGATGATGTTACCTGCCCGTTTCTTCACGCTGGAGATGTACAAGTCCTGAAGGCTAGGCAGGTGCACAGAAATGATCCTTTCTGCTGTCCTAACAGTCCGCTGCAGTCTTATATCTGATTTGCTGGCTGACCCAAACCAGACAGTTATAGAGGTGCACAGGACCGACTCAATAACAGCAGAGTAAAACTGTCATATGCGCCTGTGGCAGGTTGAACTTTTTCAGTTGACGAAGAAAGTACAACCTCTGCTGAGCCTTTTTCACGATGGAGTCATATAGATGACTTACTAATAGATTTAGTATTTAAACATCTAAAAAAAATCATACATCATCTTTCAATGTTTGTTTTCTTCCACCTAGTGCATTACAGCTTGTCTAATTTATTATCTTTGTCACATAGGACTACCATAAAATTATCAAGAATCCAATGGACATGGGAACCATAAAGAAGCGACTTGAGAATAATTACTATTGGACTGCTGGAGAATGCATGCAGGACTTTAACACTATGTTCACAAACTGTTATATATACAACAAGGTAGACTTAAGGCCTTAATATTTATTTATATTTGTATTGATATACTTTCATTACCACTCTGTTTATAATGTGTGATTTAAATTCATTTCAATTGAAATATTGTCTTAGCCCACAGATGACATTGTTCTCATGGCTCAAGCCTTGGAAAAGATTTTCCTCCAAAAGGTAGCTCAGATGCCCCAGGAGGAGGTGGAACTTTTACCCCCACCACCGAAGGGTAAAGCACGGAAACCTGGAGCACCCCCTACTTCAGGTAACTGACTGGATGTCACGAATAATAAACTTTTGAAGTTACCAGTGACATGCTGCCTGAAGGAGAGATTCCAGCTGACCTTGTCATTATCACATCCAAACAGAAAACCAACAATCAATAGCACTGACTACTGGTTCGCCATCCTCGTCATGTCCGAGCTCCCCTCCTCAGCTGGCTCAGACTCCTGTAATAGCCGCAACTCCAGTCTCGACCATCACCTCAAATGTCCAAGCTGTGCCCCCTGCCACGTCCATGATCCCAACTGCACAGCCTGTTGTCAAAGTAAGACCAGTTCAAATTATGTGGAAGCAGCAGGTTTTATTTGCTCTGTCCTGTTCATTGTTCCTGTCATAGCAGAGTGCAATTTGAGGTCATTTGTAGCCAAGGGGAAAAAATGTTTTGTTTTAGGGATGGATCAGTATCACAATGTATTTTTAAATATTTATTTACCTATAAATGATAAGAAATTGCCATATTTAAATAAACATATCTATCTATCTGTCTGTCTATCTATATGTACACAGTGTGATATAAAATATAAATATAAAAATGTTTTTATATAAACGATATATATATTTATTTATTTATTTTTTCCTTCTTTTTTCCTTCCGTTTTTTAGCTTTAAATATTTTTAGCAGCTAGGCTTTAAAGTGGATGAATTTAGAGAATTTAGATGCAACTTCTTTGAGAGGTCTTTAGTTTTCTGACAGCATGTTGTGCTTTAGTGTGTTAACAGTCTAAAAGTAGCTGTAAGA
This sequence comes from Spinibarbus caldwelli, assembly GCA_039654775.1. Classification (NCBI taxonomy): domain Eukaryota; kingdom Metazoa; phylum Chordata; class Actinopteri; order Cypriniformes; family Cyprinidae; genus Spinibarbus; species Spinibarbus caldwelli. The sequence continues at coordinate 18,814,108 of CM077223.1, read as the reverse complement.
TTGTCAGCACACTAAAACCTTTTCTGAGATGTCACATCTTTAAATTCGTCTCCAAAAGCACCTCCGTTTCAGCCACCAAAACAGCTTTTGTAACAGATTCACTGCCTTCAGCAATACATTTCACATCGCCTACTGTGAGCAATGTTCCCATTATTATGCATAATCTGTTTTTTTTGTGAGGACTATGATAGTTTGTGCAATAAAATGATTTGTAGACTATTCGTTCAATAACTCTTTTTTATTCTCTGTAAAAAAAAAACAAAAAAAAACAAAAACATGTCTGATGGGTGTTTGATCAACTTGACCCTAAACCAGACCACCATAAAAGGCTTCCTTAAGTGAAGCCTGTCAGTAGATCAGCTGTTTTTTTTCCATTGTGTTCTAACACGCATGCTGATCTAATTTTCCTCAGAAGAAAGGGGTGAAGCGGAAAGCAGACACTACCACACCCACAACCTGCGCGATCACTGCCAGCAGAAGTGAGTCGCCCACTGCGATGCTGGAGTCCAAACACAGTAAAGTCATTTCCAGACGAGAGAGCACAGGTCGGCCCATCAAACCTCCCAAAAAGGACCTGGAAGATGGGGATGTCCAACAGCAAGGCAACAAGAAAAGCAAGCTCAACGATCATCTCAAATACTGTGACACTATCCTTAAAGAGATGCTTTCCAAGAAACATGCGGCCTACGCCTGGCCCTTCTACAAGCCTGTAGATGCAGAGGCCCTCGAGCTGCATGACTATCATGAAATCATCAAGCAACCAATGGACCTCAGCACTGTCAAAGTATGGCACACAATTTTACCTTGTGAAGTCGGAAGATATTTCAGTTATTTAAGTATATAATAATAAATGTTCATATAAATCTAATACATTTATTTACATAAATTAACTTTATTACACAAAAAAGAAAAAAAAAATAGTAAATATTCAAAATGACTACATTTATAATAAACTGTTACACTGTAAATATTAAACTATAACATTTAAAAACAATTACTATTACATTTAGGGCTGCAAAATGATTAGTCGCGATTAATCGATTCAAAATGAAAGTTTATGTTTACATACTATATGTGTGTGTACTGTGTATATTTATTATGTAATTATAAATACACACGTGTATATTAAGGAAAATATGTTAGATTTGTATGTAAAATTTATATATAATATTAATTTTAACAAGTGTTTACATACAAATACATACAATACATACCTTTTTTTTTTAAATATATACATATGTGTGTATTTATATATACCTATTAAATATACACAGTACACACACATAGTATGTAAACATAAACTTTTATTTTGAATCGATTAATCGTGACTAATCCTTTTTCAGCCCTAATTACATTTATAGTCATTTTTTATATAATTTATATAAAATGATATATTTTTAGTTATTATTTATACACAAATTAGTTTATATTATATTATTTGAATTATTACATATGTATGTGTATATATGTAGTAAACGTTTCAAAATAAATAATTGTTTTTATCTAAATAAACTTGCATATATTATTTATTATATTTATATAATACAATTTTCTTTCATTTATTACACCTATTTATTTAACTATATATACACACACATGCACATACATACACGTATATATGGTGAATTCAGGTAAATTAGGGCACTTGAATTGAGATGACTGAGAAAAAAATAAAAATTAAGCTGAATTCACCATGTTAGTTATTATTTATATATTTTTTTCTTGGAATTGTTATATCCAAGATTTAATACATGATGCATCAGTTTTTATTTATTTAATTTACCTTTTTAAAGCTAAACTGTGTCTCATGCAATGTCTCTTTTTTTTCAGAAAAAGATGGACAGTCGAGAATACCAAGACGCCCAAAGTTTTGCAGCAGATATTCGGTTAATGTTCTCAAATTGTTACAAATACAACCCACCCGATCACGAGGTCGTTGCCATGGCAAGAAAACTCCAGGTGCGACGCTTGACAGTGAGCCGTTGTGCCTTATCATGCGCTTTCAGATCTCACCAATCATATTTTTCTATGTCCTGCAGGATGTGTTTGAGATGAAATTCGCCAAGATGCCCGATGAACCCGCAGAGCCGTCCTCGCCCAGTGCGGTGTCAGCCACAGCAGTGGTGAGCAAGAGCACCGGCAGCAGCGAGAGCAGCGCCGACTCTTCCAGCTCCAGCTCCGACTCGGAGGAGGAACGGGCCACTCGGCTGGCTGAGCTGCAGGAACAGGTGAGTGACAAACAGGTGGGTGTCACCACTTGAGGACCAAGATCCAAACCAAGGGTGGAGAGACAGGCAGAGGCCACATCCACTCCCCCTTACATTCACCACCACCTCCTCTGTCTGACTGCTTGTGTCAGAGTAATTTGGACTTTTTTTGTTTTTCCTTAATGTCTCTTGTTTTTGTAATATTTTGGAAACGAGTGCCCATTTTCACCCTGGACTGATCGTTTAACCCTCTACCGCCTCTGCAGTTTGTATTGGCATCTTGGTATACATTGGCTTGCATGCTGTCAAATTTCAGATGACAATTTTTAATTTCGCTATCTCTCAGTGTCAAACATATTGGTGTCAATTGTAGTTACTCTGCTCTCATCATGACAGTCTGTTGTTAAAATACGTTTTTGAGAATGCCTATTTTGTCCGTTGATTTCACTTTGGCTTTTTTACCAGCAATTCGCTGTGGAGCACCCCAATGGTAACAGGGCGGGGACAAAAAACGGGTGTGCCAAACGTTTTCAGGTGAATGATATTTTTACTTCCCGGTCCCCCACCCCACTAACTCCTCCATTTTTCGTAGCTGCTTCTTATGTGAGCAGTAGAGGGTTAAGGTCGTGCTTTATGGGGTGTATTTGAGCTGGGCATCTCCCTCCAGTGAACTTGCTTTGTCACTCAGCTAGTCTTTTGGCTCTGTTTCCCTCTTTGCTCTGTGAATGACATTGATTGGCATGTTTGTCAGTGAGAATCCAAATTCTTTGCTGGGATGTGGTCTCCAGTGCTTCCAAATGATTGTGGTAGTCTTTTTTATTCTGTAAATGAGGTTTAATGTCGAAATGGGTTAGAAGAAGAATGGATTTTTTAAAAAAGAAAAAAATAGAATGGGGACCTGATTCTGTTCATTAGTTGTTGATTGGATAGAGACAGATTTAAATGTGAGCTTGCAGTTGATCGTAAGAAAGTGGACGAAGTGATAGGAAAAGTCACAAGAAAGAAGTCTGAAATATATACAAATGAATCATTCAGGGCTGAGTTTACCAAAAGCATTGTAAGCTTAAGTACATTGTTGACCCATTGAAACCAATAGAGCTACGATCAACTTAGGCTTACAATGCTTTTGGGAAACGCAGCCCAGATCAATAATTTGCATTTGGAAATAACGGTGAATAAGGGCTGGGCAATATGGCCAAAAAAATTATTATTTGTTTTTTCCCCATATCATACAAAATCAGTATTTATCACAGTATTCAGGAAATGCTTTCCACATGCTTGTTAGATTTTGAGAATGCATATAAACATAACTTTGTTTGCTCACTAATAAACTCAACAGAGTATCTACCTTTTAATTTAGGGCCCCATGAAATTAATTTTATTTTTCCCTAAATTCAGTTTTCTGTTTTATTTTTTCTGGATTCTGTGTGTTATGATTTAATACAAATTTATCACCAAAAATGGTGGCTTAATGATATTAATTAATAAAACTTTAACAATAAATCAGTCTTTTAAAATGTAATCAAATTCAAATATAACAATTTACAATAAAACATCGCATTTTTATTTTTGTTAAATAAGATGCTGCACAACATAACTCTATAGATTAAAACATTGATGGAAAAAAATGTATTTGTTGTATAATATTCCCTTAAAAATTATTCTTATTCTTATTTTTATTATTTTGAGAAGTACATTTTAGTATACAATAAATTTCTGTCATAATTTCTTCAAGTTGAACCAAACTTTTTGTTTGATCTTTATATTTCTGTGTTTCACCTTTTTTTTTTTTTTTTTTTTTTTTTTTTTTAATGAAACCATGACAGGCTTGTAAAGGGACTCTCAGAACAGCTCTGGAGATTAAATTTGTGTTCATGTCCTCATATATTGAGATGGCAAACACTAAAACTTGAGTTTGTGTAGTATACAAAACCGTGCCATTCATTCAGAAATCACTTATTAGACACATGCACTGTGCCCGTTGTCACATTCTGCTGAGTGATAGACTGTTAGATTAATCCAAATCAAGTAAAAATGTCCAAAAAAGTCTTGTCATCATCAACATAAATTTCATCGTGAGCTCGATATATCTTTTATCGCCCAGCCCTAGGAGGAGTTTTTATTTAATTTACTTTAAACTGCTTACATGTGGGTTTTTCAGAAATACCGGATTAAATGGAGAAAGATTGTCGTTGTAGAATTGTTTGATTAATGTGCTGTAATTTTTAAAGTAGTTAAAAACTTTTATGACCATTTTGTTTGCAAAGAATTCAGAAGTGAACAATTTTTGCGAGGCTTGGCAAATATTTCAAAATAAGAGCCCTCTTTTCTGGGGAGAGTATTTCTAAAGAAAATGGGAGATATGTAGGTGACAGATGTCATTCATTATCCTTCAAACTCTTCCCTTCATCACCAGTCCCATCATCTGTCCCCGCACAGCTAAGATCCTAGTCTTTTACGTTAGCATCGATGCAGCATGCCCCATCCCCCTGCTTGCTAACCATTCCCTCCACCTTCCTCCTCAGCTGAAGGCTGTTCATGAACAGCTAGCCGCTCTGTCACAGGGTCCTGTGAGCAAACCAAAGAAAAAGAAAGAGAAGAAAGAAAAAGAGAAGAAGAAAAAAGACAAAGAGAAGGACAAAGACAAAAACAAGGTCAAGGTGGAAGATGACAAAAAGGCCAAGTCCACACAACCGAATAAGCAAACTCAGCAGAAGAAGACCTCTGCGCGGAAACCCAACAGCACATCCACCACGAGGTTAGCTTGTTTTCTACAGTTGGGATGTTTATAACTAACTGTATGATACATTTTTGATCCCATTTATAGTGATTATGGATTTTGTGGGATATCTAGAAAGAATGGCAACAGATATAAATATAATCCTCATGTACTTATATGTTATGATACCAAATAAATAGCCATTCACTGTAATACTAGGCAATATTATACAATCTGTAATTTATTGTAGAGGTTTTAAGCAATAGGACGTGCAGAAATGCATTTTATTTTACATAATATTTATTCAGAATCCCTCTAAAATATCTGAAAACTATGTAAACCTGTTTCCACCTTAAAAAAGGTAACTTGTAATTTATTTTTCATAATCGGGACGGCACACAACCATTCAAAAATGTTTGTTATTGAAAGAAGTTTCTTATGATTATGCTGCATTTATTTGATCAAAAATAGAGTAAAAACAGTAGTACTGTTAAATACTATTACCATTTAAAATAACTTTTATATTTTAAAATTATATTAATTCCTTTGATGGCAAAGCTAAATTTTTATTACTCCAGTCTTCACATGTTCCCTCAGAAATCATTCTAATATACTGATTTTCTGCTAAAAAAACATTTCTTATTATTATCCATGTTGAAGACAGTTGTGCTCTTAATAGAGATGCACCGATTAACCGGCCAATGATCGGAATCGGCCGATTTTTCGCATGACCGACCGCATATCAATATCAACACGATTGCAATGTGACACTGATTTTATACAATAGTATTTCAATAAACAAGAAGTTCAAATTAAGTGACTTAGATTTTAGACAAAATATTGACTGTTTTTGCTCAATTTCGCTGTCGAAAATAGTGCCGATCAAAGCCACAGCAGAAGTGTTGTGTGTCTCCGAGCAGCACATAGCGGTGTTTCGTTACTGAATGAATCCACGTTTTTGAACGAATCGAGTGAGTCAATGATTCAGTGGCTCATTCATAAGGACTGTTACTTGCCTCGTTTTTGAATGAATCAGCCGTTTGAATGAATCGGTTGAATGAATGAATAAATGACTCACTCATTAAAACAGACACTTGCCGCCACCTACTGGTGGTTTAGTCACATTTAAAAGTATCATTGCATTTTTTCAACATTTATTTGTATGTTTAAAAAATATGAAAAACATTAAACTTAGAAAATTATTTATGCATTTGAAATTTTGCAGTGTAAATGCATTAATGGCACTTCAGCTTCATCAAACTGTCTGTGTAAATGCATCTAATGCCACTTTAGATACAGCTTCTGTTGTCTTAGCAGTGGAAAGATAGAGTTTGTTAATACTAATTTCATTTGAATGGTAACAACTCTACAGTTTCTTATTATGCTAACTGAATTAATTGAAACAAAGTAAGAATTTGATGTGAAAGATGACACATTTAATAAGGTTAGGGGAAAAAAATGACCATTTATAAACAGTGGGAAATGACATCTGTTTTGTTACATACAGCAACTCATTTTAAGTTAACTATTTCTTCCTCTTTTCAGTCACAGAGCACTTTATTTTGAGAGTTCTTTAAGTGAGAGCAAATCTGTAACTTAGTCCAGATTGGGGGAATTGTAATGTTTAATAATTTCTTTTATGTAAATAATTTTTGCACTGAAATTTGCATAGATTTTTGTTTGTATATGCTGTCAATTATAGTTCTTAGAAAGAAAATCGGAATCGGCAAAATCGGTATCAGCTGGTCACACTTCCAAAAAATCGGAAATCGGAATCGGCCAAGAAAATTGCAATCGGTGCATCTCTAGCTCTTAATATTTTTGTGGAAACTGGTATTTTTCTCAACGTTATTTAATGAATAGAAAGTTCAAAAGAATAGCATTTATTTGAAATAGAAATCTTTTGTAAAATTGTAAATGTATTTAATTTTACTTTTCATCAATTTAATGCATCGTTACTATATGAAAATAATAACTTATTTCTAAAAACAACAAAACAAAAATCTTACTGATACAAAGCTTTTGAATGGTAGTGTGTATCTCTTGCCATAACTTTATATCTCACAACTGATGGCTATCTTTCATTATTGCAGAATTATTTCTCTGTGACATTATTTTTTTATTGTAAAGTTTATCACTCGCTCTGCGGAAAAAAACTAGAAAAAGCAATAACAATGCAATAACGCACAATGTACCATTTATTGGTAGTAGTGGTGATGTAAGCTAACTGTCACATCATTATCTCAGTCCCAACATGCCAGTTCAGTCTTACGTGTAGAATTAAGGTTACAAAGCCTTTGTGCAAACTACACCTCCAATCCACAGGCAACCGAAAAAGGGGGTCAAACCTGGCTCTGCAAACTACGAATCTGATGAGGAGGAGTCTCTTCCGATGTCTTATGACGAGAAGCGGCAGCTCAGCCTGGACATCAACCGTTTGCCGGGTGAGAAACTGGGCCGCGTGGTCCACATCATCCAGTCGCGGGAGCCGTCACTGCGAGACTCCAACCCAGATGAGATTGAGATCGACTTCGAAACGCTCAAGCCTTCCACGTTGCGTGAGCTCGAACGATACGTCAAGTCATGTTTACAGAAAAAGCAACGCAAACCTTTACGTAAGTGCCTTTCTTTTCCTTCTCTGCAGATGTGTTGCTAGTCTAGGCTTATTTCAGTATTTCATAGACAAGCAGCTTTCTTTTCTTGCCTGGTCCGTCTGCTCTAAAAGCTGAAAAGGGCTGTGCTGTTTCCTCCTTTGAGCTGGGAGCACTCACCTTCTCCAATGTTTTGCATGACTTTTGGTGGATTATCTTACATGTGCTTTCCCTGGTATTAATACCTTCAAGTGAAGCTTCAAGGGTTTAAAGAGTACATCAGTATACAATAGAGAACATTTGATAAGACCATGAATTTCAAAATTGTACACAGTGTACATGTAATTAATGTGTACACTGCGCTATTCATACTTCATAAAGGAATATTCTGAGTTCATTACAAGTTAAGCTCGATCGACAACATTTTTTGGCCTAATGTTGATTACCACAAAAAGCAATTTCCACTTGTCCCTACTTTTCCAAAAAAAATTTAGAGAGTCTGTCCGTAAATGTTAAATACACACTGTTGTTTCGGTGGCGTGCGCACCTTGGTTCCAGAAGTATGTTTCCCATTTTTTTTTCCCATAGGGTTTTTAAAAAAAAAAAGTGTTAATTAAAGAGCTCTAAACCGTGAACCAAACCAACCAGCTACGAGGTGAATCACAACCTTACAAAAGTTGATTTGAAACAAAAAATTTTTGAAAATCAGATTATTTTTTTTAATGATGGAAAGAACTACAGGTTTTAATGAGAGAAAGAACTACAGGCTACTCTTTACATGCTAAAGTGTAATTATACAATTAAGTACTGAGAAATATTAATTAACCACATGTACTTACCAGTGTTGGGGAGTAACTAGTTACATGTAATTTAATTACAAAATAAATGTAACTGTAATCAGTTACAGTTACTTAGAAAAAATGTGTAATTAAATTACAGTTACTTATGAAAATGTTAACGATTACAAAGGGGGTTACATTTGAATAGCCTATTTACACACATCCACATACAGATTTAACTGATTTATTTCCCAAATTGCACTGACTACTCTAAAATATGAGACACACGGCCGGACTGGTTCGTAGAATCCAGTCATAAAAACGGAATTCCTATAACGCGGAATGTCACGGAATAGGCCTATGCCACATTTTGGATGTATAAATCAAAAGTAGGTCAGTACACTTGAATCAAAACGCGATATGGACTGTCTGTGAATATTAAGCCGCAAAAAGACAATATATGAATCCTACACGTTCTCCGTGTCTCTGTGGAAACCAGGTGCGGACTGCAGTCGATTTGGCCTGCATTTATTTATTTATTTATTTTTTTAATATTATTATTATATAATTGCCTGCCGAATGTATTAACGCGATTATTTCCGAATTCGCTATTCGATAATAAATCTCTAATAAATCATGTATCGGTTAGTCGTGACTGCCAATGCTAAGCTTCGGCTTCGCCAAACGGTTTCGATCAGAGTAATCAATGCGAGAGATTTGAGAATGGAGTGGACTGTGGAAGCGCCCTGGAGGAGCAGAGAAGCAAAACTGTTCAGGACTTCAAGTGCAGGTTAGTTTAATCTGTAAATAGGCTATTGTAGTTTTGTCTTTGTTTACTTAGTTAAGCAGTAGCAGCCCATCAGTCATCACTCAAAATACTGTATAGCAGGGGTCGGCAACTGGTGGCCCGCGGGCCAAAACTCATGTTCAGTATAGAATTTTTCCATAAAGATATTGTAATGACGTAGTTATTATTGTACTAATTTTGACAAGTAGGCAATTTAAAATATATAGTTTTGTTAAATCTTGAGTAGGCCTATTAAAGTCATGTGAGAGACAGAGAGATATCAGGGCAAAATAAAGAGACTGAAAAGTAAAATGAAAGTGAAGGTGCGGTTTAGGAGAGAACTTTTAATTATTTTGCACGTCCCCAGCCTAAGGATTTAAACCTTTTTTATGTGATGGCCATACAAAAAATATATATGGTTGTCCATGTTTCAGAATTTGTTGTGGGTGAATGGGATGGCCTGGATGAGTGTGAGATTTCTTGGCCTGAAATTTTTTCCCAGTCTGCGCCTCGTGGAAATTAATGGCGCAGACGCGCGGTTTCATTTACTACACATAGGCCTACTGAAGGATGCGTGTGTATCTCTCGCAGTACTTTCGGTCTCTGCCGCCTCAATATACAGTATATGAGTACATAAACGCATAAAATAATCTCTAGAACTGCTCTGAGTCACTTCATGAGCATTTTACAATTTCTTTTGAGAAAACTATCATCATATCATATACAAACAGACACCAATGTTTCAAAAAGACATCAACGTTTCAGGAGTTTAGTACACAGAATAGGACACATGCTTATTAGATAACCATATTTGGGTTGATGTATATGCTTTTATTATTATTATTTTTTTTTTAATTAAGCCTAAGTGTTTTTTTTTTTTCCAATGCATTGTTAGATGCAGTGTTTCCTGTACTTATGTGAAGATTTGGTTTCAAAAACAGTATCAGTAAACTATTCTTATGATTTTAAATCTGCATTGAACTTCAGATCAATCTACAGTCAAACTACAGTCTGATTTTGTGGTGGATGTGTTCAAATTTTATCATCTTAATTCAAATGATGAAGGATTTTGAAAGTCTGACAGTAATTAGTTGAGCATTAGTTAACCCTGCATGGTGTAAATGTTTGAAAATGATTAACAGTTGAAAACATTCATTAGAAATTTAAAAAAGTAATCAAAAGTAATCCGTTACATTACTTTAATAAAGTAATTGAAAAAGTTACACGACTATTACATTTATAAGGGTAAGTTTTGTGTTTTGTTTAGGGATAGTTGCTTGTAATTTTTTTACTTTTGTTACTATAGTAAGTACATGTAACTATGTAACAAAGACACTGTAAAATAAAGTTTTACCGATCTACAATACCATTGCCAAAAACTTTTTAAGTTCCAAGCAGGCACAATTATCAGTGATAATCAACTGAAAATATGGCATTGGTGGATCAACATTATCAATTCTATGTTGTTTAAAGTTATAACATTACATTTGACTTAAGTGTAAGTCAAATTCAGTAACATTACAGACTGAATATTTCATGTTGATTGCAAAATTAGCATGCGTACCTTTAAGTAGTTTGATAGAATAGGGACATTGACTCTATTGCGTCATTCACAATGGAAGCTAAAGAGCTTTTTTTTTGACAGAATTTGTTGCAGTTCTCTGATTGGTGGAGATTACTTTGCAGAATCCACTGTTCAACATTATTACTTAAAAAATAAGTTGAAATAATGCTGGCTGATGGATTCAACAAAAGCGTATGCCATCGATTAACAACCTCATAGTTCTCTAGTTCTTTTTAAAGGTTTATAAGTTATCCTTAAACGGGTCATGAACTGCCTTTGTTTTTTATTTTGCACTGTTGTCTGAGTGCTGTCTGAGTGTTGTCATTCTGAAAATCCTGCGTCGAATTGTGCCTTTTTTTGTAAACGAATCCACAGTAAAATGAAGTGAACAAAGGACCAAGCTCTTACTGACGTGGTCTGGAACTTCATTAAAAATAAAGTTCATCCACTCTTTACTAATGTTGGGATCAGAAGGAAAGCAATGCAAAGACTGTTTTTCCACAACTTGGCACTGCACAGTGTCTTGTTGTCTTCAGAACCATCTTTATTGTTTGATTTCTGCGTAGACCTGTGTTCACCCTTCTCTTTATTTACACTATATGCGTGAATCGGTGGGCAGGGCTAAACAGGCAGCGATGTAGAAGCAGGCGTTGATCTTTTTCTGCGGAGGTGTTGTTTAACCACACTATAACATCATAGAGTGGTAGTTTCCACAAGCTGTTGTTTTGGCAGACTGGCTTCAATATAAGCTGTTTTTAGACTAAAGAGAAAGTTTTGAGTTTTTATAGTACAATGACCTCTTATATATCAAAAGATCAAGGGAATTTTGGTTTCTCAGTTCATGACCCCTTTAAAAATCAATTCCTCAATGGGGGGAATTGTAGATGTAAACAATATGTGTTAGCATGGTTTTAGTGTAAAGAAATTGCTTACTAACTTTTTCTGTTTAAAGTTATATTAAATTTCACAAGTATGACAATGTCATAAACCCTCAAATAAACTATAAAAAATATAAAAATTATATTTAAAGAAACTGATGTATTATTTATGTGAATTGGTTAATAAAATAATCATTTTTTTTTTTAAATCCTGCAAAAAGTGGGCCTGTTCACTTCCAATATTATTGCCTTAATGGAACCTTGATTTTTTTTAGGGACAAGGCTAAATTAATTCTGATGGTAATAAACAAATGCTGCCGTTTGGGTTTAACTTGCATCGAACCTGACAGATTCCTTTAACATAAATTTGACATCATGGAGTTAAAAACCAGTGTAGTAGAGTGCTTTTTGCTGCTTGTTGCCACGGCGGTGGGCTACGAGGGCAACCCGTTACTCACCGGTCACCGCTGTGTGTCTCCTGCAGCGGGCACTGGGAAAAAGAGTGCCAAGTCTAAAGAGGAACTGGTTCAGGAAAAGAAGAAAGAGTTAGAAAAGAGGCTACAGGACGTGAGCGGACAACTGAACAACAACAAGAAACCACCCAAAAAAGGTACCTGTGTGGTAATGTGCAGATGTGAGCAGACAGGTCACCAAACTGGGTTAGGTAGATGTAGGAGGGTAGGATAAGAAAACAGAGATAAGGATAGGCTTTTTGCTTCACTAATTTGACTAACTTGATTGAAGGGCCTTTGTCAGACCTTCATATGTAATGCTACTCACACAATGAAAAGGGTTTGCAGGGCTCAACAACAAGGATGGACCGCTGGCCCAAGTTTTGGACCAGTTGATGGGACTCTCTCTTGCCCTATTGGGTCAGCACTATATTTTGCTTTTTCTTCTTTAAAAATTTGCTAGCTAATTCTACTTTTTAAACATATTAGCTAGATTAGGGGCCAGATTTACTAAACAGGCCAAATTATTGTTAGAGTGCAATTTATATAAGCACCGATAGGAGGGGAAAATTCTGTGTGTGATTTACTTACAATGCGCACATTAAAGAACACAGACGCAGCCAGATCATTTCCATAATGACCAGCACAATCTACCAAGAGCAGCACAAATTACCGCCTGCTTTAAGACATGCTTTTTTTGGTCGTTAAATAATGGCGCAAATACCAGTAATTTGACGAGTGCAAATGTTAGTAAATTGCGTTGCGTGATTCATTTTCATACTCTCCTATAAATTTTGCGTCTGAAAGGGAAACTCCTACAAATGCATATTCAATAAGGTCAGACACAAAAATAACTCTGTCCATGTCTTTTCAGCGCTAATTCTTCACTGCGTGTCTTTAGTAAATCCTGACAGTACTATTTTAACGCCAAAAGACGGTGTGCGCTGGCGCAAGCTGTTAGTAAATCTGGCCCGAGACCTTTTATTTAAGTTTTAATAATATTTAATGGTCTATGACTTAATAGTCTTGGTAGATTTAGTAATAATTTGTTTAAATTACAAAACAATAAATGACATAATTTTTTATCTAAAATGTTTATGAATTTATAGTTGCCCTGGAGTTACCGTATGATTGTCTGTCTGTATGATGTTTTTATATGTTTGCAGTCACTTTTTTGTTGTTGTTAATACTTTTATTCAGCAAGGATGCATTAAATGATCAATAGTGACATACATTTACAATGTTAAGATTTCTCCAATGTTTAGACTCCTGATTCTGAATCATCATATTGATTTGATTTCTGAAGGATCATGTAACACTGAAACCTGGAGTAATGACTGCTGAAAATTCAGCTTTGCCATCACAGGAATAAAATATGTTAAAATAGATGTTTTTAGATTGTCGTAATATTCCTCATTATTATTGTTTTTACCATTTGTTTATCACATAAATGCAGCCTTGCTGAGACTTCTTTCAGAAAGATTAAAAAATCATGCCGACTGCAGACTTTGTAACGGTAGTGTATAGATATTTTGTAGTAATATAAAAATGTAAAATTAGAATTTTCAAGTTATACAGGTAAATATTAATATTTATTTATTTTTAATTAAATTTCAAGGGTTTTTTTTGCGTTGCAGCCAGTAAAGGCGTTGGCATAGGAATTATAAATCTGAACTACTGGTAGAAAAAAAATCCTTGCTGTTGAGCCCTGGTTTGGACAAAGCATAGAATTTGGTTCAACCTGCTAGAGAGGCTAATAACTGATGAATGTGGTTGTGTATGTGCTGTAACTAACTGACTTCACTTGATATCAGCTGCTTTGGTGGGCACGTAATGTATTCTGTCCTTTCGAGATCAGTTCTTTGCTTTCTTTGTGCATGTCTCTGCTTTATCGTAATACACAGCTGCAGGTGTGGGTAAAGGTGTTTAAGATAACAATATAGGGACAAAGGTCTTAAAGAAAATGAGTATGTACATTCAGTGTTTGTTTTCCTCACACATATTGAACCTTGCAATCACTTCTCTTCCCTGTTCCCAGCAGAGAAGGCGGGGTCAGCACAGGGGGGCGGGCCATCTCGGCTGAGTGGCAGCAGCAGTTCTTCAGATTCGGGCAGCAGCAGCTCCAGCGGCTCCAGCTCCGAGAGCAGTGACTCAGACTGAACTCCAATCAGCGCGTCACATACTTCAACCTCCTCTATTTTCTAACGAGTAGTGTGTGTTGTCATGATAGTATCTCTCTGAAGGCCCATTTTATAAAGAGCTAGACGCATTGCAGATGGCAGAGGATATTTTAAAATAGTTTGTAGGATGCTCTTGGCTCAGACAAAGAGGAGAGTTGGAATAGTTCAAGCAGTTTTAAGGTTCTCGCTGGCCCTCAAAGGGAAAGGCCTGGTATCACCAGAGGGAAAAAAAAGACAAAAAAAAATATTTTTTGAAAATTCGTCAGTTGTGGAGGTGAAACGGTTGTGTGTGTCTGTTGTTTTGCGGGGGTTTTTTCTTCTTTTTTAGGTTGCTGCTCGTTAGATCCATACTGAAATCATGCATTAGTGGAAAAACTGACAAATGCCTGGCTGCATTTTACTGATCGAGTAGCTACACAAAGTCTGAAGGAACAAACAATGAATTATCGGCTCTCTCACTCTGGTGTGGTTCTGTCATGTTGGCATGACTTTTCAACTCATTCCACATTTATTTTGCTGACTATGATAATACTCGTCATTGTTACCATTTTTAAGAGAATCTATTTATTTTTTTTAATCCAAAAAGGCACAAAGTTGTGTGTGTTTTCAACAGCATTGTTTCCAGTTGACCAGTTTAAATGTAAGAAATTTGGCTCAACATAACTCACTAGTACTCTAGACCGCATCTGGAAACTGTCGGTATCATTAAACCGTTTTCAGAGGCTTCGCAATCATTTTTGGCTATTTCAACACTGTCAATTTTTTCTTCCGGTGCTGTCAGCTCAGTATTTTATGTAGAATTATGTCTGAATTTTTTTGTTTGTTTGTTTGTTTTTAATCTATATCATATGCTCATTTGTTTGTTTTCTATTTGGATGGTCGTCTTCCTACTTTTTTTTTTTTTTGGTTGAGTTTTTTTACTATTAATATGTAGGTCACCCTGAGTATCTGATTTCCTACTTTCTATCTGATATGTCCACTCATAGTTGTGATTTAATTTCAGTATATATGAAATGGAGGTATATTTTTAAAAAATAATGGCGAAATGCATTCAGAAGTTAAAAAACACCGATAAGGCTGCTGATTGGAATGAATCAGCCTCTATAAAACTCCTCCATTGGAAAACCAAGTGGACAAATAGCCACTTAGAGGACATCTCTGTTAAGAAAAGACTAAATTGGACCGTTCTCTTTGACAAGATTTCAAGCAGCAGTGCTAGATGTCATTTCAGAAGGATATGTGTTTGACAATAGTTATTTTTAGTTGAAAGTATTACAACTAATGTATGTTCTCAATTTTAATAACTTTATTTTACTCTAGTTTTTCTCAAATGGTGTATTGAATGCTTTCAATGGTACCTAGACACTTCTTGCCATGTATCCAGAATAGTTTGGAAACGGACCATGACTGATAATCTTTATAAAAAAATATGAATGTATTCGAGGTTATTTTCTCATTTTCTTCTTGTGGCTGCATTAATGCCACTCATTCACTGGGTTTGTAGCATTGGCAAGGTTTTATTTCATTTAACAGCCTTGAATTCAACTCCGAAGCCCTCAAAATCATTGGATGTGCTCTTGTTGCCTTAAGTTTAGTTGGCACATTAAAATAAAGTCAAATTGGTCTGGTATAACTGATCAAGTTGAAGCCAATGTGTATAGTTTTTTTTTGTTTTGTTTTTTTAAATCATGAAAACACATCAAAAAATTGTGATGTAAAGTGACTTCATTGGATTTCTTATCTTATATGTAGGATGCTTTTAATTATGGTTTCATTTTATTCATTATACCACTGTGTTGCATTACATGTTCCTTGTGATTATAACCTACCATGTCTCTAAGATGATTTCTGTTACAGCTCCCCTTCCTCAATTCCTCCAGCAAAGCCCAGTAAATACAACTGAGCTTCATGATGCAGACAGAGATATAAAGATACATAGGATATATAATTACAGATATAAATGTATATTCACTACTTATTCGTCAACTCTGTCTTGGGTCTAAGTATTTTAGTTCTTTTTTATGAGAGAAAGAGAGAGAACATTTGTGTATTGCATGTCAATTTACAGTATATTTCTTAAACTTTTTGAGCAGTTTATAACATGTAAATGTCATTCTTTTGAGTAAAATTTTAAAATTGGTAGCGCTGCATATGTTAAGTTCAGCAAGTTAAAGCAAGTTGACAAGTATGTTTTGGCACAGACTTACATGGTAATATCTGATGTATAAGCTAATCTGAGATTTGGACAGAGCCCCTCGTTTTTCGTAAATAAATCACAAAAACCCATAGGAGTGTCTTTTTACTATCTAGATTTATTTATTTGAGTGCACTTAATGTTATATATATATATATATATATATATATATATATATATATATATATATATATATATATATATAACATATATATATATATATATTCTTATTCATATATATATTCTTTTTAGAATATATTAAAATGCAAGAGTAAAATGAAAATACTGTCTTGAGGTCAAGCTGTTAAAATGTACCAAATTAAATTTGTAAACATCATTCAAATCTTGATTTAACAAACATTTTTAAATTTTTTGGAGGCATCAAAACTCCATAAAATGAAACATGAAGAAAATACAATACTTAAAGGGTCTATTAGTGTATTATTAAAATTGCTCTTTCGCATATAAATATGTTAGTGGACACCATTTTAAATGATTTAAATGACACCATTCTACATTAAATGAAAGAAAGTAACAGTATATTTTACCCCACAGTAACGTTTACGAGATAGATTTTAAGTGAGGAATGCATATGTACTGTGTACAATACATTACACTGTGCCACTCGTATAATGCAGTGCGATAGATAGATATCCTGGGTCTTCATTAACATTTTTTTTTTCTTTTGCAAAAAAAAAAAAAAATATTGCTACCAGAGATGATAACATACTTTAACTTGAAAACATATGGAGTCTGTTAAATTGGGGGTATCTAATGATATAAAATGTGTTCACTTTTAATCTGGGTTCAAATTTAGATTTTCAATTGGTTAAATTGAGTTTTGATACTTGTTATTCTGTAACTATAATAAACAGGTAATGTTCCTCCAACGATACTGCTGTTGCACTGTATAATAAAGCGTAAACATGAGCACCAGATTGAGTAATGATATGGACAGATCACAAATTCTTCAGACTTGACAGTAACACTCTTATCAGTCACAACAAGAATACCACGGTCACATAACAGCACAAATCCGCGACTGTCCAGTGCTGTCGGAGTCTCTGCGTCTTGTTTTGTCCCGTATCACCACGGCCTGGTTGCCGTACTGGCTGTACCAGGAGCTCTGGCTGCGGCTCAGGTAGTTGGTGGGAGGCGCTCTCTCCAGCTGCTGCTGCTGCTGCGTCCAGATCAGCAGCGAGGTGTCCTTGAAGCGCAGCCGCGCGAAGCCCTCGGACAGCGCCTTCTCCGCTAGAGGACAGCGCTCCGTCATTGCGAGGAGCGGTGAAGGGCGGCCAGACGGCTTGTTAAATCTCTCATGAGGGTGGACGTCTCAAATGCCGTCTCGGTTTTGATCAAGCCGTTAGAAAAATGTCCCGAAGCAGCAGGGTTGATGAAGGGAAAACAGCGACTTCAAACACTTGTATTCACCAGTTGCGCCGAAGCAAAACGAGGCTTCAATGATGCTAATCCTCTCTGCATTTTGGTGCTTGGCGATATTTTATGCAGTTAGCAATGAACGACCAGTTGAAATATCGAAATAAAGTAGTTTTTTGAGAACCCCGTCTTCTGATTGCCTTCATATTTGATCAACCGTTCACAAAACAGCAGCTTATTAAAACTCAACAACGTCCGCTTGAATAAGAGTCCGACTGTAACCACGAGACGTCTATGGTTCCGAGTGTAAGTAGTGTACTAGTACTATTTATATATATATATATAAATCATTTAACTGAGCGTTTAACAAATCAGATTCCCATTACTTCAAATAATGAGTTATTGAAATAAAGTGCAGTGTCGTTTAGAAGACAACTTAATCAGACATAGAAATAAGTTTTTATTTCAAAGCAGTGAGCAAGCTAAAAAAAAATAATAATAATTAATAATCCAAGTCTTCATCATCTGACATAAAACGTTAGATAATAAGCCTTTTGTGTAGGTGGTAATATGAGTGTGTCTGGTCCACCATTGGATCGAGAAAATATGAAGTAATGCAGCAATTAATAAAGATTAACTGTAAAGATCATACAAGGACTGAAAGGTTTCAGTGAATGGTGGATCTTTCGAGGATTTTGTACTCATTTCTTCTTAGGGACAGGATCGAGAGGCAAACCAATATCCTTTCCACGCAATTTAAGGCCTAAAAATGAAACGAAAAATATGTAAACAATGAGGAAAAACAAAGGCTACAAAATGAATTAAAATGTTGTTCGGTCTTCTCAAAAGGAATGCAGTGTTTTTATTTTTTTTATTTTTAAAGCACCAAAAAGTAATACTAGTTCTCTTAACAAAGGTTTAAAATGATTTATATACAACTGTTCAAAATTTGGGGTCAGTAAGATTTTTTTTTAAAGAAACTATTACTTTAATTTGACAAGGATACATTAAACTGACACAAAAAGCGACAGTAAAGACATTTATGATGTTACAGAAAATACATTAAATAATTAAAATAAATAAATGAAACTAAAAATTTCAAAAGAACAACTTTTTTTGAACTTTCTATTCATCAAAAAACCATAAAAAAAAAAGAATCAGTTTCCACAAAAATATTAGGCAGCACAACTGTTATCAACACTGACAATGAGAAATGTTTCATGAGCACCAAATAAGCAGAGTGTTTTCTGAAGGATCATGTGCACTGGAGCAACGGCTGCTGAAAATTCAGCTTCACCAGCACTGGAATAAATGACTTTTTAAAATATTAGAATAAAAAGAAAACATTTGAAACCAAAACAATATTGCTGTGTTTTACCATATTTTTCATGCAGACTTAATGAGTATAAGAGACTGTTTAAAAAAATAAATAAATAAATAAAAAATAATATATATATATATATATATATATATATATATATATATATATATATATATATATATATATATATATATATCTCTTACTGACCCCACTGATTTTATTCTACATAAATCTATGGTGAATCAATAAAGAGATCACATGACAGGCCAAATACCAAATCAACTTTATCTTGGGGTTCCCATATCAAACACTTGGTTGTAGAATATATTACAAGTGACACATAGGAATACAAACAGGGCATTTCTACAATGACCCTGGTATTAAAAATATGAGAGACAGTCTATGAGACAGTAAAGTAGAGTTCAGCGAAATCAAAATCCTACCAATGGCTCGCTCAATCTTCCCCATGACTTGGTTATTGGGAATGGCCTTCCCAGATTCATACTCTGCAATGATCTGTGGCTTCTCATTGATTTTCTGCAAGAAACACACAATTATATTTAAATAACTACACATAACTGGTGAAATTTAAGATGAATCATACAGTAAATCTGGCAAGTACTCACAGTAGCCAGATCTTTCTGGGTGAGTCCTTTATTCTGGCGGCCCTGCTGGATCACCTTCCCTACTTCCAGAGGCACTCTCTGATGGCTGAGCTCCTCGGTCTCTCGGTCCAGCTTGGCTGTGTTCTTGGTCACAAGATGCTGTTTGTTTTGCCCAGCAGCCCCTTCGAGAAAAAAACTATTCAATTAATTCCAAATACATGGATTATATATACGAAAAGGTTTTAATGTACTTACATTTCTTAGATGTTTCGACTTCTTCTCCCTTCCTCTGAGCAGAAAGTATAGCCTGAAACAAAAGTACTGTTAATGTTATGTAAAGCGAAACTCTATGAACATCTGTGAACTGTTGTTATTGAGATACAGTTTTATGGCTTCCACCACGTTTCGTAATTCGACCAGAGATACGATAATATTTCTGCTGTAGAAATAAACAGATCGACATTTGAAACTTTATGACACATTAAAGCCATTTCGCGCAATATTCGAGTCGAAACATTTGAAAGCAGGTCACAGCAGCATTGTGTTTGAGAAACGTGAACTAATAACTATGTAGCAGATGGCTGTGAAATACCTGCTTAGACTTTGACTGTGCTGCCGAGCCTTTCTTCCTCAAAACAGTCACTGTATCCCAGTCACTCTCTGCCATGTTGTCCACAATTATTTACACAAGTGTTTTGTTTTTAGGCTACAACGGGTCGTTCAACTCGTCGGGCACGTCCCTGCTCTTTATGCTCGTGAACTACACCGGATATACGTCACGGTATGAGGAACAAGCTGTATTAGCGTTTGTCGTATTGTGTGTATGTGTATTTAAAAAGGTGCAGAGAGAGCAATTGTGTTTTAATCTGTTTTATGTTCAATTGTTCAATAAACTGTTACAAATTATCAAAGCTTTTAATTTGCCTTGCACGGCATCTGACGCAATAACATGGAATGACAAAGTTTTTTTTTTCTTTTCATTACAAATTATACTCAAATTATATGAAAAAAAAAGTATTTGTTTGTTTCTTTGTTTAAGAATGGTCCAAAGAGCATCTTTTGCTTCACTGGATCTCTGTCTGTCTGTCTGTCTATCTATCTATCTATTGGTCAAAAGGTCAGTGGTCACAACACATGGTCAATATCAAAAAAAAGCATTTTTTTTTTTTTCAATGAAGTTTTTTGCTTATAGTCAATAAATATATCTTTGGAAGTATTCAATTACATATGTAAATTTGTTGGTTTAAGCAAATATTACATTTATAAAGGTTCAATAAATTTCATAATAAATATTTTAATACTTGACAATTAATATGTTGGCGTTTCTTCAACTAGGGGCACTTTTAGCCTTGTGAAGTTGAATAAAAAAAACTTGTTCAAAAGTCACCTAACACAGTCTCATAAGTTTAAATAATTTGTCTAGTTTTAAGGTCTGTAAGAGGAAAAACTTAGATTACAAGAGAAGTTAATATTTTACTAGTTTTCCCAGTTTTTCCACAATGTACAATAATTATACATTTGTCAGTGAGATAAATTAACTGCCCTAAGGATCTCTCACTGACAAATGTATAATTATTGTACATTGTGGAAAAACTAGGAAAACTAGTTACAAAAATGATCTTAGACAATTTCTTGAGTGGCATAACATATACTATATTTAAATAACAGCTTTATATTGAGATGTGGTGGAAATGACATTTGTTCATTGCAGGTCAGAAACATGTAAAATATTAACTTCTCTTGTAATCTAAGTTTTAATACTATAATAACATTATAGTATTTAACGTGAGACCACTATCAATATTACTTTTTATACAAAATATAGCTGTCGCACAGTATTGGTGTCATTTCCACCACAACACTGTAATGTCCCTTTAAAAAGTTTGTGTGAAAGACTGTTTAGGTGGTTTCTATGGAAATGTTCAGTGACATCAGAGCACATGTTAGACATGGAGGGAATTTAAATTTTCATCAACAACATATGAAGAAAAATCAAGGTAAATATTGCTTGATCAGTTAATATATTTATTCTATGTCATTTCCAAACATGCTGTACCTTCAAGGGTGTTTTTAAAAAGCTAAAAATGTTAAGTTAAATAAGAGTATTTTGCATACATGAAATGCTAAGTATTAATTCAAAGCTAATCAGTGAAGCTATCTTCCATTTTTTCACAAAAAACTACAGAAATGTCATTTCCACCACACTGCCTCTGGTGGAAATGACATTTATGGTTACAAAGTACAATTGATATGTTTAATGACTTTGTGAATTGAGTTCACAAAGCATTTTTAAAAAATATTTAAAAAGTTCTCATCACACATTAAAAATGTATCCACAATTTATGAGATCATGCTCTACTTAATATAAAAATTCAAGTTATTTATTTTCTAATAAGCTCTTACCCAAACCAATATTAAATTTCAGAGTGCGACAGGGTGGTGGTGAAATTTAATATCGCACTCTGAAATTTAATATTGGTTTGGGTAAGAGCTTATTAGAAAATAAATAACTTGAATTTTTATATTAAGTAGAGCATGATCTCATAAATTGTGGATACATTTTTAATGTGTGATGAGAACTTTTTAAATATTTTTTAAAAATGCGTGGTGATGGAAATGACAATTAATTAACGTGAATGTAGAGAAACAGCAGAGATATTTATTAGAAAAAGTCTTAAACTCATCACACTCATTAAACTCAATTTACAAAGTCATTAAACTTGTACTTTGTAACCATAAATGTCATTTCCACCACAGAGGCAGTGTGGTGGAAATGACATTTCTGTAGTTTTTTGTGAAAAAATGGAAGATAGCTTCACTGATTAGCTTTGAATTAATACTTAGCATTTCATGTATGCAAAATACTCTTATTTAACTTATAATTTTTAGCTTTTTAAAAACACCCTTTAAGGTACAGCATGTTTGGAAATGACATAGAATAAATATATTAACTGATCAAGCAATATTTACCTTGATTTTTCTTCATATGTTGTTGATGAAAATTTAAATTCCCTCCATGTCCAACATGTGCTCTGATGTCACTGAACATTTCCATAGAAACCACCTAAACAGTCTTTCACACAAACTTTTTAAAGGGACATTACAGTGTTGTGGTGGAAATGACACCAATACTGTGCGACAGCTATATTTTGTATAAAAAGTAATATTGATAGTGGTCTCACATTAAATACTATAGTGTATTTTAATTATTTTACTTTATTCAGGTACATTAATAGTTACCAGATAAGTCATATTTTTAAACTGTATTTTCATTGTTGAAGTTTAAAAGTCTTGGTGTGCGACAAGGAGAAAACAGTGATTTTGACACCTATAAGGAGGTTGAAAAGCATGAAAAAATTATAATAGAAAGGTAGTAAAAAGTTTTTAAGGTGGTTTTATTGTTAGTTTGACAAAGAAAGGAATTTGTCCAAAATTATATGTATTTTTAAAAATATGATCAAAGAACATAAAAGTGCCCATAGTCTAAGAATCACACATGTACAGTTTAAACAATGTAATCTTCAGTCGGAGGATTTGATTTTGGCCTGTGCCCTTTCTGTAAATAATAGGTGACAATAAAGCCAAATAATAAAACAGATAAAAGCATGTATGCTGTTTTAATTAATGGAGCTGTATTTAACATAAATTTCTAACTTAAGTTGATGTAAAATTTCCCAGAACCTACAAATTTACAGTTTAATTGAATCATTTTATTACATTTCAAAAATGTATTTACTGACTAAGCATGAAACTATACAAAGAACATATTGTTACCTAAAAACAGTTAGTTTTAAAACTACAGGCCAGTATAAAGTATATATACATTTACTTTCATTTACTCTTTCTCTTTAATTTATTCATTCATTCATTCATTCATCAGTTTTCCATCGTGTGTTTTAAAGTTGTGTAACTGTTCTTGTAATCTTAATGAACAATAGTATTTTTGTTCTACTGAATTTGACTTTAATACCCTTAAGAATTTTGCTAAATCTGCAATGGAATTTTGCTCAGAGAAACTCTATAATACACTCTTAAAAATAAAGGTGCTTCAAAAGGTTCTTGAAGCGATGCCATAGAAGAACCATTCATGTTTCACAAACACAAATGTTCTTTAAAGAACCATCTCTTTCTTACCTTTTTATAATCTGAAGAACCTTCTTTCGCCACAAAGAACCTTTTGTGAAACAGAGAGGTTCTTCAGATGTTAAAGGTTCTTTATGGAACCATTTAGACAAAAGGTTCTTCTATCTATGGCATCGTGAAGCACCTTTATTTTTAAGAGTGTATGACCAAGATCTTCATGTGATTTTTCAGTAGTGTATGAAGCTTATTAAACAAAAATTAACAACATGTCAATAGTGAGCAGTCTTTACATGTGTGTGTATGTAGGTCACAAGAGCATTGCTGGGTTTCTAACAGTAGGTAGCATGAACATGGACTCAGAGACTGACCCCTGCTGGTATTTATAGACTGCTGAGTCAGGGTCTGGCACTGGCAGATCACTGCTATAAGCAAAAGAGGGTGGGGAGACTGACATCGACAGCTGCTGAGATATTAAGCAACCATCTCAATAAAAGCTTGATCTCTTCTGTTGCACATTTATATAAACATGCATTACAAACACAATATGTGTTTGTAGTAATTTTATCATTACCTTGAGATTTTCTTGAGATTGCTTAATGTTATAATGTACAAAGTTGTCATCATGTTCCATAAAATGTATTTTATTCATCTGTTGTAAGTATTTATCTCTGCATTTTTGGGCATGGAGAATCCAAAAAACAAAACAAAACAAAAAAATCACACACTTGCATATTCACTTTTCTTAAGTTTACTCAAAATGAATAAATTCTGTTGATAAAAGATGTACAACTTGTTTGATTTTTGTATCTTTTTTTCAATCTGTACAACACTATAAGATGTTCAGTTTACAATAATCATGTATCAAATTCATTGAAGGGATTCGTTTATTTCCAGAAGGCCCATAACAATGCTGTGGAAATCATACAAAATGGCACATCTGGGGCTTGCAGCAATTGGAATTAAACAACATACAGTTTCATATAAACAACATTGCAATTTTTGGTAATAGTGAAAAATGTGCTTGAAATGTTCAGTTTGAATGCTTAAGTAGTTATATTCATATAAATGTAATGCATTCAGAGTACCATGAAATGTCAGTACAATTGAATTGAAACTCCAAAACAATCCAAAAAAATCCCAAATTATCCATGTTGGTTTCATTTACAACATTTTGTCAAATGCATTGTAAATAGTCTGAAAATGACATACAATTCCAAGAAAATAGAAAATGATTCATTATGCTGCTTGATATAGTCCCTGAGCAAATGTTTCGCTCACTTACTGTGATCAATAAAATCCATCAGCCGACTGATATAAATCACACATACTGATTTGGCCTTTATCAATGTTAGCAATAAAAAATACTTGCATCAATATCCTTTCTTTTAAAGCGAAAGGAAAAACTGTGCACCTGATGCTTTTCCAAAGCGTTTCTCCAAACTTTATATTGCTTTGGCAGAAATGGAACAAGAAATGGTCAGATCGAGCTTATGGATGTGTGCTACTTAGGGTAATGTTTTAGAAACGTACATGTTTCTATCACACATTTTAGAATAGATGTAGGGCACTTAAACTGAAAAAAAAAAAAAAAAAAAACATACGGAGACTTGAAATCCTTGAAATCCTAATGATCAGTAGAGGGGGCTCCAGTTGAGTGTTCCTATGGATATTAGAGTCTGGCAAGTGTTGGAAGACAGCCACACCATCTCCACTAAACTGTAATGAAGGAATCCTAAGGCAAAGCCACATCCGACATCTGTCAGATGGTGGCGACCCAGCAACACACGGGATATGCCAACTAGGACTGCCCATAACACAAGCAAAATACGCAGGGGAACTGCAAGCACCAAGTGTGCCAACAGGAATTTAGATACCATGACTGCTCGGCTTGCATGGGCTGCTGGGAAAGAATAGATGTCCATGGCCAGGTAGTCAAGGAAACTGGGCGTCATTTCCCATGGCCCTTTGCGCTTCACCAACTTCTGCATGCCTGCTACAGTCATCACATCCAGTAAGAGAGCTGTAAAGCAATGACATTTACATTTACGTTATTAAAGCAATAGTAGACTCACAAGAATATTTATGGCTGTGATTTGACCACAACTCATCACACCTGTAATGATATACATCTATAACACACTCTTGCGAGTGTAATATTGCTTTTATATAACAAATAAGTAGAAAAACCAAGGAATGTTCCAGGCAAAAAATCTATGCAATGAATAGCTCATGAAAAACTTAAAACCGTAGCAAAATCTGCATGAGGAAATCTTTTGCTTTCCACCTTAACGCTGTGGTGCACTGTGCAGAAGACAAAAGTACCTTTTTTTGTGGATGTCAGTGGAAAAGGAAAAGAGACGATGGTATGGTAAATAAATTGATAAATAAATTGTTTTTGAGAGGAAAAAGTGTATCTCTTAAAGAATATTTGCCATTAAACATTTGTTTAAACACTGATTAATCAAACATTAAAAAAAAAAAAAAATTAAAAGAGAAGTCACAGCCAGTTTTGTGACAAGTAGGATTCAGTTTACAACACATCAATTTCTATCTGCAAACAGTTACTGGATGTTCAATGACTTCCAGGCTATAATGTGATTGGTTATCAAAGCACACACGATGAAAGCTTACCTTTCATCGTGTGTGCTTGACCACAACTCATCACACCTGTCATGATATACATCTATAACATGGGAAATGGCCGTGGGAAATGGCGCCCATTTCTCTAATGGTAGAGCTCAAGAGGTTGGTATCATCCCATAATAATAAGAACATCTCTGGCAAGACTGATATTTCAAGGTTTATATTTGACACGTGCACAGAGCACAAGACTGCACTAGTAAGTGTAATCAAGCTTGAAATTGTGATGACCAAAGAGACTGCTATAAAATACTAAATAAAGGCCAACCAAAAACTGAGTCTATGACTTCAGAGACATGGATTAAACCACTGGATTGTTTTTACATTACAATTATGAGCTTTTCGGAGCTTCAAAGTTTGGGTCACCATTCTCTTGCATTGTATGGATCTACATGCTGAAATATTTTACTTTAAATCTTTATTGTTCTGCGGAACAAATAAAGTCATACATCTGGGATGGCATGAGGGTGAGTAAATGATGAGAGAATATTAATTTTTGGGTTTCAGTTTCAATTCAGTTTATTAAAAGTATGTGAAATTAAAGAAGTAGTAAAAATAATAAATTCTAGCGTAGCTTTTCATTATGTTTGAGTGTAATGAACTAGTCACGTGTCTGTGAGTCAGAACACATCTTTGTATTCCCTCATCCACTGACCTAAAAACCCAACAGCATCCTCATAAGCTGCTAAAAACCCTGTGATTTCAAATTCATATCAAAATCATCTGTGCTTGTCGTACCTGATCACCATTACAATTTTACTCATAGTCATTCTCATATTTTCATTCTCAATTATGTACATGATTGATTTGAACATCATTTTAATAAAGTAATTCAAGAGTAAACAGTGGGACACAAAATGCACATTACATTTAAATCCTTTCCAACTTTCAGAAAGAGCTGTGCAAATACAAATAAAGTCAGCATTACATGTAGGCTATCTGTAAAACTGAAAATGATCCTGAATTTATTTATTTGCATTGTCCTAAATTAGCATAGATTATCCTAAAGTCAATATATAAACCAGAATATTCTCTTTCTGTCACACACTCGGTCTATAGTGGTTTAGCCTAGTAGCCTATATGTGTGACCAAAATATGGATGTTTATATAGCCACAGACTGATAACATGCGGATGTTCTCGCTCCTTATCAGAAATGCGTTAAAACTCACCTAGCAGCAAATTGACCAAAACCTCTTGACCGGCCAACGTGTTGCTTCTTGTAAGACACAGAATTGTGCCGAAGATCCACGGGATGCCATGGCCAGTGAGCGCGAGGAGCTTGACCATAGAGCGCACGCTTCCCCAAGACGATGTGGTGTGCGCGCACACGCCGAGCCGTTTGGACATGCAGATATCAATGGCCAGAAGAGAGTTCATAGCGATGCCTTTGAATGAGGGGTTCAGCTGCATGCAGTCTTCTTCTGGTAATTCCTTCTTTTCCTTATTGTTCTCGGGCGCCTCGTTCTGCGCGTTTGCGCCCTGCTGGTTTTGACTCTGCTGGTGTCTCTGCGACGGCCTCCGTGCAGCGCCGCGAGCTTCAGCGCTACTGCTCTTCAAAGACTGATTTAGAGACATAAACTCGGGTCTGTTCAGCACATTGCTTCGCTCCCTCGCCCTGGATCGAGTTTGGTTCGCAGGCATTTTGATTTTCTACGGACCTTCCAGCCTAAATGTATTTTACTGTCCTGTTCTTCACACAGAGAGACAGTGAACGGTCTACCGTGTCCATTCCCAGATCATGTCTTGCTCTGTTCTAAGTGTTGCGACTTCTATTCCAGTTATACTAAAAATAGACATTCCAGCCGCCTGGATACATGAGACGCATCCACACGCTGCCGAAAATCTAGATAAACAAATGGCACTCAGCGAAGATAATCACCTTCTCCTTACTTAAAAAAAATTAAATTAATAAATAATCACCTTGTTCTTGCTTTAAAAAGATAAATAAATAAATACATAAACAGACACAATGATTGAATTTATCTGTGTTATGTTTATTATTATTATTATTATTATTATTATTATTATTATTTTTATTTATTTATTTATTTATTTATTGCATTGCACTGGAGCTGCAACGAGCCAGCGCTGTAATTCGCTTAGAAAATGATAAATGTGACCATGGACCATAAAACCAGTCATAAGTGTCAATTTTTCGAAATTGAGTTGTATACATCATTTGAAATCTGAATAAATAAGCTTTCCATTGATGTATTGTTTGTTAGAATAGGACAATATTTGGCCGAGATACAACTATTTGAAAATCTGGAATCTGAGGGTGCAAAAAAATCACATTATTGAGAAAATCGCCTTTAAAGTTGTCCAAAATGAAGTTCTTAGCAAAGCATATTACTACACAAAAATTAAGTTTTGATATATTTATGGTAGGAAATTTACAAAATATCTTCATGGAACATGATCTTTACTTAATATCCTAATGATTTTTGGCATAAAAGAAAAATCGATTATTTTAACCCATACAATGTATTTTTGGCTATTGCTACAAAATTACCCGTGCAACCTAAGACTGGTTTTATGGTCCAGGGTCACAAATGTTTTATTTATTTATTTTCAAAAAAGTGTAAGCTGGAAAAAAAAAAAAAAAAAAAAAAAACCCATCTAACAATAAATGTTAAATATAATGTAATGTTCATTTAACTTTAAATTACTGTGCTACTCGTGCAACAGTGCCTTAACTGTTGCTAAACTATTATTAGCATATATAAATTACATTTACACAGAAAAGGCCCTTTTTGATGAAAGCCTTTATAACGAATATACCAAAAACTCTGTTACTCCATGTATATCTCACCCCATTTATTTGCTGTTTTATTGCTTTCTTGAGTATTTTCAGAGAAGAGCGTCTGGAAATTTGTAAACATGAAAGCTTATTTGTAAAGCTATAGCCTACTGAATTTAATGGTTCCACTGGGTACTATATATATATATATATATATATATATATATATATATATATATATAGCTATAGTGTACTCAATAAGCTTTACAAATAAAAGTCATCCACTGCAGTCATTTATGCTTCTCTAAAATGGTTCATGATCTGTTTCTTTTGCAGATAAGAAAAAAAATAATAATAATTAATAAAAAAAAAGATTACTGTTGAATGTCTCTGACTCAGAACTACACTACCCATGAGGCAAAACGTCGCCAAGAAGGGAAGTCTAATTCTAAGCCGCTTGGATAAAAAAAAAAAAAAAAAAAAAAAAAAGAAGCCAACAGCTGAAGTATCGTATTACACCAGAGGAACCTGACTAGCCTTTAATAGGACAAGGGCGACACAAAGTAACCCGACTGGTCACGCTCTTTAAATCTCTCAGATATGACGCGGAAATTAAGAGCACCTACATTTGATTTGACACCAGAAGTTTTGGTCTCAAGTTATGCCAGAAGACACAGCATGGAGCTCGACCTGTAACGGGACTATGGATTTAAACCTCAAGTAATGTTGCTTGTTCTTGTCATCCTGAAGGACCTTTTGAATTATGAAGCAACTCAATGGCATGTTGACTGGAGCGCAGCGTAACAGTTCGTAATGCCGCACTATTGCACGGTACCTGACAGGTGCTACTTAGATATTTTTGGTTTTAAATCAAAGGCACGTATGAGCTGACATATTTTGACCAACCAACACGATATAGCTGTTTATTAATTTTAATTTATTATAATAGCTATAAGATTCAATATGTAAGGTTTTTATTGCTATTTTTGCTTGACTGGAGGAAGGGAAAGACCTGGGATTTATTAATGCTGTATTAAGAGATTACAAAACATGTGAAATGATTCATTATGCTGACACGCCAAGAATCATGTCATAGCACTGTGACCACACGCTTGGGCCCTTTTTCTCTCATTGTGAATGTTAATGCTTCATCTGGATACTGATGGGTGTTTGCGCTGCCAGTCTAAAGAGCCTCCACCATGGGATGTGTACAGAGTGTAAAACGCAAGCCAAGTTTTCATGAGAACTTCACAGTCCTGGAACTGCAAGCCTCCATTGATCCCAGTCCGACTGTCATCGATGAGTCATCTAATGTGGTTCTGCGATACCGCACGCCTTACTTCAGGGCATCAGCTCAGGTGCAGGTGCCACCCATGCTTTGTAAAGAGATCTGGACCATTGGCTGGATCCAGGCTTGCAATCAAATGGATTTCTTCAATATATATGGGAATGAAGGCGTGTAAGTGTGTTCATTGTATGAATATAGATACACCTAGCTACTGAATACTTTATTGCTTTGGGCCCTTACCTTTTAAAAAATAAAATGTGGAAATTGTGATGGCCTCTGAGAATCTAGAGGCTGATATTCAGAGTACCATTAACACTTTTAAAAATAAAGGTTTATTATTGGCATGGTTCCAGGAAGAACCTTTAGCGTCCATGGAACTTTTCCACTGCACAAATGTTTCTTTATAGTGGAAAAGTGTTCTTCACATTATTACAATATGCTTCACAAGAAAAAAAAAAAAAAAAAAAAAAATCACAGAAAGCTTCTTTGTGGAACCCAAAATGGTCCTTCTATTGCATCGCTACAACCCCCTTTTTGGGAACCTTTATTTTTAAGTGAACCCATAAATGGCATTATGGGTCTCTAAAGATTTACACTCAACAATATTCATTGGTCATTTAATTACTCTAAATTACTCTAAAAATTAACTTAAAAAAAAAAACAAAAACAAAAAAACACTCATTCTCAGGTGAATAATGTGTACTTAAAATATCAAAACAAAAATGGCTATACATTTGCACCTATATAAGTTTCAAAACTAAAAGTAATAATAATAATAATAATATTCTATAATAATTTTAATAATAAGCATTTATGATGCATTTTGTGATGAATATAAAGCAGAAATAACAATAATTCAGATCTGCATATCCGTTATCAGAAACTACCATCAGCCATTTGGTTAACAGTGCAGTAAAATACCATTGAAATATTATAAAAAATGAACTCAGCTGTTTTTTCTGTGTAGTTTAGGTGGCATGATGCTGCTGAGGAAATATGTTAAAATGATTTTTCAGGATGTTAGTGATGTTTATGGTGCAATTTCCTGAGATTGTTTCCTCAAAAGCAGCAAAGCTGAACACACCCCTAACAGGACAAAAGGCTTGTCCTTTACCAACGTCAGTCCTGAGAAAACTAGCTTAGGCTTTATTTCTACCAAGATTATTCACAACATTCATTCTCTTGGAAATTTCAGGGTTGTTAATTAAGAAGATCTTATGTAGCCCTTATAACTTTCTTGATTTGAAACTTAAACACACAAATACTCTTTCACGAGTTCACACTTACATATAATCAAACTGAGTAAAGGTTATGCGTATTTGGCGTGCTGTCCAGGGAGAGGGCTCCGAGCTCGGCAAGACTCCCGAGCCCGGGGCCCTTCCCCTGTCTGGGAGAGGGGTCCGAGCTCAGTGTTTGGCCCGGCCTCAAAGTGCTCCCCCAAGTGCTTCTCCCTGTGCGGGGGTAGAACGGGCTAAATGTGTGGAGTCGGGGTGGTGGAGGGATGTTGAAAGTCGAGATAATGAAGGTAGGATGTACTTGGTTATTTATAAGAGATTTCTTGTGCGCTGATTGGATAAATAGTGTAATCATTAATGATTAACTGGCCGTGTTAATTATCTGTGCGTGCTCCTCCCGAAATTTGTTTATAAAAACATCACTTACTGTTTTACTGTAGGAATAGTTTAGCCCAAAATGAATCTACTTACTCTCAGGCCATCCAAGATGTAAATGAGTTTGTTTCTTAATCAGAACTACTTCAGAAATTTAGCATTACTTCACTTGCTCTCCAATGTATCCTTTACAGTGAATGGGTGCCGTCAGAACACAGCTAATAAAAGCATCACTGGATAAAGCAATATTATAGATAGAGGACTCAACAGAACAGTCTGAATTAAAAACGTGTTAATGATGGGTTTGTTTATTACAAACACACAGCTTTTCCCTTTACAAGACATTAATTGATGGTCTGGAGTTGTATGAATTACTTGTGGATTATTGTGATGTTTTATCAGCTGTTTGGACTCTCATTCTGATGGCACCCATTCACTGCTGAGTAAATATTTAGGGTACATCGCTGATGCAAGAGTGTATGAACTCACTTCATTAAAAGAACAACATCTGAGAAAGAAGTTTCATCTTTCCTCTTTAGATCCAGCTGGGAGCTCCCAGAGCTGAAATGTGGGCAGATCCGGGCCGTTAGTGATTCAGATGGTGTGAATTACCCCTGGTACGGCTGCACCACTGAGATGTACACGATAGTGGGTCCCACTAAGAGGAGCACCAAACTCATCGTCAGCATGAATGACAACTTCTGCCCAAGTGTGACGTGGAGTGTCCCAGTGGGCACCACCAGCAGTCCCCCTCTCCTGAGCTCCATCCAGAGGGACCAACGCTTCACCACATGGCTAGTGGCCATGAACGAAACCACAGCTGAGATGGTGCTACTCCGAACCATCCGCTGGAGGATGCAGCTCTGCATTAAAGTGGATCCAATGAAGCCTCTGGGTCAAAGAGCCACAGTTGTGGAGCCACTGATCCAGGAACAGCCTCAAGTCCTAATTAAAAATGAACCCATCCCAACAAACACCTTGCTTAAGCCTAATGCCAATAATGCCCAGGTTCTAATGTGGCGGCCTAGAAATGGGGAGCCCATTGTGGTCATACCCCCAAAATATTGATCCCATGAAGGATATTTACTTCCAGCTTGAACTGAAATGATTCAATAATGCTCAGTTAAATGAAGAATGGCATGGAGTGAGTGAGAATAATAGTAAACAGGGTTACTGATTTAATGTTTTAAAGGAACAAAGTATTATTTGTGTATTTATTGATAGGCTGTTTGAAAGGATAGTCCACCTAAAAAGGAAAATTCTATCATCATTTACTCAACCTCAAGTTATTCCAAACCTGTATGACTTTTCTTCTGCGGATACAAAAGAAGATATTCTGAAGAATGTTGGTACCCATACAGTTCTGAATCCCATTGACAAAACCAGTCATAAGGGTCAATTTTTTAAAATTGAAATTCATACATCACCTGAAAGCTGAATAAATAAGCTTTCCATTGATGTAATGTTTGTTAGGATAGAACAATATTTGGCCAAGATACAACTATTTGAAAATCTGGAATCTGAGAGTGCAAAAAAATCAAAATATTGAGAAAATCGCCTTTAAAGTTGTCCAAATGAAGTTCTTAGCAATGCATATTACTGATCAAAATTAAGTTTTGATATATTTACGGTAGGAAATTTACAAAATATCTTCATGGAACATGATCTTTACTTAATATCCTAATGATTTTTGGCATAAAAGAAAAATCGATAATTTTGACCCATACAATGTATTTTTGGCTATTGCTACAAATATACCTGTGCTACTTATGACTGGTTTTGTGGTCCAGGGTCACATTTGGTTACCAGCATTCTTCAAAATATCTTCTTTTGTATCCGCAGAAGAAAGAAAAGCATACAGGTTTGGAACAACATGAGGAAGCAAATGATGACAGAACTTTCATTTTTGGGTGGACTGTCCTTTTAAGGGCACACATTTATCATATTGTGTACTGATTTGTTTTGAAATATTTTTAATATTTGGATATTTTAATTTTTGTAATTTGTCAGACAAAACTGTGTGTGGCCTTTGCATACTTGGCTATGGATTGAAATGTGGCCTTATGAAACCTCTTAAACAAAACTGAAATAGTTTGTTCACACAGTATGAGACGATTATTAAATGTATAATGGAGGTATATTTATTTTTAGTCTGGCCAATGTTTTACAAACAAATGTTGCCTTTCATTTTGTGCAATTACAGTCAACACATTTGCAAACGTCACTTGTGTCCATGGCATCTTACAGGATGTTCCGTGGACTAGAACTGTGAATAATTTAGTTGTCTTCTCATGTTTTAAGAGGCAGCTTTTCAGGTGCACAAGCTGTGTTTCAGGTACTTCATCTCATTTTTAGACTTGGAGAACCTTTAGGTGGAAGATAAGGTGAGAACTCTACAATAAAATCAATGTGTATCAGATATAGTTTACTGAGTTTTTTGAGTTTTGTTATCACAACTTTGAAAATCAAAGCTTCACTAAAGAGCAGACAGCTTAATACTGTCTTTGTCAGTTTAAATAAGATCTAAAATCATTGTACAATTAAAATTTGCTTTGCATTTTGCATTTGAACTTCATAGCCCCTGATTTATTTGATACCTATGACCAATAATTGTATCTGAATCTCACAAACTTTGTTCTTTGTTTGAGAGTGTCCTCTCAACAGGGACCATATGACCTGATTCTAAAATACTCCAAGTTGTCCTATTTTGTACTTTTATGAATTCATTTAAATCTCAAAAGTCTTGTATCTGCAGGGACTCTGCAGGCAATATTACTGTGAATATAAATGATTCAATGACTAGAAAATCTGACTGTGTTTAATTTAGAATGGGTGGGGTGATTTTTAATTTCATTTCAACTTCCAACAACAAGTTCCCCCAAGACTTACAGACATAAACCTGTACAAATAACTTTTTACAGGAACAACAAAAGACAGTGCACTTGTGTATACATAGCTGTAAGTAATCAAGTTTTCATTTTGATGTAAATATCCAAATTAAGTTAAGAGTACAGTAACAACAGTACATTTTCTGAAAATGATAGATTATTATAGTGGGACTTTCATATACAGCTGGGTCCAAAAGCCTAAAACTACTGTTGAAAATGATTCTATGCATTTTAATAATTCATTACAATTACAGTAATTGCAAATTATGATACAAGCATGTTTTGGTTTAATAACAGCAGCACTGGAGCTCCGTAAATATGTGTAAAATCTGCTGATTATATCCTCCAGCATAATCTGAGATGATCCAAAGAGCATTTTGAAGTTCAGTGGAAGAACATCTGAATATTTGTACAAAGAGTCTTCATTTTTTAAATACATTTTTCAAAATCTTAAAACTTGTTTTGTCATTTCCAGGTTTAAATTTATAGATTTATTTTATTTTAGACCCCAGTGTTCACTAAACATCTGTTTGGATTAGGAATTTTGTGGATTGTTGTAAAACTGTTTTTGATTCCTGTTTTTGCAGTATATTAAATATCTACAGCAATCAAGCAATCAATAAATAAAAAAGACATTTATGTTTATTAAATGTTTTGTTCAACTGCTAATAAGAGAAGATTATTTGAATAAGAAAGCTCTTGATAACTGTATGAGAAGTGTGTTTAAATGCTTAGATGACCCACTGAATTATACATGAGTTTAGTGATTCTTTGTGCTCTTGCACTGTGACTGCCCCTCCGCCACGTCTCATACTTTCTATTGTTATGAGGCACACACACACACACACACACCTGGAGAAACACTGGAGATCACTCAGTACTGGTGAGCAGGTAGTCCAAATGACATTTTCTGACCACACAGCTTTACAAATGATTCCTGAATGGAAAAAGCAATATATGAGCTATGAGGTAAGTTTGGGTTTGTGTTCCTGGATACATTCTTTATGTTTTAAACTTTCAGGCTTTTATAGACTCTAATAGTTGTAAGTGTAACTTAACATGATTACTTAACCAAATAAAGGACAGCATGTTATTTTTCAGACCCTGAAATCTCTGCTGAACAAGGAAGATGGGCTTAACCGCATTTGTTATGGTAAGAGGATAAGTATGTTGGATGGTTTTCACTGCTGAATTCTAGTTATGTGAGAGTGTTCCACTATTAAAATAATGTATCATAGTCATTTGCATATTTGCAAGATTTTTAGACCGTTAAAAGGAGTTAAAAAAATTTGTTAAAAAAATAAATGCTGCTAAGACATATTTATGACTGTCACATACAGCAGTATAATCTCATAAATTATTCCCTTTGAAATTAAATGCATGATAGATTTCAACTTTCTATGGCAGGTATCCTCACAATATCAAAGGTGAAGCAGGTCAAATGAATCATTAATAACTTTGCAAAGCTGAATGCTTAATAAGGGAAAGGATTGAGATGTGAATGGCTGTATACAGGGAGTAAGTGAATAACATTATGCCTAAATTTTCATTCATCCATCAGTAATAATGAAACACTTTACAGGAAACAGTCAAAGGTCTGTGACAAAGGAGTTCTTCAAAAGCTGTGAGGAAGAGCTGAACAAGGTGAACCTCTTCTTTTCAGGTAGAGAACTGTAAAGTTCTGTGTGTGGATCGTTTACAATACATGTTGATACATATTCACGCAATTACCTATTTTATAGAGAAATTATCAGAAGCTCACAACAAATTGGCAACATTTGGGATCGTAGCTCAGGAAGTTTCTGGATCCAGATTTCAAGGAGATAATCATGTTATCAGTGTTTTACAACCTACCAGAAGAAGAAGAACCAATCTAAAACAAATCAAAATGGCAGTTGGTGAACTATGCCTGAGCTTGGCCTTTCTACAAAAATACCAGGTGCTCTTTAAAAATCTTGAAGATCCATATTTTTAACATATAAATCTCTGCATTTACTTGATGACAAATAACTTTTCTGTTTTAATATATATTTCTAATGGCAAAGCTGAATTTTCAGTAATCATTACTCCAGTCTTCCACATATATCCAGTCTTACCATATATATATATATATATATATATATATATATATATATATATATATATATATATATACAGTGGGTACGGAAAATATTCAGACCCCCTTAAATTTTTCACTCTTGTTATATTGCAGCCATTTGCTAAAATCATTTAAGTTCATTTTTTTTCCTCATTAATGTACACACAGCACCCCATATTGACAGAAAAAACACAGAATTGTTGACATTTTTGCAGATTTATTAAAAAAGAAAAACTGAAATATCACATGGTCCTAAGTATTCAGACCCTTTGCTGTGACACTCATATATTTAACTCAGGTGCTGTTCATTTCTTCTGATCATCCTTGAGATGGTTCTACACCTTCATTTGAGTCCAGCTGTGTTTGATTATACTGATTGGACTTGATTAGGAAAGCCACACACCTGTCTATATAAGACCTTACAGCTCACAGTGCATGTCAGAGCAAATGAGAATCATGAGGTCAAAGGAACTGCCTGAAGAGCTCAGAGACAGAATTGTGGCAAGGCACAGATCTGGCCAAGGTTACAAAAAAAATTCTGCTGCACTTAAGGTTCCTAAGAGCACAGTGGCCTCCATAATCCTTAAATGGAAGACGTTTGGGATGACCAGAACTCTTCCAAGAGCTGGCCGTCTGGCCAAACTGGGCTATCGGGGGAAAAGAGCCTTGGTGAGAGAGGTAAAGAAGAACCCAAAGATCACTGTGGCTGAGCTCCAGAGATGCAGTCGGGAGATGGGAGAAA
Source organism: Spinibarbus caldwelli (assembly GCA_039654775.1). NCBI lineage: Eukaryota > Metazoa > Chordata > Actinopteri > Cypriniformes > Cyprinidae > Spinibarbus > Spinibarbus caldwelli. The sequence goes on along the minus strand of CM077223.1, from coordinate 18,776,364 downwards.
GTTGTAGAAAGTCAACCATCACTGCAGCCCTCCACCAGTCGGGGCTTTATGGCAGAGTGGCCCGACGGAAGCCTCTCCTCAGTGCAAGACACATGAAAGCCCGCATGAAGGACTCCAAGATGGTGAGAAATAAGATTCTCTGGTCTGATGAGACCAAGATAGAACTTTTTGGCCTTAATTCTAAGCGGTATGTGTGGAGAAAACCAGGCACTGCTCATCACCTGTCCAATACAGTCCCAACAGTGAAGCATGGTGGTGGCAGCATCATGCTGTGGGGGTGTTTTTCAGCTGCAGGGACAGGATGACTGGTTGCAATCGAGGGAAAGATGAATGCGGCCAAGTACAGGGATATCCTGGACGAAAACCTTCTCCAGAGTGCTCAGGACCTCAGACTGGGCCGAAGGTTTACCTTCCAACAAGACAATGACCCTAAGCACACAGCTAAAATAACGAAGGAGTGGCTTCACAACAACTCCGTGACTGTTCTTGAATGGCCCAGCCAGAGCCCTGACTTAAACCCAATTGAGCATCTCTGGAGAGACCTAAAAATGGCTGTCCACCAACATTTACCATCCAACCTGACAGAACTGGAGAGGATCTGCAAGTAGGAATGGCAGAGGAACCCCAAATCCAGGTGTGAAAAACTTGTTGCATCTTTCCCAAAAAGACTCATGGCTGTATTAGATCAAAAGGGTGCTTCTACTAAATACTGAGCAAAGGGTCTGAATACTTAGGACCATGTGATATTTCAGTTTTTCTTTTTTAATAAATCTGCAAAAATGTCAACAATTCTGTGTTTTTCTGTCAATATGGGGTGCTGTGTGTACATTAATGAGGAAAAAAAATGAACTTAAATGATTTTAGCAAATGGCTGCAATATAACAAAGAGTGAAAAAGTTTAAGGGGTCTGAATACTTTCCGTACCCACTGTATATTACAGTTACTGAAATGGCATAAAATCTGCCAAATTGTGCTGGAACTTTTTTTTCTAGGAATTTAACTACAAGTGTTTCTGCAAGATCACCCTACTGTATGATTCAAAGTTTGGTTGTGAACATGGCCTAAAATGGAGAAATGAGAGGCTTGACACATCACTGCTCAACACAGACAGAGGCAAATGTGAACATCTCATGTCTAAACTGGAGGTGAGAATGTAGCACTGTAACCGTTCCTTTAGTTCACTTTATTCTTCACTTTATTCTCCACAAGACATCCAGTTGCTGGATAAATAACTGAATGTGATTCTACAGACGTTCATGATTCAGCTGGAAGGGGGTGACAAATTGAGAGCAATGAAAAGACTTGAGGTCCCACCAATGGACAAAACACCGGTAAGAACAAAAAGCCTTACCTGTGAAATGAAACTAGTGGCTCTCAATCAGCAAGTATAATAAATCTTCTTTACCAGTTAAACAGACAAAGGGGCAGATTTAATAAACAGGGAAAATTAGTGTGAGCTTGCAATCTCATAAAAACAGCCATGGGAGTGGAAAGTTCTGAGGGTGGTCTATAGACAATGTGCAAATTAAAGAATGCCATGAGCAAGCTGGAGGGGGTCTGGCCTGGCGCTTACCCACCGTAACAAGCAGAGCTGACGATAATCAGGTTTGAGTAATCTCCTTAACAACACAGTTAAGATGTTCTTTTTTAGGTGTTAAATAATGGCACAAATACCAGGAAACTGACTACTGCAAACCTTCGTAAATCACCTTGGATGATTCATTTAAATACTCTTAAAAATACTCTTAATAACTCCCATAATTGTTGCGTTTGAAAAGGAAACTCCTACAAATGCATATCCAGTAAGGTCAGCCACAAAAATAACTCTGTCCATGCCTTTTCATCACTAATTTTTCAATGCGTGTCTTTACTAAATCCTGACAGTAGTTCTTTAATGCCAAAAGAGCGTTAGTGCTGCCGCAAGCTGTTAGTAAATCTGCCCCAACACACTTTTTTTTTCTTTTTTTTTTTTTTTTTTTGAAAAGCAGACATTAAAATCAAAAGAATTTGCTTTAAAGGGTGTATTATTGCTTAAACAAGATTAATATCTTTTGTTTTTTACTGTACTGTAACAAACAAAACACACATCAAATATGCTATAGTAAAACAAAATCTAAAATCTAGGTCTATCTTATCTAAAATCAGATGACATAATTTGGTTTATTTAATTATTATTTAACATGTTATACAAACTTGTGGTGTTCTGATATTAACAATTTGCCTTTATAGCACTTTCCCATGCTTTTTAAAATTTAAGCTTAATACTAGTTCATTTACAGAGGTATGGAATAATCTACATCCTCCATCATGAAGTTAAAGTCCTTTTTGACCACTGAAGCCAATTTAGTCAGAATTTCATATAGAAAGATAAATTCATTCAAGACATAACTTTTGCATTATTTAAAGGCACTTACGCATTATAGTCTTTTTTTCTTCTGTACAAAGAAAGTCGGAGTGTGGATAATGTTTCGGATTGGCTTTGCTTGCGGCCTCATCATGGCTTTACTTACCGCTATAGCTTTCAGAGGTTAGTAAAGTTTTTCATTTCCCCTATTTCTCCCTCAACAACTGTAAACAAACTATAACAATGGCATATAATATCTGGTTGGCTATGAAGGTCTCTATTTCCTCTTAATAACCCATATGCATGCAAAAATATAATTATGTTAGAATGGTCTATTTCAAGTCATATCCCTCTGTATCTGTTTGTTAGTTCTTGTATCCTAATTGGTAACATAATCAATTGTCTTGAAAGTGTTAAATGAAACAGACCTGGAGCTCCTGAAGCCTCAGCTGCAGCTTTACAAGGGAAGTTTCCTGCTGATAGAATTTCTGGTCCTGATCGGACTGAACCTGTACTGCTTTAATATATCAGCAATAAATCACACGCTCATGTTTGGACTGGATCCCAGAGATCACCTCTCATACTATCATATCTTTGAGGTGAGTTATAGTGAAATCACATATTTGAGTGTGTTTGGTAACATTGTGATTACTGTGCTGAGGCCTCATATGTTTGCCTGTGTAATGCAGATGGCTGCGGGTCTGACTGTGTGCTGGTGCACAAGTGTTCTGGCTAGTCTTCATCCTCCTGTGTTGTCAGTCCCACAGCAACTCCACCCACTACTTTTTCACAGCTTCCTCCTGTTTCTGCTACTAAACCCCTTCTCCGTATTTCACACCCAAGCTCATCGCTGGCTCATAGTCACAATGGTAAGACATGACAAAGATAGCACCTGACTTTTTTTTTGTTTTGTTTTTTTTATGTTAGTCTGTGTATTAGTAGTGGGAATTCTTCAGTGGCTCTCTCTACAGGTTACAGTGACATGCCCAGGTACCAAAACTGTCACTGGGGGCGTATGCTTTCAAAAGGTACTAATATGTACACTTTAGGTTCTAATATACTTTTAAAAATACTAATAAGGTACTAATATGTAAATAAAGTAGAAAGATGTATACCTTTTAGTTTTTGTACCTTAGGGTACCACCCCAGTGACAGCTTTGTACCTTTTTTATTGAGAGTGTATGTGAAGCTCAAATGTATTTACCAGTGAGTCACTGAATCATTCGCTCAACTGATTTGCTAATTCATTTAGAAACAAAACAATTGACTATGCGCCCTGTCCTAATACCCACACTTGTGTTCTTTACTTACATTGTGTTTTTCTTGTATTTGGCCTAATTGTTCAAATAGGTGTGAAGGCCACAAGCAAGCATACAACTTATGATTACCGATGGGCCAGACTTACATACATAGGACCAGATTTACTAAACAGGGCAAATTAGCATTTGAGCACGATTCCATAAAAGCGCCAATGGGAGGGGAAAATTCTGTGTGTGATTTACTAACAATGCGCACATTAAAGAACACAGACGCAGCTAGATCATTTCCATAATGACCAGTGCAATGTACCAAGAGCAGCACAAATTACCGCCTGCTTTAAGACATGCTTTTTTTTGGGCGTTAAATACCAGTAATTTGACGATTGCAAATGTTAGTAAATTGCATTGCGTGATTTATTTTAATACTCTCCTCCCATAAATTTTGCGTCTGAAAGGGAAACTGCTACAAATGCATATTCAATAAGGTCAGGTGCAAAAATAACTGTGTCCATGTCTTTTCAGCGCTAATTCTTCACTGCACGTCTTTAGTAAATCCTGACAGTACTATTTTAACGCCAAAAGACGGTTTGTGCTGGTGCAAGCAGTAAATTTGTCCCATAGTGTTATAAAATTGCAAGTAAACTTTAAAAAGCTTTATGTACATACACATATTTACATTCAACATCAGTTGCAAGCATTTTACAAAATACACATACTCATCTATGTATCAACAAAAAGTGCAACCCTTTACATTTTACTACAAAATTATATGTAAATTCTAAAGGATTTCCTCAACACTGAGCAATATTGGGGCACATGAGTTTCTGAACATGATGAATGATGAGATGTACTTATCCTCATCCTACAGAGATATAGTGTGTATTTAGTGTGCATTAAGGGCAATGAGCTACAAACGCTCTCAAGTGGCCAAGACCGCAAGTTTAGGTATTGGGACAGGCCCTACTCTGAGTAACTCACTGAATCATTTATTCAGTTGATTCACTCAAAAATACTTGATTCATTCATGAGCAAAACTACTGTGCTTTCTGCAAAGACACCCTATGATTTATTCTAGTTTCATTTGGACACTTTTTGTTGGCAGAGCAAAAATAGACAAAAACACTTTCAATATTGCATCTAGAATCTAACTTTCTTCAATACGAATATCTTCTTTTAATACCTTGTTTATCAATATCTTATGTAAAAGCAATATCACACTTGCAAGCATGCTGCTGGTCTGAATATTATCAGGGCTGTGGCAGTGGCGGTGACTATCACTGCTGTGTTGAATCCTGCTAACATTTGTGTGATATTTCTTAAATGAAGCATATATTTTTAAAAACATATACAATATTTTTATACATATAAATTATATTTCAGAATGTTGTGCGTACAAACAGTTCTGTTTTACAGTTTCTTTTACTCCTCCTCTATAGCTGACCTTGGCAGACACGTTAATGTTCATGTTAAAAACTTGTCTGTATTAATAACCAGCGTATTTTCACCCAGAGCCTTGCTGTCTTTGCTGTACAAAGTTTTACAGATAGTACACATTTTATCAGCAGTGCTCTCAAGAGAATGCATCATCATATGCAGCATCCTCATTTATGCATTAAAACATCTGTATTACAGAGTAAGGTCTTGGCAGCCCCTTTTCAGCCTGTGGGCTTTGCAGAATGCTGGCTAGCTGATCAATTCAACAGTCTTAGCCCTCTGTTCCTTGGCTTGAGGGATCTGCTGTGCTTCTATACATATCAGATCAACTGGAGAGATATGTGGTCTGACAGCTCTCTATCCACAGGTAACCATCTAATTGCTACTGTTTTTGTGCCTCCAGTATTATTATATTATATTATATTATGTTATATTATATTATGTTATATTATATTATATTATGTTATATTATATTATGTTATATTATATTATATTATATTATATTATATTATACTGAAATTGGGACACAGATCAAAGTAAAATTAAGTTTTAGGACAGAATTACTTATCAAAGTTTAAAGAACTATATGTTTCAAGAAACCTCTTTATATTCAAGTCTTGTTTTAGTTGAGATTTTCTGCTGTTTGTTGCAGTGAGTCTGGACTGTGGACTTTATAGTATGCCTGTAACGTGTCTGATCCAGTGCCTTCCACCATGGCTGAGATTTGCACAATGCCTTAGGTGCTTCTGGGACACTGGCCACATGCTACATCTCCTGAATGCAGGAAAATACTTCACTGTCTTTCTTATGGTCACATTTGCCAGCCTCTACAACATGGCCAGAGGTACACACCAAATAATTGTGTATAAATATTTTCAACAAATGTCATCTGTATGAAACTATGAACTGGCAAATTTAACGCAGCATTTAGTGACAGAAAATTCTGAGATTGTAGATTATATAGTAAGCATTATTCAGAGAGAAAGCATTGCACTTCCTGCACTCACTGTAATCTGTGAACTACACTAATTTTATTGGTTGTTTAGGAAGACAAATAAGACCATAAAATGACTGAGAGCACCTTTAACTTATGAGAATATGTTCTCATATTTCAAGCAAATAACTATTCTAAGCATATGTAGAGGTTTAATGGTTAGTGTAAGGCAAATATCCAATAAAGGACCTTGAAGTGTGATAATGTTCAGTCTCTCTCTCTCTCTCTCTGTGTGTGATAGAGAGATCTGCTCTGCTTGTGGAAGGGAGGATATACCTGTATATATGGGCCATGGCTACCTGTACAGGTGTTCTAGTTACAGTGAGCTGGGATTTAAGGATGGACTGGGGATTACTTCAGGGAAATGGCCTGCTCAAAAACGAGTTGGTGTTCTCCCAACAGGTAAAAGTTAGTATATGCTTGTAACACTATCTTTTTATACTTTTTATTAACGACTTTTTGGATTTGATCTGGAGATCGTCTTTGCTAACATGACTATCTATCATTTTACAGCTTTACAGCCAAGGTTGTCAAGTTTGACACATTGCATAAATTATATTTGACAGAAATGCTGTTGAAATATTTTACTCTACCATATTCGTATTGTAACAATAATAAAACTAAATAATGACAAAGAGTGAGCAGAATTTTGTGAGGGAGCGGCACTGAGAAGGAGCCTGTATGCAGCTGTTTTCATTTCTATGGTAACAGATTGGCAGGTCTCTCCAAGATTGTTGCTAGTATATGTAAAAAAAATATATATATATAATGTTATCTATGGAAGCATTTTCCATCGATTGATAACTTAACTTGAAATGCTTATTTTAGATTGTGAACTGTAAATAGTAATTTTCAAATAGTTAAAACATAAAGGATTACCACCCCTAAGATTAAGTTATGAAAACACACTGTTTATGATTACTATACAGTGATTTTCAAGTATAAACGTGAGAGTAAACTACACACTTTAGGTAGAGTTTTGCTGTTTAGGCTAGTTTAATTGGTCATTGGGCTAGATTTGATTGGCCAATGGGTGGGTTTTCTACACAGATCTGGCAACCCTGTTGACTTCCCCAATCCTTATTGACTTTCACTATATTAAAAGTGACCATGATATCATTTAAAAATGCAAGTTTTTACCGAAAAGAAAAAGATTTACAGATTGATTTATGGTGGTTAGTAAAATTGACACTTTACACATTTTGGGTGAATTGTTCCTATGCACATACCCATAAATGTCTATCTGACCCACATGGACATTACAATTGGATATTCGTTCTCAAAAGCTAAAATTTATTCATGCAGCAGGATATATAAACTCACAATCTGGGTCAAAAGTCACAATTTGTTGTTTGTGATTTAGTCTATGTAGTGACAGTGACAGTGCAAGCATTTAACATTAGCATCTCATGAAGTTCTCAGGCTGAAATGTTGGCATTAAATGAATCCCTGTTAGAGGCTATAAGGGGTCAAACTGACCGGCAGCAGCTCTGGAATAGTCTTTTATATTAAGAGATGTGCACTTTCAGTCGTACTACTATGCAGCCATGCTGGCGGATGTGCTGTTGCGGGTCTCTTGGGCTATAAATATCCTCCTGGCTCAGATGAAGGATTCAGCTGCAGCCGCCACAGCAAGTGCCCTGCTGGCACCACTGGAAGTCCTCAGGTTAGATTTCAGTCACATGCTCTAAGCAGCAAGACGGCAAGTATGTAAACTTGTAAACCAGGATGATCAGCGCAAATTACATTTTGCTATAATTTAATTTTAAAGTGGCTGCTGACTCATAGGAGAAATATTCAGGATTACATTGTACTTTATGCAATCCATTTTTAAACTGTAAAAAAAAAAAATTTGTAAAAAAAAAAAAAAAAAAGATTATTGGACTACATTTGACAATAAAATACTATTTCCATCTTTCTATTTCAAACTGTCACATTTAATTAAATGTGTAAGTTGCTTTTCATTGTAATTAATTGTGAAATTGGTTGGAGTGAAAATGGTTTTCAGTGTAGGAAACACCAGGTTATTTGACAAATTAGCAGAATATTTATTATTTGATGCATTCACTTCCTTAATCGTTTCTTTTTGTTCAACCAGACGTTTTATTTGGAATCTCTTTCGGATGGAAAACGAGCAACTGAAAAACTGTGAGAAATGTTGTGCTGTTCGAGATTTCTGCAACATCTGGAGGCATCTGGAAAAGGATCAGGACATGCTATCTAAAGACCATCACAAAATCACCACACGTGCCACAATATGCTGTTTACCTCGTCCTAATCACAGGTTATTTTCTGGACAGCTTCTAAATCTTTTCCATCTTTGTAGTTTTTAAAAAGAATTGTTTAATAATTCAAAGAACATAGTCAGTGATATCTGAAGATTGAACAATGTTGTTCTTTTGCAGGGTAAAAGAGACAAAACTGCCTGTTGGGGGAACCGATGCAGAGATTCATCTGTGTGTTTAAGGAAGAAAATCTGTATACGACTAGAACAAAATTCAGTTTGAGATATTTGATAATGCAGGTAGGCAAATGAGATGTTAGATAAGAAAATGATAATCCTATTAACAGTAATGAATTCTGTAACTATCTCTGTTCATCTAGACCTTACCGAGACATTTCACATGTATTGTATTTTCTGCATTCAAGTAAAACTATGCTGACATTTTCCTGTTTCATCCAGGATAAATAAATTTCACTGTAATCAAGCAAAAGTCATTTTTAACAAACAATAATAGGCGTAACCTAATTATCCCTCAAAATAATCCTTTCCTTTATTTCGCTTCCAAAAAACAATCATACAATCATGTTTCAAATGTCCAGACCAGCTGATATGCAAAAAAAAACAAAAAAAAACAGGCAAGCATTTACTATACAGCAGCTTGAGAACAAGAGTAAGATTAAAAAGCTTGAGAGGGAAAACTGAGAGTCCAGGCTACTCTCTAGAGAACTGTTGTTCTCTGTTCAGCTTCCCTTACTGTACTGAACTCAGCAGTCCCACAGTCAGCTTTGTACATAGCAACCCCACTGTCCTGCTGGAGTCAAAGCAGTATAGTTGGTTTCTGAAGCATGTAAGTCGTGTTATATTAGGGAGAGCCTTTGTCCTTCACTTGTTTTGCCATGCAGAAGTCCATGATCCATTTGTTTCTGTAATTGGCAAGAGTATTGTAGTCAGAAATGCCAGCGCTTATGCATCACATGCATTCATAAAAAACGCACTGCAGATTGCCTTAATGTACTGGGCTTGTATATGTGCCGGTATTTACGTATGCTAAGTGGCTTCATTAAAGATCCTTTCAATTTTTTAGGCAGTCGTGTTCAGATGTTTGCATACCCCTTGGGGAATCAGTAGTATTTTTTAAAAATAAGATCATGAAATTTTTTTATTTTATTTTTTTTTATTTAGTATTGCCCTGAAGAAGCTGCATAACAGATATTTGCACAAATTTCTTAAGAACAAAAAAATTACACAAAATTCCTAATCAGACCTTTACGTACCATTGATTCTTAATATTGTGAGTTGCCTCAAGCATCACAGTTTTGCATGAGTCCCTCAATTGTCCAGAGCAGCAAAACTGGATATCAGCATTATATACCCACTGTAGAAAAGAACTCAAATGTGCAGAGCATGCTGAGAAACCAAATAACTTACTGGACCTGGAGGCTTTGTCAAGAACATCTTAACTGCTCAGGACAAAACAGAAACTCATGCACAAATATTGCAGAAGACCTACAAAAAGTCACTGATGCTTGAGGAGGAGAAATATGATATTAAAATCAAGGGTATGTAAACCTTTGAAAAGGAACAGTTGTGTAAATGTAATTATTTTGTCTTGTGGAATAAATGTAAATATCTCTCAAACAGCTTCATAAGGTGAGTAATAAACAAAAATGCAATTGTTATGATCCCTTCTTATTCTTAAAAGAAACAAACATTTTGTAGATTCCTCAAGAGGTAGGTAAACTTGTAATCACAACTGTACTTAATGCAGAAGTTTTTCAGTCCATCCTGGAAAAAATGTTGTATGTCCAGTTCCCATGATCATGCAGCTTTAATGTAATGTTCAGTGGCATGGGAGATTGCCTTTACTGATAATGATCCTTTTTGGTGTGAGAAGCTGCAGACCAGTTTTTAGTAGTATGAAGTGGAGGAAGTCACTGATCGTCTTTTAGTGGTCTCTGTCTGTTCTGTTCCTCTCTCTGTGATCCGGGGCTGCTGGTTGCACGCTCTTTTTCCCCTTTCTTGCTGGCAGGGTTGAGGGCGAGCACACTGGCCGCTCTCTCGGGACTCTCCGGAAGCTTTTCAACTTCCTGCGGGTTGTCTGGCTCTTTGGCTCGGCCTGGCTCAGTCTTGGCTTCTTCACCTTTTTGGGACCTCTCTTCCATATTGAAGTGAGAGCCATTCCTCAGTGTCTCTCTACAGTCTCCATAGAGATGCTGCTCCAGAGTCAGATTTGACGCAGCCAGGTGTTTGAACTCTGACTCAAAGGGAAAGCCACCGCCTGGCTGGGTAGCTCCTTCCACCTGGCTCAGGACCGCAGTCCCCCTGTACACCTCGATTGCCTCCGGAAGCATGGACTTGATCTTGGGAAGCCAGCGTTTGCGAACTCTCCGGGCATTGGTGCACATGTCTGCGGCAATCACATTCATCTCGCTTTCTTTGAAGTTAGGGGCAAAGTTCTGACAATAGACTAATGATAAAACAGAGAATAAAGGAATATTAATGCTTGAAGTCAACATTTAACCTATTTCACTTCCACATGGTAACATGGGACTAAATGTCATTAAGGTGAAACTGATTGGATCACGAAAAGTTGAAATTGGAGGCAAGGAGTTTTGATGAAAAATTTTGAAGACAAACTTTAAAAAAAAAGCAAACCAAGGAATCATGCAAACCCAAACCAAGAACATACATTAAATAGAGTAAATTTTACTTGCTGTAACAGGGTCACTCACGTTTCACTGTGTTGAGTATGCGACTGTCCAGTGGTTTGCGATTTGGATCACAGTTGGAGGAACGTATTCCAGTCCCACAGCTGTCAGCCAGTGTGTTCCTGCAGTCAAAATACCATAGTCAACCACTGGAGGGCACACACACAATATTTTTCCAAAACACCATGCGGTCATTATAGTTATCAGACACGATATACTTAAACATTTGAATGTGAGAACATCGATTCCATCTCTGCTTGGCTATTTTTACTGCAGAACTGAGCTCTTGGCATTTCAGACATTCTACAGATACACATAACACTTGTTACACATCTGTAATGTTTTAGACCTGTCAAAAAAAGCAGCTAGAAGACGTCTCAGCAAGACTTTGTGTTTGACCCCAGCACAGAGGTGACAGTTCATCAGCTGCCCACGAGTCATGAAGACACCAGATCCTTCCACAGCACCAACAACAGAGAAACAAGGAGACCTTAGCTCTGAATCAGTGACTCAAATGACTCAATCTGAACTGATAAATAATTCAGATGGACATGGAGTTTCATTCAGGCCTCACCTGCAATTAGCTCCAGTCTCTCTCCAGGGTCGCCCTCTGTGTAGAGAGCAGGGTGGCAACGGTAGCCGATCTGGCTGATGAGTCCGGCGGGCAGAGCCTCTCTGTCTCCTCCTAACAGCACACAGAAACGGTTCTCCAAGGACAGAGGCAGGGAGGACACCTCCATCTTCTCTTGCACTGGGAAGAGACACAACAGATCACACTCACAGGGATAAATCCGTAGTGTCTTGTGCTGCAATGGAGCAAAAGAGAAATCCATTAAAAGACATTTACTGCCGTAGATCCCGGACGAGCCCCCGAAGATCTTCCCGTTTGTCAGGCTCTCGTACGAGTCGTCTTCAAAGTCCTCCTCCTCGTTTTGGTGAGAAGTTGGGCTGTCTGTGGTCGGGAGGCTAGAGGCACCGGGGCTGGCATGATCTCGGGTCGAGTGCTCGTAAGCATGCATCACGGGTATGATCCCGTTTGCGCCCCCACTTGTGTAGAAAAGAGTGCCATTCCTTGAAGATCTGCCCCGAGGTCCTCTGTCCTCCTCAGAGTGCTTTAGCTCCCCATTCTGAGCACACACCGGGGTCTCCAGCTTCTCTTCCTTAATCTTGCAGACAGTTGTGGGCTGGTCGCCTAGCAACAGGGAGGAGTTGTTGTTGTTTGGGCTCGGGGGATCGTCTGTGGCAGATGTCTGCGAGTCACAGTACGGAGCGCTGGCCTTGAACATGAGGTCCATCCCTCGCTCTACGATGTTCTGGATCTGAAGGTAGCCTGCGGTGTACATGACCATCAGCTGATCGCTGGCACTCACCGTCATCCGGCCCGTGTAGCAGAATGACAGAATCTGCTGGAAGCAGGACGGGGCCACGGACGAGGGCAACTCAAAGAGTGTCTGGGCACTGCCGCTGAACAGGTCACGGAAGTAAAGGCTGCTGGCCGCCAAAACGGCACGGTGGGCCTTGAAAGCCTGTCCGTTGACCATGATGGCCACATCGCAGTGCTGGCCCAGCAGCCGCTGTTCGTTCAGGCTGTCCAGAACAGTGCTGCCGAAGTTTGGAATCTCCATGTGCAAGAGTTGAGACATAATGCCCGTTTCAGATCTCTGGAGAAGACAGGATGTTCTCACCAGACATCTAAGAAAGCAGAAAGTCAAAATGAAGGTGGACCGGCTTGATGAGGTAACAAACAGAAAATGACTAGATTCAAAAGTCACACAATGTTTATCTGGTGCAGACACAGCAGAAAAATGCGACAGAAATGCTGCACAGCAACTCCCTTGGTAAACAGCTCTCTTCACCCCAACATTACTAAAGTCTGCATGTTTGGCAACTCAGCATAAGCTTGCCTGGAGTATTCAAAAGAAGCTGAAAAGTGACCCACAAACCCACCCGCCCACCCTCCCTCTCCACCCCGCCACTACCTGACCTCTATAGCAGAATCTTCCGAGATGAGAGAGAGAGAATGCGGGCAGGCTCCTCACAGCAGCTCAGCATGAGGAAAGGTACCTTGAGAAGCAGAGAGATACGTCTCAATCCGTCCTCTTCCTCCCCGCACAGGACTGAGCCAGCCAGCGAGAGGGAAAGCAAGCGTCTGTGTGCAATCGATGCACCATCTACTGTATGTCACAGAAAGGGGGAGAGAGGCTATAGGCACAGACACAGAGACTAGTGAGAGAGGGGGAGGGAGTGAGACTGAAGGAAAGTCATTTAAGGACACAGAGTGAGAAAGAGAGAGAGAGAGAGAGAGAGAGAGAGATCGAGCGAGAGAGACAGAGAAAGAGAGAGAGCCTGATGCGGATAACTGCCCTGCAGAGAGTAAACGTGTTCATGTGCGATGGAGACAAAAGACAGGCAAGACAGAAAGAGAGAGAGGGAGAGCAATGGCTCACTTTTATTTGAGCGTCAACACACGAAGAAAATACAAGAACAGGAGCGTGCACCCCGGATGCACCAACCCGAACGCATGCAGACACATAATCCATCAGAAGCCATCTCTGCCATGAGCGGCTGCATGCTCAGGATTATTTACATTAAGGGCAGACAAATGGTGTGTGCCAGGAGAGCAGCTCTGCATTGCAGTCCCTGTCACAGGCTGGCATGCTCAGTACAGAGTCTGCATACCCAATCAGATGTGCCAACACGGCATCAGACAGATACTCAACCGATAAGAGAAAGAAAAGAGAGAGACTCAGCCTCAAAGCTGCCCTGAATGTCAGATCAGTACATCAAACCGAGAAGCATTTTAAGGCGGCACGTATTAGACGGATGGCTGAAAGACTGTAGTGTGCAAGTCAGAGTTGAGTACAGAGCAGTGGGGCAGTAAAGCAGCGTCTCTCAGCAAAGTAGGGAAGAAGGCGCTATGCTTCTGTCTCTGACTCACTGGCTTTTAATGCTGAGACGCCAATGGGCTACAGTGTGAGTCAGCGCTATTAGAGATGAACTGCCATGTTCCAGTCTTCTGTCTAATATCAACAGCAAAAAAAATTATAATAAATCAATAAAGTGTAGCAGACACACGCCCTGCGAATGCTGCAAAACTTGATTCCAGCTGTCTGTCTGTTCTCTTTAAAAGCTGTGAAACTGTCAGAATGGGGGGAAAAAAGCAAAACGTGACACATTAAGCTGTCTCTTGAAGAAACTGCCCTTAAACTTTGTTTCCAGTGCCAAATGTACACCGTTGTTGAGGAAAATCTCCTCTTCCAGTGTGAAGAGATGAACATAGCAAGTTATTTTACATTTGGAAAGATAAGTGCCTGTGCAGACATCTGTTAAGTTGACAGCTGGAGCTCTAGTAATAGTTAGTATGGTCACATGTATGATGTCCCTGGGGAGAACAGACTGCAGTCTGAGCTGGTGGGGAAAGGGATACTCCTACTCCATACTGCCTACTAGAGGGCAGACATGGACTTACAGAAATAGAAAACTTAAATGACCTCCCGGTGTGCTTAGACTTGAAGTTGCAGTTATACTGTGTTCTCAGGACGGTACATCCAACTGTTCTCCTCATAAAAGATCATTTAAGAACTGCTCTTCAGAAAACCGTTCTCAAAATAAAGCATATTTACATTACACCCCAAGTTACAGTATATTAAAGTGGTGCTATATAAAACTCTGATGGCTAAAAAACATCAAATACGTGTATGTATCTGCATCGTTGGTAGTTACGAACTAGAAAATGATGGGAATTACATATTTTTATTTGAAAGATAACTTACAGTGTTCTTCATACAAAATACAACAACTCCCCTGAAAGGACAAACTACATATATACAGAACAACTGCACCCAAAAATAGTCTTTAGATAAAAATATAATTCTTAAAGCACTGGAAATAATAATAGTAATTAAATGCAATGCAATTTACAGCCGTTCATTTGGAGCAGCTTAGAAGGCCACCATTATGTGCACGTACGGTCACAACACAGAAGCCGTATTTTATTAAGAACGCTTTATAAATATTCAGCCTCAGGTCCACATTAAAACTGCTCCGTTAGATAGTGAAATTAATATCACAAGCTGAACACATTACAAATCAGTCCACAAACCAAATGCTGATAATGATATTTAAAGTTTTACAATATCAACACATTTTAATTCTAAACTTTGAATCAAAATACTGCTGTAGTATTATATATGTTAAACAATAAACCATCTAATAATCATTTCCATTAGAGTTCAACATATATGGTGTGTCTTCTATGAGCTCTGGATCAGAATGCACTTATTTTTACAGTGACTTGGACAAAAAATAAAAGTATAAAATAATTATTGAAATAAGTTCAGTTCAAAAGAGTCTGTAATCTACGAGATTATCAATAAAGGTTTACAGTATAACTGAGCACAAAAAAGTCTGAAAAATTGACATTTTCCTTTTGTGGAAGAGATTATTGTAGTCATTATAAATCCCTTTCTGCTGAGTTGCACCAATACAAACAATTATGAAGCATTTCGACAGGATTTAAAAGGTTAAAAAAAAAGAAAGAAATTAAGCTTAGCTCTTTTTGTGACTTCACATGCAGACAAAACCGAGGGTTTTTCCACATCTGGTCATTGACAGGCAGTGTTACGTGTCACTGGCCTCTCTGCTAGCGACCTTGAGCGACAGAATAAATCATATTCCCAAGTGTTTTTTGGACCATCAAACAGAAATATGGGGACAGAGTGACTTTCATAGAGAGCGATATATACCCTGTGAGAAACTTAGGATATATTATTTCAATAAAAATCTCTATAAATAATGTAGAATATTCATAAAAATATACTTTGACCTAGGTTGTTACTATAATAAAATAGCTTCTCCTGTTAAATCGTCCTCTCTGTTTGTTTAGGGTTGAGAAATACTCGCTAACAGGTGCTTGTTCACACAGCTAGGCCTGATACACGAGCTGAACCTTCATCAGTCATTAGACAAGTTCTTAATTACAAAACACTTCACAAAAACATCAACAACAATAAGAACCAATAAAACAAAAAGTCATCAAATAAATTAAAAGTCTCCTTAAACACTTGGCAGGGTTTTCATATATTACATTCACATATCCACAGTTCTCCATCGCAGTATTCCGCTGCTATACGTAAGGCCGGTAGTTTCTGACTTTCCATCTCTTTGAGCGAAAGCGGAAGAAGAAAAACATGAACATGAGGAAGACGCAGGAGAGGGCGTAGAGGAGCACGCAGAGACTCATGTCCACGTTGGAGAATCCCAGACCCAGGAACGTCATCCCTGGCCTGGCTTCTATCTGGACACCGACGTGCTTCTCTCCCGCACCATTGGGGTCACTCCTCTTCTGATGTTTAGGAGCGCTGTCAGGAGATGGCTTTAGGTTGTGGTTGAGGTGAAGGTTGCTGTTAGGTTTGGTTATGGCTTTGGGTTTGTCTGGAGCAGGAGGGCCTGGCTCTGGTTGGCTGTTGCTAGAGTATTTTGGGGAGATGTTTGAGGCACCGTAGTGTTGTCTGAGGAAAGCGAGCACCATCTGTTCGTTCCAGACATGAAGGCCTTCTTGCTCCTCATGACATGTGGGACAGAGATCAGGAGTCGGCCATTGAGTCTTAGGAAACATGGGGTCCTCGCTCATTGAACCTGCATAACGAGTGCAATCAGTTATGAGGGTAACCTCTGCTAGCATGTTTATGAGAACTTTACATTTATAGTTTGGACATGAAAATATCATTGTAGTTCTTGAATTTCTTCTTGTGCATCAATGAAGTCTTTCCTTCTTTCTTCTTCCTGTCATAATTTCATTCTTTCTACCTTTCCCTCCATCCTTCCTTCTGGTCCCTCTACTTTTTTTCTTCCTTCTTTTCTTTCCTGCCCCATTGTTCCTTCCTACCGTTTTTGCCTTTTCTTCCTTCACTTCTTGTTTCCTGCCTTCTTGCTTTCTCCCTTCATGTGTTTTCCCTTCCAGTCCTAATTGCATACTTTCTTCCCTTCCTACTTCCCGATATTTATTTCTGTTTTCTCCTTTTTTCTTTTCTCTTTCCATTCTATCTTCTTTGTTACCATTTTTCCTTCTTTCTATCACCTTTGCATTCCATCCTTCATGTCTTTCCTCCTTTCTTGCTTCCCGTCCTTCTTACTTTCTCCCTTCATGTTTTCCCCCCATCCTTTTTTGTTCTATTCTTTTTCCTTCCAGTTCTAATTTCATTCTTTCTTCCTTTCCCTTTGCTTTCTCTCCAGTGCTTCTTTTTTTCTTCCTTACTTCCTATACATGTCCTTACATCATGTCCTTATTTCATGTCCTTTCTTTCTTTCTTTCTTTCTTTCTTTACTACAGTTGAAACGTTTGGGGTTGGTAAGATGTCTCTGTTGTTTTTGAAACAATTCTCTTATGCTCATTTGATAAAAAAAAAAAAAAACAGTAAAACAGGAATATTGCGAAATATTATTACAATTTAAAATAACTGTTTTCTATTTGAATATTTTCCATTTTAATTTATTAATTTAATGGCAAAGCTGAATTTATCAGTAGTCATTACTCCAATCTTTAGCATCACATGATCCTGCAGAATCATTCTAATATGCTGATTTGCTCCAAAAACATTTCTTATTGTTCTAAACATTGAAAACGATTGCACTGCTTAATATTTTCGTGGAAACTGTGAAACATTTTTCAGGATTCTTTAATGAACAGAAAGTTCAAAAGAACAGAACTGATTTGAAATGACAATATTTTGTAACATTCTAAATGCATTTAATTTTAAATGATCAATTTAATGTGTCTTTGCTGGAAAAAAAAAAAAAAAAAACCTTACTGACCCCAAACCTCACTAATGTATATATTTTGTCACTCACGAGTAACTAAATGCACATTTGTGCAGTAATTTTTCTGTCTTACCTGACAGTCTTGCATTAACCTGGTTGTGTTTTCTCCACAGCCACAGTACTGCCCCATCAACAGTTTTGACCTGGTTCAGAGACTCCTGAGCCATTTCCTCAAAATGCTTCCCACACTCCTGGCAACCAAAGAAGGTCCCAATGTAGCGACGCATGGTTTGAAGCACTGCCAAGGGATCATCCTCAAACCCTGAGAGGAAGAAGGTGGGTTTAAATTAATTGTAGCAATGAAGAACAGGAACTAATAGAAAACATCTACCAAATGAATGTGCTGCTTGCTACAGACCAAACAGCAACATATTAAATTATTATATTACAGAATTATTTATACTGAACGTTTAGTCTCAATTTGCTAATCTACAATAACAACGGATGAGATCATCTCAAACATGTTTCAGAAGGGATTTCCCCGCTCATACCAGTGTTGGCTAGAGCATCGGGTCGGTTGGCAGCTTGCACAGTCAGAACGTGAAAGAGAGTCCAGAGGGAGCAGGGATATCCTCTTAGTGCCACACTACTACCCTGGCATCCAACCCACTGCACTTGCTCACTCAGGTACAGCCCTGAGATCTGAGAATAATACAAACAGAGCACCAACATACTGATTTATGCTTCTGTCACATACACAAAAAAACGACTAAAAACTTACATGTCATCATCAGGCAAGAGACTTTATGAGATGCATTATGCAATAAGTTGTTTAGTGGGTGACAGTCTTACCCTCATCTTGTTGTTAACCAAGTCCAGGATAGCATTGTAGGGGATCTTCTCCAAAGGTAAACTGACTAGCCATTCTAGCAATGTCTCGAGAAGTTTCACCACAGATTGGCGACCTGGAAATAGCTACAATCAAATGGGCCAAGTAAGATATAACCCTGTAAATTTCAATGCTCTAATGAAAACAATTCTAGTGAGAGAAAACAGCTCAAGTGCAAAGAAAAATTTGTGTTTGTGTTATAACGCTACCTTGGCGACAACGGTTACAAAGTCCTTGAAAGTTTTTAGTTCTTCTCCTTCTAAGGTCTTGTGAGTGGCCAGTTCAACTCTCAGTAGATAATGTAAGCCAGATTCCAGATCTACCATGTATACCTTAGACCTGAAGAAACATTAATATTGGTTAAATTAACAGCAAGCCAAAAAACCTATGGGTGTTCATTTTTTAAAACTACAGACATTTGGACTACTTCACTTTTTACAGGAAATTTACACTACTGTTCAAAAGCCTGGGGCTGGTAAGATTTTTATTATTTTTTAAGAAGTCTTTTGTGCTCACCATGTCTCCATTAATTAAAAATACAGTAAAAACAGTTACATTGTGAAATACTATTACAATTTCACTATTTAAAATAACTGTAATAATAATATATTTTAAAATGTAATTTATTTTTGTAATGGCAAAGCGGTATTTTCAGCAGTCGTTACTCCAGTCTTCAGTGTCACATGATCCTTCAGAAATCATTCTAATATGCTGATTTGCTGCTCAAGAAATGTTTCTTATTATTATCAACGTTGAAGACAGTTGTGCCGCTTCATATTTTTGTGGAAACAGGATTTTTTTTGATGAATTTGATGAAGTTCAAATCAACTGCATTTATTTGAAATAGAAATCCTTTGTAATTTTTTACTTTGATCAATTTAATCTGTCCTTGCTGACTCCAAACTTTTGAACAGTACTGCATATATCAATAAAACTCACTTTTCAAACTCTTTCCATTCCACCTGGGTTCCCTGTCCATTATTCCCAGGCTGAGGACGCTGCAGGGACGAGGTGGACTGTTTTCGGTGTACTCCAGGGAGGAGTTTTAGGAAGGAGGAGAAGAAAAAGCGTAGCCTCTTCTGACTGTTAACACAAACAAAAATGTATCAAATGCACATAAACAGGACTTCTATTTGAGAGTTAGACCAAAATGAATTGAGCAGAGGCCATTAACATACACATTCATGACAGTGTGTGTGCCGTTGGGATAGAAGAGGTACGCTGAGGGAACTGAACTTATCCCTAGTTTCTCCATTAGAAGTTTGTCTGAGCTCAGAGCTCTCTTCACTGCCAAACCCTCATATGGCATTAGGTCCAAAATTACCTAGTTAAAAAGAGCACAAAACATTAAATTAGAGCATTACAATTCTAGCTACATCACTAATTATGCCTAAAGGGGTCATTTAGATCATCATCTTCTCACCCACTCATCATTTGAAACCTATGTTATTTTCCTTTTTCCATGGAACACAAAAGGAGTTTGGTTTATTGGATTGTCTAAGCCAGTGGTTCTCAACCTTTTTGACTCAAAGACAATATTCAAAGACTATTAGTTCTTAAAATGTCTTAACTTTTGTTTTTAGCATTTTATTTTAAGATTTATTGAGAGCCACTGGTTTAAACTGCTTTCTTATTCAGCAAAAGTAGACTACAACCATCAAGCACCAAAAAAGAAAAAAAAAGCACCATAGAAGTGTTATGTGTGTATGTTTTAGGTTTTCTAAGACAATACAATAGCTTTATGTAAAGAACAGACCTATGTTTCCGTGATAATCTTGCTTTCTGCTAGTTCTGATCTGGTCCAGTCATGTTACACAGGAGAACTTCTTTCTTTGCACACATTTATAAATATGTGTGTTTCCTGGAAATTTGCTAGTGGCATCCTCTACCATTTCAGCTACACAAGACTTTAGACCTGTAGTGTATCATGAATACGCCATGTTTGAATATAGGGAACATATCAGCAGGATGAAAGTGAAATTAACCTTGTACTTTCCTCACAAAACTACTGTACAGCGTTACAGGAATTATAGTGAATATACTTTTCTAATATAATACTTTTATTATATTTTTGGAGTTTGACAATGTCTATCTACGCAGCAAAGAGCAGCCTGGACATTCTTCTTTTTTGTGTTTTTGACTTCTTTGCGTTCAATGAAAGAAAGTCATACTAATTTGAAATGGTGGTGCACAGATCATGGGAATTGAGACCAACTACCATTTTTCTTTTTCAAAAAGTCTCTTGCCATTAATTAATTTTTTACACACATTTGCATTTTTTCCCCTTCTATTTGTACAGCGATTCAGCAGAATGACTATAGTCACCCTTGAATGGACACATTACAGTTAATTTAATATCAATAAAAGAAAATGCCATACATATCTGAATTAAGGTATGTCTCATCTAAAGTGAATGCTTACAACAACAAATTGCCCACCGGTGCTGCAATGTCATGCTTACAGCACTGAGAAAAACTTCAGCAGAGTTGTAGTGTATGTGTGAATTTGTGCCCGTCTTAATTATATATAAATGAACTGAACTGAAAAATGATCGGCTGATAAAAATAGCATTGGCCAGTAACAATCAGTTTGGAAAGACACATGGGTGAGTAAATTATCACATCTGAAAAAAAAAAAAAAAAAAAGATTAATTAAACATTTTTGTATGTATGAGAAATTGACAACCATTTTTCATACCTCTCTTCCTATATAAGAGTCTTTTTCCTCAACTATAACTGCAGTGTAGAACTCTGTTTTCTTCCCCATTAAGGACAGGATCTCCTCAGACCTGCAACAGATGACAAACTCAATGTTTCTAAAGAGGAAATGGAGACGTACTCAATTTATGTCTAGAAATGAAGCCCTAAACAAACATTCCTAATTTCCCTCTGGAAGCTGGAGACAGAAAATGTTAAATTTTAAAAACGGCTGAAATTGAACATGCATGTGAAAATGATTTAAAATGGGTGGTAGATTTGGGCACCTGGCAGGGTCAAGTGGTGGGCAGCCCACAGGCCAGTCTTGTTTTGTGTGGTTTTGGAGGAAGTTCACCATCAACTGCCTCACTGTCTGAAGCTCTCTGTCAGCCCCTATCAGTACACAAATAAAACAAAATCCGAAATTCAAGTAGCTCCACAGTTATTACAATCACTGCAACAATAATAACTGACAAAGCTAAAATGATTAAACCTACCACGATATGTCTTCCCATAATCGTTTGTGGTGTCATGTGCCTTAAAATACTAAAAAAAAAAAAAAAAGAAGAAGAGAAAAAAAGAAATTATTCCCAAATGAAATTTCTAAAACAATAAAACATGTCCTATATATGTCAATTTTTACAGTGTCCTAACCAGGCATGTTTCTGGCAACAAGAAATTTGATAAGGGTGTAATAATACATTTGTCTATTGTATTATTACGCTGGTTTCAGGTTTACATGACCTCGATCAAACAAAGACAAGACAAAAACAGATAGAAAGGAAAACAGGGACCTCATTTTTTGAAAGTTAACTTGCCACAGCATCTTTAAGCATTCAATAAACAGCATAGGAAACATGAAGCAATTAATGCATGAATTCAAAGATGCAACTTTTCCGAAAAGTTTTATACTGTGCAAACACAGTATAATAGGCTGTCAGCATGATAATGAAAAAAAAACAAAAAACAAATAGATAAAAATAAATGATCTAAATCCAAATAATCCAGTCAGCCTCTCCAATTGGCTAGTCTGTTTATAGACAACTAGATGACTAGGTGACTATTGTAAATCATCCATAATATATGAACATTTTTTATATTAAATGTACAGCATTATAGAGCATGATTTTGGACCAATACGATTTCTCTATGGCAAAAACTAAACAAAAACATGCTTGGAGTACACGTTCTGCATGATGTATTCTATTAAAATGCCATTAGAATTCCCCCATACTTAAAGATGTATGGGCCAAAAATGCCAATTATGAGTTTTTGTCTTATATTTTACATTATATGATATAGTTAAGCAATATCACTCAAATAATAGTGCTGTTTTTAATCGATTATCAGTACAGCTGAAAATGCTATATTGATTTTATATTCACATTTTATACACAATAATATCATTATTGTCTGTTTTTGTTCTACTTGCCAGCAAAAATGGTTCCAAACAAATCTACAGCTGAACTGTTGTGCAACTCCAGTAACTGGAGATGTTACTGAATGTATCTGTATTTTTAAACACATCAAGTGAGTCAATGATTCAACGACTCATTCATAAAGACAATCTCTTTTTTCATTCCTGTATGAATCAACTGTTGAATGGACTGACTGAATGAATAACTCATTGACTCACTTATTAAGACAGTGATTGCCAAAACTTAATGACAGTTTTAGTTTCATATGTAAAGTGTTATTTATTTTTTTTAAGGACATCTAATGATTTTTTTCAATATCGTACACCCCTAGTCATTATTTACTGTATTGGTTGAATCTGCTGAAAGAATAAATAAAATCATTTGCACAAACATACCCTGAAGGTGGGGTAGAAGTGGATTCCAAACTCCTTGCAGATGTCAAAGTTCTTCTCAAGAGCACAATCCAGAACCCCTATCCGAATGGCCTGTGCCCAGTCTATGAGAGTAGAGAGACACATCACACATTTCAAAAACACAAAACAATACAAATCTAAACTTAAAGAGAAATTCTATCATCAAGTACTCACCCTCACATTGTTCCAAACTAGGGCTGCACGATATATTGCATGCGATAGTCATGCGCATCTTATCAGTAAAGCCGGTTCTGTGATTACAAATAAATCTCTATCACCTGTTTTCAGATGGAGTGGCATTTAATACACAGAGCTGTAGTTCATTGACAAGCTACGCAATTCGCGCTCAAAATCGCAGATGCATCGCATGCGATAGTGAATGTGATATTGCGTAGCTTGTCAGTGAACTATGGCTCTGTGTATTAAATGCTGCTCCATCTGAAAACAGGTGATAGAGATTTATTTGTAATCACAGAAACGGCTTTACTGATGAGATGCGCATAACTATCGCATGCGATATATCGTGCAGCCCTATTCCAAACCCGTAAGACTTCTATTCATCATTTAATGAAACCTGGGAGATTTCTGTCCCTCCATTCAAAGTCCATTCCAACTTCACTCAAATCACATCAAATGCATATGAATCAAGTCCTTTAAACCAAATCTTCTAAAGTCACAGAATTGCTTTACAATCTCTTTCTGAACTTGTTGAAGCGACTTGTTGAAGTCAAAGTTTTGACATAATGGACTTTTAATGGAGTGACACACTGTATATTTCCCAGTCATTAAAAAAATATGTTCATCAGTGTTTCAAAGATGAACGAATGTCTGATGGCTATAGAAAGACATGGGGGTGAGCAAATAATGACATAATTTTCATTTTTGGATAAAATTACCCCAATTTAAATCAACTGATGAAGTACCAAATTATGTCAATACTTGTTTTCTGTTTAATAATGCTCTTTTTAGACATTTCAGCCCTAAAGTGAAGAGGTAGAAGAGCATTTGTAGAGACTTGTGCCCAGTAATATTTCTTGATTTGTGTTGTAAAACACAAGCTGACATCCACACTGAAAGTTTTATCCTTGCTGGCACCCAGAAGATACCCTAAGTGGAGAGGTAAAAGGATCTCTGGCAGGAAGCCTAAAATCATTTTATGCATTACATGGTTTTGAGCTTTGACATCATGTAGATATTAAGTCTCTTAAACATAAAACTTTGTGAGACGAAATATAGTCGTACTGCCTCAAAGCATGATTTCATACGGAGTTTCTGCAGCCAGGTGGTTTGTTTTTAACGCAAACTCATAAACTGAACAACTGTCAAATCTGTGTCAGAAAGATGAAGCAGATGGGGTGTGAAGAAGGCAGCTGATATAAAAATGTTTGGATGAGAGAGAGGAGGGACAGTCAGGGGCATGTTAGCCCTCTATTCTTCACCTGAGGGTGGGACTCTGTGGGTTTTGAGATGTGTGGGGGAATGCACAGCGGGGTCGCGTCCTCACAATAGGGCCATCTGACCCTCATTGTGAAGGTAACAGCTGGTAGGCGGCCACTCGAGAGCCACCCAGCTGACAGCTTGTGCCAACAAAGGCAGACTGAAAGGATTCAACAGAAGACTTGTCCTCGCAACATTAGTCATCCAAAGGCCATAATAATCCCTTCCTTCCCAGTCCAGTGAAGAGGAAAAGCAAAGCATGGCATTCCAGAACATATATACTATATACTATACCCTGTGATACGATAATGACACATGCATTCGTGAGTCAGCCATATGCTTGTCTAATTACCAAAAAAACACCACAAAAATACTTTAGCATAAGAACAGGGTAATCATTTAGTACCATAGTCGCAACATCTGCCTGCTCATTGAAAAGCTGGGATTTAGGATCCCATTCAAACCTAGAAAAAAATTAGTTTTCAGGATTTGGGGGGGAAAAAAAACAACAACCTGGTCTCATGACAAAAACACACCTCTAGGAACTTTTTTGCGAGACGCGAAATACATACCACTGTGTACGTTTCGTGACATATTCAATGTGAAATGTCCACTTAAAGAGTGGCGCTTAAAGAGTGTTCTGTTTTTTTTCACCAGAACAGATGAACGTACCTATGGTACGTTTAATATGACATTGGTTTTGTATGCGTCACCGCAGTTCTAATTTGAAATGTCCGTTGAGTGGCGCTGTAAGTATAATCCTCCGTGACGTTTTAAAATAACGTACCATCTACACTACACGTAAACTTACCCGATAGTATGATCAAAAGCGAATGTGTGATGTAAAAACACAATCGCAAGCATGACGTTTTAGCTTGTTTTTTGATCTCTCATCTTTCAGCTCTTTCATTGTGAGTCATGTTTTTGACGGGATTTGTACCCAAGAATTCCGCATCCTAAGTCCAATTCCGTGCCGGCTGAGCTACCGAGCAAGCATGCTACGTCTGGAAAGTGAAACATATGGAGCTGTAATCATAACTGTGTACTAAAATGATTACAAGTGCACACTGTTTTACCGGCTGTAATATTAATTTCTGCTGGAAACTGCAGTGATATGTATTTATTGGTACTATTTGGAGCTGTAATCATAACTATGTATGAAAACTATTACATGTGCTTGCTGTTTTACCGCCTCTAGTGTTCATTTCTGTTGGAAACTGCAGTGACATGTACTTATGTACGTATTTCACGTCTTGCAATATGTACGCATTTCGCATCTTTCAAAAAAGTTCCCAGAGGTACGTTTTCCTCATGAGACCAGGTAGGGAAAAAAAATAAAATAAAATAAAAGTTACGCCCAGAATTGAATTCTGTCATCATTTATTTACCCACATATCATTCCAAACTTTCTTTCTTCTGTGAAACACACAGTAAAAGAATATATTTTGAGAAATGTCTCGGCGTTTTTGTCCATACATTGGAAGTCAATGGTCACCAAATCTATTTGGCTACATTCTTTAAAATATCTTCTTTTATGTTTCACAGAATAAAAGGTTTAAAACAGGTTTAAAACAACATAACTGATGACAGAATATTGATTTTTGAGTGAACTATCCCTTTAAGATTACTACTAAAATTTTCTTTGAATATAAATTGTAAAAACAAAAATGGTTGTTGAAATGAAAACTCATTATAGATGTCGGACACCAGTGAGAGAGAACTCTGAAACTGTGACATTGATGGTTTAAAAACTGACCCTACCTAATTTCAAAACACTACCACGTTTAGCATCTTTGTGACAAGGTGTTAAATGCATTTGCCCTCATTTAGATTAAACATGTCAGTCTACAGTGACCTTTTCATCACAGTCACCCTTCACTGACTGCACCCAACACAAGTGGCTTCCTCCAGAATACCATCAGTCCTTTAGCTCAGAGCACGGCAGGCACGTAGCACTGCTGTCTAAGCATTTTTATGAGCAATTAGGCCGGTCTTGTAGCTCTAAGACGGTCTAAAGAGAGAGTGACTGTTAATCCCATTATTTATTCAGAGTACCTTGAGGAGCCCCAGCTTGACCAGAGGTGGGCTTTCCCCATCCAACCAGAGCTGCTTACAGAAAACACTCATCAAAACCAGCAAACAGAAAATGAAAGCAACAAGAGGAAATCTTTAATCCAGTCTATCAGGACTAAGCCTCTAAAATCTAATTCATCAACACATACAGTACAGTAGAAGTTTGGTCGGATTACTTATGTTGAGTTTTTGTTTTCAGATCATGAAATGTTTGGAATGACACGAGAGTAAGTAATTAATAACAGAATTTTCATTTTTGGGTGAACTTTCCCTTTAACCTTAAGAACTGGAACAAATTGATTCATGAACAGATCATTCAGACCAGTTTTGTGAACCAGCTCAACTGATTCACTGAAGAGATCTGACTCAAAAGAATGAATCATTCACAGTTTGAACATCGCAACTGATCTCACAAACTTGTGTCAAATAACGACTTAAATTCTGGCCTTTTGTCACACAAATCTTTGATATTAATATAGTGCACAAGCCACATGAATGACTTATGCATTTATGTTGGTGTTGTGTTATATCTGGAGATTGACAGCTCAATCATATTAAAAAGTATGGCCAGAATAATATTCCACAGAACAGAAGTCATACACGTTTGGACCAACAGGAGATCTGTGTGACAAAAAGCCAGAATTTAAGTCATTATTCGAAACAAGTTCATAAGAGCAGGTGCAATGTCCAAACTGTGAATGATTCATTCTTTTGAGTCAGATCTCTTCAGTGAATCAGTTGAGCTGGTTCACAAAACTGATCTGAATGATCTGTTCATGAATCAGTTTGTAAATAACGACACCATTTTCAGTTTGGCTAATCTATACCTCTAACCCCCGGTTTCACAGACAAGGCTTAAACCTAGTCCCAGACTAAAATGTAAGTCTGAGCTGTTTCAACTGAAAGAAACTTGCACTGACTGATCTTGAAATATGACGCATGTTTATCTCAAGCCATGTTTATAAAAAATACTTTAATGTCTAATTGAACTATGGCCTAATCCTGGCTAAATCTAAGCCCTGTCTATGAAACCAGCCTTAAGTGTTAAAAAAAATATTAAAAGATGACTAAAAATAAATAAACTGTACACTACCTGGAGACATTTATCTGACAGTGTGTGTGTAGTGGGTGAACATAAAGGCCTTGAGCGCAAAGATAAACACAGAAAACAGTCAGCAAAAACCGTGCATTTACAAGCAGGTGTATCAACAAACCAGGGATTATTATCGACTTCCCATGCAGGTCCTCCTGTGTACTTAAATCCAAATGCACAAAAACACTATAAGCCTCATTAGGCGAAACCCATGTGATAATGTACAAGGAAATAGATTTACACCATTTAAAATGAAAACGAAAATCAGTTATTGCAGAACAAGCCAAACAGAGAAACTAACAAGTACTTATAAATTAAACGCAATACCATGATTTAGGTCTTGAACTAACTGACATTACCATGATAGTACCATATGTATTCGTGGAGATATGGATATGTCACTCAGTGCCATGGAGTAAATCACTTTGATATACCATGCATTCCCATCTCCACAGCAAGGATGAACATCCCTAAATAACCTCTTTCCATATTATTATTTGGAAAAACTCGGGTGCCTGAAGCGAATGCCTTAAAACGTTTAAGGAAATGTTACTGTGCTTCCCCAAGAGAGCGAATAAACAGGAAGATGATGATACAAAGTCACCTACCCTTCACGTCTCCGGCCAGCGCTTTCCATGTCGGCGAGTACTGGATACAGTGTCCGCACCACGAGGAGTAGAACTGAAGCAGCCAGGCGCTGGAGGAGTTCAACACGGTCCGCTTCAGGCTGTCGCTGCTCAGGATAACCACCGGATCCTCCTCAGTGTACAACCGAGCCGACTGAGCCAGTCCGAACAGCAGCCCCAACAGAACACCGAGCTTAACGCAAAACACCACGGCCATTGGAGGCGACGGAAGAAACGCCATACAATTTAAAACCGCTCACTTAAATGAATTCTCCACATTCAGACTGATTCTGCTCGCTCCTATGGATGACTACATTTAGTAGAGACTTGAGTCTTCTAGAGCGTCGTCACTGCGCTACGAGGACGCAGGAGCCTATCTTGCGCATCCTATCTGCGTATGGACGACGCATATCACGTATGTGGCGCGTTTACGGAACAACAGTTCTTTGGTGGTGCTCTACTATAAGCAAAAAAAATTAATAAACAACAAAAAAAAATTCTATCAAAAAAATAAATACACAAATAATATATATATATATATATATATATATATATATATATATATATATATATATATATATATATATATATATATATATATATATATATATATATATATATATAGACCACAAAACCAGTCTTAAGTAGCACGGGTATATTTGTAGCAATAGCCAAAAATACATTGTATGGGTCAGAATGATTGATTTTTCTTTTATGCCAAAAATCATTAGGATATTAAGTAAAGATCATGTTCCATGAAGATATTTTGTAAATTTCCTTCCGTAAATATATCAAAACTTAATTTTGGATTAGTAATATGCATTGCTAAGAACTTCATTTGGACTTTAAAAGCGATTTTCAAATAGTTGTATCTCTAAATATTGTCCTATCCGAACAAACCATTCATCAATAGAAAGCTTATTTATTCAGCTTTCAGATGATGTATAAATCTCAATTTAAAAAAAATTGACCCTTATGACTGGTTTTGTGGTCCAGGGTCACACACACGCGCGCACACACACACACACACACACACACACACACACACACACACACACACACACACACAGAGTTCTTTATATTCCTTTTTAACATTATTTAAATAAATCATCACAAATGTTGCTAAGAATGAAATATATTTCATCTTTATTGTACTGTAGTTTATTGTACAGAAACACATAGAACTGATTTTAAAAATCGTTAAAATAATGATTGACATGATGAATGATTAAAGGCAATGATTAAATCTCACAAAACATGTTCATGTAACATATAGCATCCCAGAATAAAAAGAAAAAAAATATTGCATACAGAAAATATTTTGACATGTTTGTTCACATTGTATGACCATTAAGCACATTTTGTCCTGAAATTCTCATTTATGCAATAAATCAGTACATTTAGTTTAGAGTTTTTTGTAATTTCTATTTTTCTCCATGATGATTTGCATTAGATTCTCATTGCTGTAATAAAGTGTTATTTTTTAATTTATTAGAGTAAACAAATAGCTGTGATACATAACTTTTTTACTTAAATCAGATATTAAAGGCAGTACAATGTTAATATGGTAAATGATATCTAATATCTTTAGAATTTCAGTAATGAGATTTTTTTTTTCATTGCAGTAATTGCAAAAGTGGAAATTATGTGAAAATGTGCTTAATTGTCATGAAAATTTCATAATACAATTAAAACTGCCCTAACTGTCCAGTTTTATGGGTTTATGTTCTTCAAGCAAAATATCATTTGGGAAATATGATTTGGACATGCTCTTGACAGGATTTGTGAGATTCAACCAAAAAGAAAACAACATATCAACATATCAAAGAACATATCAGAGATACAAATATGAAAATGTCAAGATTCTAAAACTTGTCTTTTAATTTGAAAAGTGCATATGATTTAGGGCTAATATTGTGTCATCCAAAAGAAGGCTGAAAATCTCCTCAGTCAGATGCATTTTCACAGTGTACTGGTCAGCTCTGTAGTCTAGCCAAGTTCTCTCCTCATTATGAAGGTCCTGAATCTAGAAATATATATATTAAAAAAAAAGACAAAATCAGACATTTCAATCATTTTCAGTTCTACCATTTACTGCAATCTTAAATAATATTTGAGCTAAAGTTACTCCAAGACCACTAATTTTACAAGCAAGCATATTATTATAGGAGTGCCTTTACACACACCAGTATAAAGTCCACTCTGTCTCTCTTGGCATACCAGTATTTGCACAGTTTTTGGAGCATCTCTGTCATCTTTTGCTCGCTTCGCTCTAAATTCAGAATTTTCTGTATCTCTTTTCTCACAGCAGCCTGCAAATAACATTATAGTAACACAATGTAAATGTTCTTTAAAGTACTTTCATCAAAATTAAATAAACAACAACAACAACAAAAAAACTAAATTAAATTAAATAATTCTACAGAAAAAAATCAGTAATAAAATAAAACAAAAACTTTGCATGAATATTATTTTTTAAAGGTTCATACAGCTCATTGCAAATTGTTTTACCTTTAAAAATGTGATTGAAATTTGACTGGATTGCAGAGCTGAGATCACAGATTGATCATTTATATTCTGGGAAGATTGTTTTGTCCTTAACAGATCACCCCAAATCTCATGAAGTACATCAGATGTTAACTGAAAGATCACCTACAGTGTAAAATAAACAAGGTTTAGATTAGAGTTTTGTTTCTATCATTCATTTACAATTTTTATAGTCATTTGTTATGAACACATTCCTATAGACTAACCTGCCGATAGTGTTTGCGACTATCATCGTCTAATAAATAGCTTGGTGTTTCATAAAGGTCGAGAGTGTCTTCATTTGCTTGGCCACACAGAATCTCCACTGCAGCGTCCACTAATCTGTACACGATGCCGTCTTCATGGGGTGGCACCTTTATCTTTGGTGGCATGTCAGGTTGGGCCTGATGCCACTGCTCCAAGACACATGGCATAAAATGACCATCCTCACCTTTTCTGACATCCTGAATATCAAAGAGAAAAGTGCAATAATAGTAAACAAAAAATGACATTTTTCAATGATTCGAATTTCATGCAGACATGAAATGCATGCATGACAACTTACAGTATCTGTAGATTGATTGTCATGCAATGCTTTAATCCTTTGTCTCTTTCTATTATCCTGAGCACAGTGAACTCCATCTTTATCCAGCTCTTCTGTCAGCTTAGCATGATACCTGTTTTGATGGAGCTCATTATGATGGAGCTCAAAGTCGGTCTGTAATATACAGGTGCTCAGTGATAGGTACAACTGCCGTATGCTATACGATAAAGTTTGTGAAAACAATAGGTACACAAAAATGAAAATTCTGTCATCATTTAATCATTCTGTTATTAACACCTGTATGACTCTGTTTGCAAGAATGTTGATGCTGCTCTTTTCTATACAATGAAATCATACAGTGAACATAGGCTGTCAAGCTCCAGTAAGGACAAATAGCATGTCAAATCAGTACATAAATCTTACACTATTTCAAGTTTTCCAGGTTTTCTGAAGCTTTAAGTTGCCCATAGATTTGTGTGAGGAACTGACATGTTGAGTTTAGTTTACTATTATTCTAGTCCTATACAGTGTATACTGTAATAGAATAGAACAATAAAAAAGACTGTAAGCAATAAACACTCAAAATATGACAATAAAGTCCCAAAGATAACAGACAATAGTAGGTCAGGGGTTAAGGTACATACTGTATAGTTTAATGCTTTGTCAATCTACAGCAGTAAAGCGCAAGGTTTGATGTCAGTGAAACACCATTGGTTCTTGTGTGTCTTTGTAACCGACTGTATTGTGATGTGTCAGTTTTTGTGGTACTTTATGTAGCTTTCTTTAGGCTTGACAGCCTCTGGTTATTGTACATTATACTGTTCAAAAGTTGTTGTTTTTTTTTAAAGAAGTCTGCATTTATTTTATCAGCAGTCAACAGTAATATTGTGAAATATGTGACCCTGGACCACAAAACCAGTCATAAGGGTCAATTTTTCGAAATTGAGATTTATACATCACTTGAAAGCTGAATAAATAAGCTTTCCATTGATGTATGGTTTGTTAGGATTGGACAATATTTGGACGAGATACAACTATTTGAAAATCTGGAATCTGAGGGTGCAAAAAAAAAAAAAAAAAAAAAATATTGAGAAAATCGCCTTTAAAATTGTCAAATGAAGTTCTTAGCAATGCATATTACTAATCAAAAATTAAGTTTTGATATATTTACAGTAGGAAATTTACTAAATATCTTCATGGAACATGATCTTTACTTAATGTCTTAATGATTTTTGGCATAAAAGAAAAATCAATCATTTTGACCCATGCAATGTATTTTTGGCTATTGTTACAAATATACCCCAGCAGCTTAAGACTGGTTGTGTGGTCCAGGGTCACATATTATTACAAATTAAATTGTTTTCTAGTTTAATATATTGGTAACACTTTAGTATAGGAACCAATTATCACTATTAACTAATTGCTTATTAGCATGCCTATTATTAACATATTGGCTGTTTATTAGTACTTATAAAACACATATTCTGCATGACCATATTTTACATCTCTAATACGTAAAACGTAACAACTACCTTACTAACTATTAATAAGCAGCAAATTAGGAGTTTATTGAGGCAAAAGTCATAGTTAATGGTTTGTTAATAGCGAGAATTGGTTAAAATAAAGGGTGACCAATATATTTTAAAAGTAATTTTAAAAGCATTTTTTTCCTTGTGATGGCAAAACTGAATTTTTAGCAGCCAGTCTTCAGTGTGACATGATCCTCCAGAAATCATTCTAATATGCTGATTTGCTGCAGAAAGAAACATTTCTTTTTATTATTGTTGTATTATCGTTATTGTTGAAAACAGTTGTGCTGCTTATTATTTTTTTTTTTGGAAACTGTGATACATTTTTTTTTCTCAAGATTCTTTGACGAATAGAAAGTTCAAAACAGCATTTTTTTTTAAAATAGATTTTATGAATGATTTTATTGTTAAAAAAAATCGTACTGACCTAAAATTTTTGAACATTAGTGTACATGCTTTCACTATATGCAAAAGAGATACATTTATCTTAACATCTCCTTTTACGTTCCTCAGAAGAAAGAAAGTCAAACAGGTTTGGAATGACATGAGGGTGATTAAATGCTTCCAGAATTTTCATTTTTGAGTGCACTGTTCCTTTAAGTGCTTGGTGTTACTTACTCTTGGCGATGGCATTTCAGAGGGATGTGAAAGTTTTCTTGCTCCATCTGATGTGTCTTCCTGAGGTTCTTTTTGCCATGTGCGTGTGGTGTTTGTAGGTATGGTCTCATCTCTAGGAGGACACTGACTATATGTATGTCCTCTTTGTCCATCTGCCGATGACGTGTTCTTCTGTTGTTTATCTCTCTTTGCCCTAGGCTGCTCCTCATCTGAGAATGGATCTTCGTCCACCCCAGTTTCTACATCACTACTATGTTCTCTGTGTATATGAGCGATGTCCTCGGCTCTGACCAGGACACCCTGGCTTTTTTCGCAGCTGAAGTACTTCACACCTCTAAAAGTTCCATTGTGGTTTCCATTAGGGGCGTCCAAAGCAACACCAGCCCAAAACCCATTCGCAAACGCCGTGAGGCCTTTATATTTCAGCACACCTGGTCTGGAGTTACACACAAGAACTCTGTCTCCAATTTGAAAGGAGGACAATGGATCTGAGATTTCATTTCTTGCATCTTCAGGAAGTGAGCTAGTGTACTCCGAACAGTCGTTTTCCTCTGCGTCCTCACATAGAGCTCCATTAGTATCATCGTTTACCTCCTTTTCCCTCAGACTGTTAGAGTCTAGACTCTGAGACTCTTTTCTTTTCAGAGAGAAGTCCACAGGGAGAGGAGGGAGGTTCTCGCTGTTAATTGAGAGATCTTCTACAGAATCAGGTGGAGCTGGAAGTTCCTCCTCACTGGTCCATGTAATAATCTCAAAGGCAGGAGGAGGAGGAGGATAACCATAGCTGTCAAGACCTGATGCGGCTCCTCCTTTAACGGATGGAGGGAGTTCTGCACTTCCGTAAGACAAAACCTCATCAACAGGAGAGAGAATTTCTGACAGCGTCGACTCTACAGTCGCTTGTCTTTCGTAACGTGGCGGTGTACAGCGTCCTTCCTGTTTATTGTTCAAGTAAGGCTGAGAATCGTCTGGTACCACAATGTACTGTTCTGCAAAAACTAAAGAGCAACTACTTGCTTGAGCTGCATCAATCTTCTCCTCATCGAGACAGTCCCTTTCTTCTTCAGACCAAGCGAGTGCGTCACTATGAAATGAAATTGCCTCCGACTTCTCATCTATCTCAGACAGACTGACATCACAAGATGGACTATCTTCAGCCTTTCTTATTTCCACACTTACTGCTTCCAGAATTAAGTTTTCAATAAGTGGATTGTCTGTGGCAGTCTCATTTGTACAAGCCTGAGATTTTTGTTCAGGAAACTCATTGGTTTTTTCGGTTTTGGAGTATGAAAGAGATGATTTCCATTGCCCGCCAGCATCCTGGTCACAGATATTGTGGTTGTTGTTCAGCGTCAACAGTCTCTGATTGTTCTGTACATTTAGAGCTGTGGTATCTGGTGTTGCACTGCCATTGACCACGTTTGTTGTCTTTATGTCTTCTTGCTCCTTGGGTTTAAGATGGCTCTTCTTAGAGTCCAATCGGAGGTCATCTTTTTTGTCAGATGACAAACTGGACACTATTGGGGCTCGGAGTGAATCTGAATGAGGCTCACGGTTGAGTGTGAAATGCTGGATATTTAATACCGGCTTCATTGGCACTTCAGCTGGATGTTGTGGTCTTTCTCTCTTGAGTGTGCAGGTTTCCTCATAAAGCCCTTGTACCTTCTTCTGGGTGTCTTGTTCTGAAAGCAATGTTCTTGAAAATGTTATCAAATATTCTCTATTGTCAAAAATCCTAAAGGAATACTAATGGATAACATAATTTGGAACCAATAACTAATAATAATAATAATAATTGCAGTATTTGAAAGAAGTCTCTTCTGCTCACCAAGGCTGCATTTATTTGATCAAAAATACAGGAAAACTAGTAATATTTTAAAATATTATTACAATTTGAAAACTACTGTTTTCTGTTTTAATATACTTTAAAATATAATTTATTCCTGTGATGCAAAGCTGAATTCTCATCAGCCATTACACCAACCTTTTCATCAGTGTTACATGATCCTTCAGAAATCATTCTAATATGCTGATTTTTTTTTATTTTTATTTTTTTTTTATCATTGTTGGAAACTGTTGTGCTGCCTATTTTTTTTTTCAAACCTGTGATACATTTTTTCAGGATTGTTTGACGAATAAAAAGAACAGCATTTATTCAAAATAGAAATCTTTTCTAACAATATGTCTTTTCTATCACTTTTTATCAATTTAATATGTTCTTGCTGAATAAAAACATACATTTCTTCCAAAAAAAAAAAAGAAAGAAAAAATGCACTGACCCCAAACTATTGAATGGTGGTGTATATTCTTACAAAATATTTCTATTTTGAATAAATGCTGTTCTTTTTAACTTTTTATTAATCAAAAACCCTAAAAGAACTATCACAGGTCCCAAAAATATATATATATTAAGCAGCATAACTGATTCCAACATTGATAATAAATCAGCACATTAGAATGATTTCTAAAGAATCACGTGACACTAATGAATTGGAGTAATGGTTGATGAAAATTCAGCTTTGTATCGCAGGAATAAATTATATTTTTAATTAACCTATGTTAAAAAAAAGAAAACTATTTTTTCTTCAAATTTTAGTTGATGTAATCTGATCTTACTTGATTCTAAGAGAACCTCTCTTTTATCCCATTAGGATTGGTTCTGATTTTGTGACACTTTTTCAACATTGTAACCAGTTTTGCATTGTTTATGTGCAGTCATATGCTATAAATGCCACAGTAAATCAGTATGGGCATTGAGTCATTTTGCTCACAGCATGAGTCAGCAGAAAGTAGACATACTGTATATCAGCACTCACAATGAATTGTAGTACACTCAATAACAACAGAAAGACATCTATCAAAAGAGAAAACTGTGAAAAAGTAAAATCAGACTGTATGACGTCTGACTGCTTTCTTTTACTGTCTGAAATGAAGATGAAGCCAGATAATTTCACAATGTGTTCATGGAAAGCTTCAAAATCCCAAAAACACAGAACCCTCTACCCACCATTAACTTCAGGTCCTGATTTCAAAGCCTTCACAGAGTCACGCTGACATGAAGTGCTTCCACCTTCAGTCTTGCTGATTCTTTCTGGACTGATAAGGTGAAGAGAAGCCTGGTTCTGTCGGCTGTACCTGTGAGAGGGACTGGCTGGAGGATTATTTGATTCTGTGACTTGCAGAATATCCTGCTCGGCCGGGACAAATTCCACTTGGTTCCTCTTCCTTCCTAAAGTCCACACTTCATCTGATGACAACAGCCTCCTCAAACCTGCCTTACTCAACAAGCTGAAGGAAAACAAGCAAAATTTGCACTCACATCTGAGGCCTTTTCATTGAAAGTAACATTTCATAATCATTTTAACTAACAATGAACAATATATTTTTGCATCATTTCTTAATCTAGGTTCATGTTAACTTAAAAAATATAGTACTGTTCATTATTAAACCATGTACGTTCATAATAGATTGACTAATGTTAATTTGTACAACTTGAAATATTAAAATTTTATTTGTATACACTTAGTATATACTTTATAAAAAATAAAGATTCCAAAAGGTTTTTCTAATCTGAAGAACCTTTTTACACACAAAATTTTTTTTTTAAAGTTGTAATTAATTGTGATTATTAGAGTATGTTAATATAACATACTCTAATAATCACAATTAATTACAACTTTAAAAAGTTGTCTTTCTACTTCAAAATGTCATGTTTAATTCAGTGTGTTACTTGCTGTTTATAATTATTTGTTAAATTTATTAGCAATTTCTGAGTGAAAATTGTTTCAAAGCCTTTTTTTTTAAATCCTAAACCATTTTTTTTTACCCCAGTGCACTTCTATGCAGTGGAAACGTCACATAATGTTACATATTCTTCATAGAACCTTTATTTTTGTGTATGTAAACATAAATGTGAAGCTAGATTAATAAATGCTGTAATAGTATCATTAATACTAATGATAATGAACTAATGTTACCAAATTGAAGTCTTACCCTTATAATTATAACATCAGTTTTTTTCAGGTAATCTTTATCCCATATAAAAAAAGAACATCTTCTGAAATATGAGATCTAATAGAATCTTTTATTTATTTTATTTTATTTTTTTTTTTTTTGCAATTTTGTGCAATTACATTAAGTGAGGACTGAGGCTTTCCGCTTCAAACAGAAGCCTCAGTCTCCATTCATTGTAATTACTTGGAAAAAGTAAATAATGTGCTTAATTAACTTAACAAGATGTTCATTTCTGAGTAAACTACTGCTTTAATTTTATATATTAAATTATGTAACTAACACAGAACTAATGCCTACTCATGCAAATAGAGAGAAAAGAGTGAAAGAGCCAGAATCAGAGAGGAGAGAGAGAGAGAAATGCCGTCCACCTACCCTGACCTGTTCATGACTAGCATACTGCCATCACAAAGGGGCTGAGTCGCGAGCAAAGCAGCCAGAGGAACAGTAGACTGTCCTCCTTCAGGTCCCCTGTGAGACGCTGCTGCCACTCCCCAAATATCGTGTCAACTCGCAGCTGCAGTTGAGCCGGTGGCTGAGAGAGCAGTCATCCTGCATCTCTGTCTACAGCTATGCCCTCTTTTTATTCTCTTTAACTTCCTCTTGCTTGCCTCTCTCTCTCTCTCTTTCATCCAATAACTCTCTCCTCCTATCCAGCCTCCCCCTCCTCTCTCTCTCTCTCTCTCTCTCTCACTCACTCACTCAATCTATCTATCTCCACTCTATCTCATCGACTTCCTTCCATTTCTCTCTCTCTCCAAGGGTAATTACTCTGAGTGGTGCATCGTAGCCAAGACAGACAGTAAATGCTGTAGACAACAAGCTCATGATAGGCACACACTTCTGCCATGTCTCCTCCTCTGCTGTGGGTCATGCAGGATTTGCCAGACAGTAAGTGGTGCACTGCAGTATTTCCTCTTGAGGTGTTACTCTACATAAATGTGTTGGCAGTGCCTCTGCTTACTGTATGTGGGAACTTAGCGTCCCACTACTCCTCTGTGTAAGTGTATGATGGTCACACTTTATATTAGGTGGCCTTAACTACTATGTACTTACATAAAAAAATAAGCACAATGTACTTATTGTGTTCATATTGTATTGCAAAACACTTTTGCTGCTATTGAGGTGGGATATGGGTAAGGTTAGGGACAGGTTTGGTGGTATGGGTAGGTTTAAGGGTGGGTTAAGGTGTAAGGGATGGGTCAACAGTGTAATATAAATGTAATTACAGAAATTAATTACAGATGTAATTACATATAGGTATTTTTAAAAATACTAAATTATTAATTTAATTTAAATGTAAGTAAATGTAAGTACATAGTAGTTAAGGCCACCTAATATAAAGTGGGACCGTGTATGATAATAAATGATGGAATAATAGTGATCACACTTGCCTCCCTTCCTCTCTTGGTGCTTTATCTGTGCTTCTAGAATCTGGCTTAATCCCAGGCTGCATAACACCCTCTTCCTCCTGCAAAACATCAGCATAAAAATCAGTACTGCTAAATGTGGCATCTAAGTATTGTGGGTAATTATCACATGGTTTTGCACTCCTGTTTGGTTCATCATAATATTACAGTGACAACACAGGGAACTGTTGCATTTTGGACTTTGTTAAAGTCAACATGAAATTTAGTTATTTAACGCTAACTGGGATAAAATAAATATAGTAATAAAAATATATAAGTCGTTGGCAGGGCAACATTTTTCGTTTTCATTTGTTTAACTTGATCTGACTTTTGTTTAACTTATATCTGAGATAAAAAAAAAATAGACATTTTGTGTTTAAAATCACAAAAACTAATAAAATGTATAGAACACAAAATGAAAACAGAAAAAATAAAAATTAATTCAAAATATTAATAAAAACTCTAAAACTATCTCTATAATACTAAACTATCACTACTTGAGAAGCAAAATGACCTAAGATATTAAGTCTTGTTTTCTGATAAATGCATCAGAAGTTTATGTTTGAAGAAAAAATATCTGCCAAGAAATTCAACTTAATTCAAAATTAAATCAAGATTAATTTTATCAGATTTTTGATAAGTATCAGATATTATATCAGATATTTGTACTTATTTTAAGCGTAAACTCGATTGTGATACATTTATCAGAAAACAAGATTTAATATCTCAAGTTTTCCTTCTAAAGTAAAAGTATCTTTATGTATCTTTAAAAATTTTTACATTTTATTTGTACTGACAAAAAAACTAGACAAAAATACAAAAAAAGGATTTTATTTATTTATTTGTTTGTTTGTTTGTTTATTTGTGTGCGTTGTCTTCCTGATATTTCATCAAAATTGCTCCATGATCCACGATCATTACAATATTGTTGAAGTAAATGGCTTTGACTTTAACCGCAGTATCACTGAAGAAAAGAGCAGATTTCTGATTTGATGATTTTCTGATGTTCTCTGGTTTGGTGATTCCATTTTTCTTTGGCAGAGTCTGAATTTGCAGTGCTTGTCTTAAGCGAGTAGCTGACTGTTTGATGTCAAGAATGTCTCTCTGATGGTGGAGCAGCAACCGTCTTTGCTGCCGGCCTGATCTGTACATGTTTCGCCAGTGATGGATCTCTGCCTGACATAAATAAATCAGCATAGATAAAATGCATCTATTGTCTGTAATGTCTGTATTGTCATATGCTGACCAAGGCTTCATTTATTCACTTTATTCATTATTCAGTAATATTGTGAAAGTGATATCAAAGCAGAGTTTTCAGGAGTCTTTATTGCAGTCTTTAGTGTCACATGAAGAAATTGTTCTAATATGCAGATTTTGGTCTTCAAGAAATATTTCTTGTTATTATCAATGCTGAAAACAGTTGTGCTGTTTAATATTTTTGTAGAAACCATGATATATATTTTTTCTCAATCTCAATTTTTTATGCTTTTGATAAAAAATGTACATTATTAATTGTGTTGATTTATTTATTATGAATAGAAAATAATTTTGTTTGTAACGATGTACTGCTCCTTTTGAGCAATTTAATGCATCCTTGCTAAAAGAAAGTATTAATGTCTTTCAAAAAAAAAAAAAAAAAAAAACGTACTGACCCCAAACTTAAAAAGTCACCTGCTCTTGTCGGAATCTGTGAATTACTTCCTCCTGCTTGAGTTCAATCAAAGCAAGTTTATCATCTTGTGCTGTTCCATGACTGATAATAACAGATGTGTTATATGACAATATGGACAGTTTACATAAAATGGTTGCAACAATAACAGCAATTTTCTAACAACAAATATTTGCCCATATGAATAAGTGGTTAAAAAAAAAAGCTGCATAAACAAATTGAAATTATGAAATTATGAGGACTAACAGCTATGACAATACAGAGTAAAATGCTATATTGCTCATCCAATAATGGGAGGGTTACTTAAAAAATGTATTCTCATACAAATGTCTAAATATTTACTAAAATATAATTAGTTAAGTTAATAAATCACCTCAAGGCTACATATGCAAATAAAATAAGAAAAAAGCAATAATACATAATGACATAGGGTGATACCAGGCAAATTGGGCCATCAGGTAAAATGGGCCATTTAAGGTTGAAGTGTCTTATCTCTTTAAAAGTTAACAGCCAATGACTGCAAAAAATTTCAAACTGTTGCCATAACAGTACTTGACATTAACAAATAATTTATTGGTCTGAGGTTGCTAACGGGGGAGAGGCAATCCCTCATGACCACACCAGAAAAAGGCAAGGTGAGTGGCCTGACATATCCAGTATTACTTCTCAATAATAAGGATGATAAATCAATAAAAAACAAATGCACATTTAGAAATAATGATTCATAACCCATGTCTTGATGACCTCTCTGTGATAAAATACTGATTTTGTTAAATAATCCAGATTTTTATAAAGAAAAATCATTTTTAGTTACTGGCCCAATTTACCTTTATGTGTTAAGATAAAATGAGCCATTAATTTCAGTTAAAATGGGCCACCTTCTGAGTTGAGTTTAAGTAGAAATTCTGGTGGTTTTTCCTTTTAAAAATTATTTATATTATTATATATTGTATTTTATCATTTGTGACATACCTTTTTCACATTTTATTACAGACAGCATGAAAAACAGAAAGGATCAGAAAGGAAAGACGAGGGTCATAAAGGAGATAGAAACGATGTCCGCCAGGGATGGGGCAAAAAATACAATCAGTGGGTAGGGGAGAGGATGAGAGGACAGTGAATTGATTTTATTACCAAAACGAGAGAGGCCCATGAGAAAAAGAGCCAAGCCTCCTTCTTACCTTCTCACGATTCAGGAACACCTTGACTACTTAAACACAAAGACAAAAAAGCAACAGAAGGGAAAGCAACCAAGGGGGAAAAAGCAAGGTAAGAAGAACCACAGAGAAGACAAAGATCCCTGCAAGGTTTGCCATACCCTCTACGGCGACCCCAGTGACTCAAAGGCCACTCAGGACTGGGTGTGCTGTGATCACTGTAGTGCCTGGTTTCATGAGCGCTGTGGTGAAGAGAATGGCATTTTTGATGATGACGGCTTTATCTGCCAAGACTGTTTTTGAAAAACCTTCACATCAATCTTGAACGCGAACACGCGCACACACACACACACACACATTCACGAACACACACATCCACACACACACACACCAAATGTTCAGGTTTTTGTTACATTTTTCAATTTTATTGATGAAATTCATTGAAAGGTTTGAGTGTCTACCTCATCTGTTTGAAATTCTTTGCAGTCATTGGCTGTTAACTTTTAGACTGTTGCCATAACACTAATTGTTATTGTTACATTTTGTTCATGAAATATATGTTTTATTGATTAAATTGTTTGAAATTAATGTTTTAATGCAATTCAAATGGATGTTCTAATGTAATTTAAATGTAATTTAAATGC
Organism: Spinibarbus caldwelli; assembly: GCA_039654775.1. Lineage (NCBI taxonomy): Eukaryota > Metazoa > Chordata > Actinopteri > Cypriniformes > Cyprinidae > Spinibarbus > Spinibarbus caldwelli. The sequence continues at coordinate 18,733,890 of CM077223.1, read as the reverse complement.
AGTGTTCTGTTACATTATAAAATTAAACATAATTAAATGTGTTTTATCAGAAATGTCTCTATTTCACTTTGCAGTTTGACTGGCCCATTTTTGCTGATCAGCCGGCCCATTTTACCTGAACACTGCCATCTCAAAAAATGTGGGGCAGCTAAGGTTTCAAAACCTGTTGGGCCTGACAATTTTATTTTATTACATCAATTCAACACAAAAATATTAAAAACAGTCCCTATTAATCATAAGAACACAGTTAAATGTCATACATGGTTTTTTTGTTAGTGTTCCAAGCGTTTAACAAAAAAGTGGCCCAATTTGCCTGATATCACCCCTACATGTTTTCTGTACTACTCAAAGGTTGAACATGCTCGACTCGAGACCAGAGTGGTGTTGTGAAAGGTGCAATTTGCGCATGTGATAATCAGCAGCCTGATGTGATAATAAGGTTCTGCCATTGCTAACATAAAGTTTCTTTTCTTACACACTCTGAGTATATTTAACCTTTCCTTATATCCAGCTAATAATCCTCATTTTTTCACTAAGTGCATCAGTAATCTGATTACATCCTTTTATAATGTAACTGAAATAGAATCTTTTTTGTTTTCTGATCATGTAACATCACTCCAAGTCTTCAGTTACTCACTTTATGCAATGCTCCAACCAGTCCAACTCAGCTTGGGTCTTCTCCCAGAGTGCTTCCTCTCTGAGCCTGAGGAAGGCGCTGTACTGCCGTGCCCTCAGCTCCTCTTCCCTCAGGAACTGCTGGCTCTGGGCCAGGTAAAGGTGGCTGTGGAGGCGCTGGCTGTACAACTCGCTCAGCTCACTCCACTACAAATTGCATGAATAGAGGAGCCAGACATAAATGTGTGTTCAATACTTTGACATAAACTTGCCTTGCATTGCCTTCAGTGCACATTTGCAATTTGTAACTGTGCTACAGACAATCTAACCTATAGAAAGTACAATAGTACAATGATGGTATGGTATTGTATTGTATTGTAATAAACACCACAGTACTAAATGATTACCACATTCATTTTGCATGGTACTCCAAGGCATTTAGAAGAAAACCATGGTACTATCATGATGCATGTAAAAAAAATAATAAAAAAATAAAAACCTTATCGTCATGGTAAGGCAAGGGGGGAAGAGGAAGCTCCCCTTAAAATGTGCATTTACCTTTACATTGTAACATATTTAGAGGGAGGATGACGCATCAGTCAACGTGTTATTAATGGAAGTAATTAGATACGCACACAGACACACACAGACACACACACACACACACACACACACAAGCTGTCAAAGTATTTCACAATATAAGTGAGGAATGTAAGTGATTTGGTCCTCACAAGTAGTCAAAACAAGTAGCCTACATGTGCACACACACACACACACACACACACACGCACGCACGCACGCACACACACACACACACACACACACACACACACACACACTTTTAAGTGTCATTAATATAAAATACTAAATCAGCTTCTGTGTTTTGAAATTTTAGTTGAATAATATAATATTCTTATAATATTCTTACATATGCATATCATTTATATACAGGCATATTAATATATGCATATTTGATTGCTCATATTTTAGTTTAAGATGCACCATAAAGACAAGACTATAAATTCAAATGGAATGAATGGAATGATTTCCCTCAATCAGCTCAATAAGATTTTAATGCATAAGAAAAATGTATGTCTAACTCATGAAATTGTTGAATAATAACCCCATATTAAGCCTTAAATTTTGTGCCAATTGTGTTGCCTCCCTCTTTATCAAATAGACATTTAAAAGTTTAATATTCTACTTAATGTCACAGAACACTGTTTCTAAAGACAAAAACTACACCAATTAACCTCAAAACAGTTTTGACTGTCACAAAAATTTCATCACAAGTTTCACAAATGTTGATTTTTAGATGAAGAGAAAAATTAGGAGCATAGCCATTTGTTAAATACGTTGAGATTATATATAAACATATATAAACACTATATATATATATATATATATATATATATATATATATATAAACAGTTCCTTAATTTAATGCAATTTAATTGATTACCTTGCTTGTGGAGTCAGTGCTCTCACTGTTGCCACTTTGCTCCTCCTGTCCTTTTTCTGTCTGATCAATCTGTGGTCTAGAATCTGCAGCACACAGTCCCATATCTAAAATAATATATACATACAAAATAAAATAATAATAAAAAAATGCTATATTTCTTTCAAAGATTTTAAATGCCTAAATACCTAACAATTTCATATTCTCGCATATACCCACTCCATCTTTTTCATCTCTAATCTCTTTCTTAATGGACACTCTTTCTTGTCTGTGATCTATCTCTGTGTCTGTATCCAGAGATACATAATCCGACAAAGTTTCCCTTGATTTGGCTCCACAGATGCCCTGTCCAGCAGGTTGTGACTGTCTCAGAGCCCCTTTGTGGTCTGTGATTCGCAGCCAGGCTGCCTCATCGTCCATGTGTGTATCTAGAGCACTGATTGTCTTCCAGAGAGCCTCCTCTCTGTGTCTGTGAGTTGCCAGAGTGTTTTGAGCCCAGTTTGCATCAGCTGCACTCACAGGACTGCCAGCTTCACCCAGTGTGCCTGAGCCCTGATCCACCTGCTCAGCTCTGCTGATTCAAAGATGGCAGATGTGTTAGGAATCCAAGTACTATCAGACTGATTATAGCTGAGAATGAGTGATGCTGGCGTGCTTAAAATCAAACACAAAAATAGTTGCATAATAGTGTTGTTATTGTTATCAAATTTGGCCCCACTTTATATTAAGTGGCCTTAACTAATATGTACTTACATTTAAATGAATCATTTGGTACAATGCACTTATTGTGTACATATATGTTTTTACATCTTATATTTTAAAAATACCTGCATGTAATTACATCTGTAATTAATTTTTGTAACTACATATATAATTGTTGACCAATCCCTTACACCTTAACCCACCTTTAATCCTAGCCATACCACCAAACCTGTCCCTAACCCTACCCGTATGCCGTATCCCATCTCAATAGCAGCAGAAGTGTTTTGCGATACAATATGAACACAATAAATACATTGTACTTACTTTTTGATGTAAGTACATAGTAGTTAAGACCACCTAATATAAAGTGGGACCAAAAATTTAAATAAAGCTGAAATAAAGTAAAGTAAAATAAAATGAAATATTACATGAAAAACTTAATACAAATATATATTTATGTCTGTCTAGCTACACTACCGGTCAAAGTAATTAAGATTTTTAAATGTTTTTGAATGAAGTCTCTTATACTCACCAAGGCTGCATTTATTTGAAAAACAGTAAAATACAGTAAAATCATTATTATTGTGAAATATTATTACAATTTTAAACAACTATATACATATATATATATATATATATATATATATATATATATATATATGTATATATATGTATATATATGTATATATATATATATATATATATATATATATATATATATATATATATAAAACAAAACTTAAGCTGTCTACCTGCTTTCAGTTCACTGAACACTTTACTGTTTAATGTTTGTCTTTTTGCACTGTATTGTTATGCACTTAGTGTTATTATGCTGCTGGTCTCTGAGAGTTACCAAACAAATTTCATTGTATTATTATAATGACAATAAAGTTTTCTATATATATATATATATATATATATATATATATATATATGCGTGTGTGTGTGTGTGTGTGTGAAGAGTGTATTTGTAAAAACAGATAACACCGTTTTTTTATTGTTTTTTATGTTTTTATTGTGTTATCATGATTTTATTGTGTTTATTTCTTATGCAAATAAACTCTTCATATATATATATATATATATATGTGTGTGTGTGTGTGTGTGTGATGGCAGTGATGGCAAAGCTGAAAAGTTCTTATTACTATCAGTGTGAAACTGTTTAATATTTTTGTGGAAACCATGATATTCATATTTCAAGATTCTTCAATTTATTTCATAAAACATTATAAATGTCATTACAGTCATTTTTGTTTGGTTGAATGCTTCATTGCTGAATGAAAGTACTGCTTAATTCATTTTTGTTTTTAAAAATCTTACCCAAACGGTAGTGTCACGGTTTCCACAAAAATATTAATTCACCCAGAGTTCATTTTTACCATTTAGAATAATAAGTAATGGTCCTTGAGCACCAAAACAGCATATTAGAATGATTTCTAAAGGATCAATCTATCTTTGTCTTTAAATTTCAATTCATTTGAATTCTACTTGAATTGCAATTCTGCATATTGTTTGCTACCTAAAAATTCAGTTGAATTTAATTCAATAATAATTCTGTAGTTTTTAAATGAATTCCTCAACAAGCACATATGGGTGTGGTGTTTCATGTCCACACACTGTACATTTGGCCACGTATAGTGTCTATTTCTGAGATTTAGATACTTGCTGACTCAATACTGCCCTCTTGAGGTTGAGAAAAGGTAAAGCTGGCTCTGCAGTGGACTCACACTGTCACACTTTGGTTCTGTCTAGGAAAGACAGACAATTGTTCTTCAGTTGTGTCAGCTAGATGAGCACATCTCTTCTTCTCCTCGGAACTGCCTCTGTTCTGTGTAAGTGCACATTTAGATCTCATTATTGCAACAGCATGAAGGTGGTAATCCTTAAGTTGTCTAGGTAAGAACATTTGCTTTTTGATTTTTCCAGACAACATTCATTTACATACCTTGTACTCCTGTTGCTGTTCTCTCTTGGCCCTTTGGAGCACTTGCCTTTGTTTCTTAACTACTTCATGCATCTTCCTTTGCTCCCTCTCGTCCTCTTGCTGTGCTTCTTTCCTCATTTGGAGCACCTTTCTCTTTCTCTCAATGGCCTGGTGATGCATATATTCCCGTACCTCTTGGATATTATATCTAGATTGCCTGTTTGATTTCATTTGGCCTTCATTTTCTTTACCTGCAACTAGTGGTTTTGTTGTCTTTGTAATGTCGTAGATTTTAGCAAATACTTTTGAGGTGGAATTTTGTGAGTAATGATTTCTGTGTGCCAGTGGAAGTGCGTTGACGGGGTATGAAGAAGCTGCATGGCTTATGAATGTCTTTCCAGATGCTGGAGAATATAAGACTTGAGCTTGAGATTTCAAGGAGCTGAGATGCTTCCTAGATGAATTTTCATCCTTTTTTTCATTTGGTTTGAACTAAGGTCTCCATTTGTTTGAGCATTCAAAACACAATTGTTGAGAAGGCTTCTCGTTTGAGCAGTTATTCTGATCTGTAAAGAAAATGCATGCATGAGAACTCTGCAAATTTAAAAGCATGCAAAGATGCTAAATATGATATAAGCATGCATAAGATGCTGAGTCTGATTCTGTGTGCCCACTCAATGCAATTGAATTACGGCCTACCCTTAATGCTGACTCTTTCAGCCTGTGAAACAGCACTGCAAGGTGAGTTCAGAATTAGTTTCACAAGCCCTTGGGCATTCCTCCAGGCGGATATGTACGTAGAGTGCTCTGCTGCATGATTAAAAAGGAAAAGAAGTGCAAAAATTTTACCTTTTTTAGGGGTACAATAGCTTGTTCCTGACGCAGTACCTTTAAAGGAATAGTTCACCTAAAAATGAACATTTACTGAAAATTTACTCACTCTCAGGTCATCCAAGATGTAAATGAATGTGTCTTCATCAGAACAGATTTGGAAAAATTTAGCATTACATCACTTGCTCACCAGTGGATCTTCTACAGTTTATGGGTGCCGTCAGAATGAGATTACTAACAGCTGATAAAAACGTCATAACAATCCACAAATAATCCACAGGACTCCAGTACATCAATTAACATCTTGTGAAGCAAAAAGCTGCATAAGAATTAAAAGTTAAAATGCCTTAATGGCATCACTTATCCAAAGATTTCTCCAAATCTGTTCCATGAAGACACAAACTAATCTACACCTTGGATGGTAAGAACATTTTCAGCAAATTTTCATTTTTGGGTGAACTATTCCTGTAATTAAAGGGACAACTTTGTACTTTATCTACCCCTAAAAGGTGCATATTAGTATCTTCCCTTGTGAAAAAGAAGTGTGTTTAATTGTATTAAATGTGCACTTGTAGTGTACTTCAAATCCCAACTAAAAGCATGTAATTTAAACTATAATACATTTTCATTTAACTGTAAATAAAATGCAATTAAGCGTCTGAAACGTTAAATTCAGTTCACCTTCAGGTTCCTCCTATTCTTTAAATATATTAGTTTCAAATTAAATACTCTGTTTAAAAGTAAGTGTACCTATTTTTCACAAGGGTTAGTGTAGTAATCTGTATCATTAAGGTACTACTATGAACCTTTTAGGGGTAAATATGGTGCCTTTAAGGTGTCCTTTTAAGGGTATTGCCCCAGTAACAAGCTGTTGTATCCCTATAAGGTGAAGTTTTTGTACTTTTTTTTTTTTTTTTTTTATAAGAGTGTAGTTTTAATGCTTAATTGAATTGTTCTATTCTCTTACGTAAGACATTTAGTAGGCCAAGGTGCCTTGAAAGCTCTGAGATATTTTTATTTTATATTCTGGGTCAGGAAGCATTATATTAAATAGTTTCCTCACGGGTCTCACCTCGGAGATCAGATCTTTGGTAGTTGGCGTTGGGTGAAAAACAGCTTACAGCGTTTTTCCTTACAGCCAATCTGATTACTGCACCTGTACCCAGTGATGCCTTTGCTTCTAGCAGAAGAGATTACATCAAATTACATAGTAACTTAATTTAACACAGACTTGCACAGTTATACGTCATCTAATTGATATCTGTTACCTCTATATCTTTTTTAATACATGTCCATGCTCTATAATTGCATATACCATAAAGTTCAGTGACAATGCAGGCCTTGGTTTGTCACCCTGCAAATTTTTCTGGTAAGATGTTGCTGATCTTTCTCCCCAGGTGCTGGAGTTCTAATCTCTCTCCTCAGCTTCTGTTGCTGGATCTTCATTCGTAGACTGTGTACGGCTTTGGATGTAGGTTAATTTTTCTTCAAAAGTTCTGCACAAAATAGTGAGTCTAATTTTGGCGAAAGAGTGTCATCTTGTGGAAACTTTTGGGAATCACTCATAGTCTGCAGAACCTGAGCTGTCTTTGGATTTGTTTGATAAATGCTCTTTGCAAAATCCTTTTTGCACAGATTTATTTGGATCAACTATATTTAAAGAGTCCAGGAGGAAAGTACATCCTGAATGTGGCACAGCGGATGAGTCACACTCTGACGTGATCCTAACTGGACTGAAAATGAGATTTTAACACTTCATACAAAAACCTTTCAGGAATAGAAAAATTCTTTCAACATTAATCAAAGTACAAAAATTAAATATTCACCTGTAACAGAATGTATCTAAGGAACTTGAAGCATCCATGTTTGTTTCAAGATGTTTTTTTTTTGTGCACTGTATTTCTGAAAAGAAAGCAAATGATAAATTCACACGGATTAAATAAAGTCTATCATTTATCATAATCATCTAATGTAACTATTACAGAATCATAATGTAACTATTACAGAAAACAGAAAAGAAAACAAAGATAATTAATTTTAAAGAGGACAGATGTCTGTTCTTTCCATTTCATATGCTTGCAAGTAGAGTATACTGTGTGTGTTTTATATAATGTTTTCATATCCTAATGGTTTTGCTTTTTTATTTTATTTTATTTTATTTTTATTTATGTATATATTTATTTAATAGACTATTTAGGCCTAGTAGGTAAGTAACACCATACAGCCATGATATCAAGGATTACACTTTCTCTATGGCAATCAGAGTGTGCACTGAATACTCCATAATCATACGAAATTATATGTAATTAGGCATTTTACTGTTTCTTTTAACAACCCCATAGTTTTTAGCCTAACCATATAACTGAGATAGCAAATCCTATAAGCTTTAATTTATTATTTATTTGTTCAAATCAGTCACATTCAGATAGCACGTATTTATGTCTAACATTGACTGATTTTATATTGTTGCCTGCTACGTAAATTAGACCGAGTTCAACCCAAATTCGCGAAAACACCAGCAAGCATAAACAGAAAAAATAGAATAATACGTTATATCATCAACTATATTTAACAACATAAAGCCATCCTACCCTTAAATTCTTAGGATCACAGTCATTTGAGCGTCTCATAGGGGTTGTCAGTGACTTTGTTTAACATTAAAGTTCCTAGTAACATACTCAAATCGATAAAGGGAGAGTTATGGACACTAGCACTAAACGAAGCGTCAAATTTACACAACAACCAAGAGCAGATTAGGTTTCTGCAAGACTCGTGTTATGTTAAGTATATATATTTTTCTAAATAAAGATAAAGTTCTCTAGCAGGTCATTGTCAATCTCTTATTGTTATGGTATGAGCACAGAACCAACATCCTCGTCGTGCGCACATTCACTCACATTCTCTGCCAAGATGTAGCTTAATCGTATTCCACAAATTGTGGCCAACTTCTAATACGTAAAATATTTAAATGTTTGGTAATATTAAATAACAGCGAAATAAGGATATTCTTTCTGTAATATTCCACTGCTGAAGAAAAAAAAAAAATTGTAATGGTTTTGCTGGTTATAATAGGAATTGTATTGGTTTTAATGGAAACTGTAATGGTCCCTGTGGGTTTCTACTATTGGTGGCATGTTGAAACCACTAAATCCTAATGGAATATGTCCCAAAACACACTACAGGAAACTTTTTTTTAATGTTTTTAATGGTTAATAGTTGATGGTTTGTAATGTTTGTAATGGTATTTGTAGTGGAAACCATCTATTGTTTCTATTGTTTTTTTGTTTGTTTGTTTGTTTGTTTTTTTCAGTAGAGTTTGACGCCATTGAGTCCCTTGTGTGTAAAAAATATAGCCCATAACCTTTATAAACTCATAAACAAAATCCAGTAATTGAAGGAATTTTATTTTTATGTCCAAATATGCAAATATGACAATTTTTATGAAAACAATTGATTAAAAAAATATTACCTGGGCTCTTTTTAAAAGTGCACATAATGTTTAAAAAAGTCTTGAATTGTGTTAAAGTAACACAAAATTTTCTTTTGGGTGCTTTTTAATATAGGATAGCGGAGTAGCAGCAGAAAAGTAGGGGCGAGAAAGGGGGGATAGGTTCAGGATATGCTTCTTATTAGCATTTTGTAGTCTCTTAACACAGCTAATTAATTAAGCTTGAGATGACATAATGCAATTTTCACTAAAATGCATGATTTGTTTGACAGAATGTTAAACAAAAATACCAAACATTACTTTAAAAACAAACTGGATAAGGTTATGAAGCATTTGGTAGTGATAATAAAAGGCATCTGATTAGGGGGAACCCAGGTGAAAAAGTGCAGGCATCCTGCTTGCACTCATGCTGGGTGCTTCAACAATCGTGTGTTCTTGCCCTTACAGCCATTCAATATTAGCATAGAATCTATTTTTATATAATGCCAAGTAATTCTGCCTTTCTAATTTTGGATACACTAACATAATATGCTCTCAAATAGATAGTGTGATGCACTTGTTTGCACAATGTTATAACACATGCTGTATCACACATTGCCTGTGGAAACAGGAAAGTTTGAATCTATTTATGATGCTTTTGTGTGTGATAGCTGAATGGACAGGTAAGGCTCAATGGCTTTGTTCACAAACGCTGATGGATTTTCCTATTTGGCAGAGCACTTACCTAATGGAGGGTTGAAAAGCTTCCTTCTGGCAGTGCATTTAAAAAGATGGGTGATGTTTGCTCTCACTCCAGCGGTGCGTCTAAAGAGCATAAAGGCCTTGTTGGCTTAATAGCAACATGAGGTTTCACAAATATATATTTTATGAGAGCCAAACCACAGAAAGGGCATTTTTGTACAAATCTCACTTGGCCCATACAGAACATTTTTTTTTTACATGTTAATGGATATGACAGTGATAGTGTATGTGATTTTGCAGAACATGTGGAGAGAAATAAATTTATGCAAGTATTGATTTACATTAGTTGGAAAGCCTATTTGCCATTATGTTGGATGATACTGTAACATGTTTTAAATTGGCAATAAGCTTTGTTAATTGTAACCGGCTCTGTAACTGGTACTCAAGTTGCCCAGGTTCACTGAAAAAAATGACTCATTGGATTTACTCAGTTTTTTTTAAGGTAAGTGGTTGCAATCAATTTATTTTAGCTACATTTAAATAAACAAATTTAGTTGAAAGTTATTTAAATGTAGCTAAAATAAATTGATTGCAACCACTTACCTTAAAAAAATTGAGTAAATCCAATGAGTCATTTTTTTCAGTGTTCAAGTGATACAGTGTAATTTACTCTACAGGACCGATTTAGTGTGCTAAATATAATGAACTGAGTAACAGGCTAGGAAAAAATTGCATTTCATACCAAAATTAAGTAGTGACTTACATTTCTAAAGTAACATCTTATGTTCCTTTATTAGACTATGGAAACATTAAATGCATTTTACTGGATTCAGTGCATCTTGAACTTGTATTTTTTGTTGGATTTGGCAGCAGGACGTTCTTATCCAGTATGTGTCTAGATGAAGTCCAGGCTGATTTCATTGTTTTTAACAACTTTTGATTAGGTCCACACTGATTCCTTTGTTCAGGGGGAATCAGTGTATCATCAGCGGGAAAAAACTCTCTCTATGATTGTGTTGGTTAGTTATTTTCTGCGCTTTAACATGATGGCTGTGCAAATGTATATGTAAACACCTGTTACATTTTTTTTATCAACATATTTCTTATTGTGGCATTGTAATTTCAGAGAAGAAAAAAATAATAAAGACATAAGTGAAATGCAGGGCACTGCTTATGTCTTGCAAGATGCAGGAAAAAGCTTCCAATTTCAGCACTGTCCTGCATTTTGCCTAGTGTATTTTGGTCCTGGTTGACTAGATGTGCTATGCACACTAGTGATGCTGCTGTATGGACTTACTACTGCCAAAAGATAAACAGACATGCTGCTTTGAACATGTAAGATATGCTGGTGATGCCTAAATAGACATATATAAATCCAAAAGCAGATCTAGACAGGTGGAGCTGGGGAGGTAGAGGGTTTCAAAGGAACTCTGACAGTGCACTGCAAGACCAGGGAACACTAAACCAGATTCTATCTATCTATCTATCTATCTATCTATCTATCTATCTATCTATCTATCTATCTATCTATCTATCTATCTATCTATCTATCTATTTCTCTCTGTCTCTCTCTGCCTGATACTGCACATGTAATGTAGTGAACTTTAGTAGAGAGTTGTGGAAAGCAGTGATGAACTGAACCTGTTCTTGTAGCTGCCTGCTGGCTGGCACATGGAGTTGGACTGGAGGGAATCCCAAGAAAGACTGCTCTATTCCCCCTAGGGAATTCTAAATGGAGTGGCATTCATCCATTCATTTCAGACGAAGGGCCCCAGGCAACATTATGTTGCTTTGGTTTATCCCAGAATCACTGGTTATTGCCTCCTCCTTATGGTAGCTTCCAATCAACCCCCTCCTCCTTGTGCTCTGTCGACAGTAGCTCAGCATCGCTTGAAACAAAGACATGAAAATGACAGATACATCAGTAATCTTGGCCACTGTATCCTCGTATAATTGTGCTCTAGTTTTCCTGACTGTGGAAAAAGAGAGGCAACTGATCCCCCAGGAGGCAATGAATGGAACTCAACAATGCAGGAATGCAAGCCAGTGTGTGTGTGTGTGTGTGTGTGTGTGTGTGTGCACCAGACAGTGTGTGTTTTTGTTGGTGTGTATATGTCTGTGTTTGAGTGAACAACGGGAGCGAGATTTGGAAGCCGATTTTCAGTTCCTATAGCAACCATGATGTAAGCGGAGAGGGGAAACTGCGCCCCATTTCTCTCTATCTCTCCCCCCTCACTCTCCCTTTCTCTCCCTCTCCCCCTCGAAAAACAGACAGCCCAGCACACAGGAAACCTGGGTGTGGAAGATAGGGAAGTCATCCTCATTTTGCTGGAATATAAGCCATTTTTCTTGTATTTATTTTCTTTTTTTAATGTTTTTAAGATTTGCAAGCCAGTTCAGTAACATGTACGTTTCAATCTTGGGAGAGAAATGTCTTCTTGTCATGTCTGCCAAGAAAATCATTTAGTGTCAGAGGCTGTGGCAATTGGTGTATGGCTGTTCTCAGATGAAGTCCCTGTAGAGAGCGCCTTTGTGAACTTTATTGTTTTTGGATTTTTTGAAAAGGATAAAACTGTAAGTCATTTTAAAACTTTGTCATATGTAAAATATGTCATGCATAAATATTGCATTTCTAGTAAAACATCTCAAATGTTTTATGTGATGTTACATATTATATATATTAAAAGTTGTTTTTTTTATTATAATAAAGATTATTTGATGTTATTCTTTTGTGCTACTTCTAACACCAAATTTAAAATGTAATTTAAAATTGTTAACTCATTCAAACTTTGCTGGTCTGCAGTTTATGCATCATGCTAACTCTAAAATAAGTTATTATCCCAGATATATTTAACACATAAGTGAACAAACTTTTCAGGCTTACAGAAGCAAGCCTGCTTTAAAAAAGTTTACCAGTTACCCAGTTACCAGTTAAAGTTTAAATGTGTTTAATAATCTAAATATAGTTTTTAGTTCATGTTTGCATCATTCTAGGAACAAGAAAACATTGAAACATAATGAAATTGTTACTGACATTCAGTTTCAAGTTTTCACGTTTCAACATGTGCTTCAAAATCAAGGATTTCATTAATCATTGCAAGAATGTTTAATCTTCTGCTCTGTATTCTTTTTTAAGGGTAAGTCCCAGTCACCTCTAATGAGGTCTGCCCTTTCACTGTGCTCAGAGACCCCAGAAGCAGCGGCATGGAGAACTGGCGCTGCCAACACCCTCAACAGCCCAATGCCCAGGCCCAAGAGGCCTTGTCTGGGCCCCAGTCCTCCATGCCCCAGTCCCCTCTCCTGTCTGGAGCCTCCTCCCTCATCTCCCTTACCCAGACAGAGGAGTTCTTTGACATGATAGCCAGTTCCCAGAGCCGCAGACTGGATGACCAGAGAGCCAGTATAGGGGACCGTCTGGGCATCAGGATAGCACAGAACAATGTGGGACACTTGTGCGAGGCATGTAGTCCACAGGAACCTAGTGACGAGTTTTTCAACATGCTCATAAAGTATCAGGTAACACAATAGCAATTGAAATACGATATCAGATGCGAGATGTACAAATGTGATTTACACTTACGTTCCTCAGACTTCCTCTGCTTGCATGTTGTGAACTTTCTCACCTCTCTCCCTCTCCAGTCCTCCAGAATCAATGATCAGAGGTGCTCTTTGCCACCAGCACCAGACCCAGATGAAGACTTCTTCAGCCTTATTCAGAGGGTGCAATCCAAACGCATGGATGAACAACGGGTTTCTTTTCCTTCTGATGAAAAGGATGAAACAGACTGAAATTATAAGTCCAAAACCTCTGAGGGCTCAAGCTAGAGACTGTGGCACTTCTGATGCGACTTCCACAAAGTCTTCTGCAAACTCTGACTCTCTGGCTGCACATTTTAAGAGATCCTCCAAGGCTGGGGTTAGGGGGGAGTAATATAGGTTTATTTTAATAAGCAGGATTATATCATGTTGAATTGTTTCATATTTTTACATTCACCCTGAGTTACCCTGAGGTGAATCCAAACCCAACAGATGTGATTCAGAGGGAATGGAAACACTCACGTTTGTATGTTCCAACAATTGTTCCTTCACAAAAGTGTTTGTGCAGATTTCAAGCGAAGCAACACCATGGAAAACGATTAACATGATTCTTTCCAAGGATAATATTACTAACTACTGTCACAACACAATATAGATCGGTGTGACAAACAACGGCAGCACATAATCTCCAAACAGGTGCGTGTTCATTTAACTCAAGTGGAAAGTGTGTTTCAGCACACACTGAATATGAATTAACTGATACCCAACAGATGGGAGCAATTGTATTTGGCATGACACTGAAGTTGTTTGGCTCATGGATCAGTTCATTTGGTTGTCTAATTCTGCTGAAAAGTAATATAAGTAATACTAATAGTAACAGACTTCTTTCAGAAGATTTAAGAAAGGCTAAATCCATCTTTAGCATTAAAAAGTGCATATTGTTAGTCTGTGAAAAGTGGATAGACTCATTTCAAGGTGCACTGTTTAACATGGCTTTTTGTTTCATTGGAATAAAGGTGATGTTTTAGTATGATTTTAGTATGTCTTTAATATTATTTTTCAGTGGAGATGATAGTATGATTTTACTTAAAAAATTTTATGAATAAGAGATCTCCTTCAAACAGTGTGAAAAACACTTTAAAGGGATAGTTCACCCTAAAAATGAAAATTTTGTCATTTTTCTAGTCACCCTTAAGTTGTTCCAAACCTGAATGAATTTCTGTCTTCTGCTGAACACAAAAGAAGATATTTTGAAGAATGTGGGTAACCAAACTGTTTCTGGTCCCCTTTGATGTCCATAGTATTTTTTCCACACTATGGAAGTCAGTGGGGACCAACAATTCTTCAAAATTTCTCATGCAGGTTTGGATCATCTTGAGGGTTAGTAAAATTTTTGGGTGAGCTATCCATTTATGGTTATCTTGAACTTGTCTTAAAACTAGGCTATACATATTCTCTTTTAATTTTAATTTTATAATTTGTGATTTTATAAATATATACAGATTGAAGTTTAAATATTTTGTGACCACGAGTGAGACTTCTAAAGGTCGAGAGGGCATTTAATTTCTCACATAAAAATCAAATGGATTCTGTTTGTTTGTGCAGACACAACAAGATTGGCTCAATTTGGGTGGGATTTTGCCTAGGTGGGATTATTTTTGTTTAACACTTGTTTGAAAACAACCATCATTTTTGTACAGAGCCACATGACATACAGAAAAAAAAAATAGTTATTAACTTATTAATTTGTGGCCATATTTTATTAATTTGTTCCCCTTGTTTTATTTAAATTGTTCTTGCAATTTATTAATTTGTGGCCACATTGTACTAATTAATTCCCCCAGTCTAATTTAGTGTGTCTAAATTGTGGCCACGATTTAACAAAAACGACAGAACAAAGAAGCCTAGCAATTTGGCCACAATTTACATAAAATGAGAGAATGAAGGAAGTCATAAATGATCAGTGCTGGGTAACTGGTAATCTGGTATAGGTAATTTGGATAACGTAATCATATTCCAAAAATTAAGTACTTATTATTATACTACATTGTAAAGCACTCATAATCAGATTACTTTTTTATAGATTACAGGAATACATATTATTTACACAATGGCAGTAAATTATTCATAATGAATTGATTTGGCTTAATTCTTCTTTTTTCCATCCTAAAATTTTCCTTTTTATATTTCCTTTTTTATAAAAATCCTACTGCTTGTATACGTTCTGAAACCTTCCAGGTTTATGTAACTGAACAGGTGACTATGGAAAATGCAACAAGGAAAAGAGAGAGGCCACACAATTACAAATTATTAATTAATTAATTATTATTATTATTTTTTATGTGCGGAGCTCTTTATTTGTTTATTTATTTACTCATTCATTCATGCAAATATTAAGTTCTGTATAGTGACACAGAAAAACACCTCACTTTTGATGATTTGTCAATGTCATTATTTTTCACTTAAACATTAAAGATTTACTTAACAATTACATCACAAACAATAACAATTACATCACAAACAATAACAATTACATCACAAAACATTAGTGTTTTGTTTACAAAATAAATAAATAAAATAAAGATCTCTAGCTGACTGTGTTAGATGGTTAGGCTATGTTTTATCACATTCGATTTCTTATACATTTGTGTCAAACAGAAAAAAATAAAAATAAAATTCTAACGTATCTGATAAATGTCTTTTTTAGTGTATTGATAGCAAGGATACTCGATACTAGTCTATTAGCCTATTACTCGACTACACGTTACTAAGGGTCACTTTGAGCTCAGCATTCATGAGCGTGACTATAACAACTGATGAATAGAAACATCGCCCGGAGGTCATCGGCGTCAAAGCAGTAGAGTAGAGAACAAGCCAATGCGATGGTGCGAGAAGCACAGCTGCTCTGAGGGAGAAACGCAACAGATGAGCAGATAGACAGCTGCTGCTCTTCTGACTTACAAACGCTGCTCTGGATAACCGAAAAGAATGAACACAAACGACGCCAAGGATTACCTCTCCAAACGACAGATCCCACATCTTTTTGAGGTAAGAATAACCTCCAAGAGATGCCTTTTCATATATTTTAATATTATTATAGCAGCGTCAATTAGAGAACAACACATCTGGAAACATCTGCCACTCTGAAATCTGATCATGTAGTCTGTTTTCAAGCTGAGCATATAAATGGCTTCATATTATGCACCTCTCAGTTCTTCTTCTCAGAGTTAATGATAAATGATATGTTGGTAATGCTATTTGTATGGTCAACCGTTTTTGTATGAAGAATCTACAGGGAAAAAGCTTACTAGAGCTGATAGCATGAATTAATTAAAAGTCTGTCTATTTAGCATGCACAATTACATGGTAAATTAGATAGGCTACTTCAAGGTGTCTCTATGGTGATTCTCAAGTAGGTTGCTGTAGTGGCAAAGCGGAGGGTCTCAAGCTTGTCAGCAAGAGGGAAGATTCTCCTCAGACAGCGTCAACAAGTGCTTGTGCTTGTGTGGGAGATATGTAGTTGCATACAAAATACTGTGTCCACGGAGGATCACAGAACACACTTCTGACAGGCTATCCATCTCCAGATTGATCCTATATACAGGTATAAGGAAGCTCAGTATTGTTGTTCATCATCATGTGTACGACATCTGCTCAGGCAGGACATAAATGGTGAAGGTTGTAAACATGAGTTTCAGCACATCAACACTTTGACTGTCACCAAGGCAACAAGCTATGCACTTTATATTTACTTTACGTGACTCATCTTTGGAAATGTGGGCAATGGAGAGCAAGGGGGAGAAAGGGACTGAAACAATCATATTCTTGCATGTGCCCAAACACGCAGTTCGCTGAGGAATCCAAACACGCAGGTTTAGGTTCATGTGCATACCTCTAGGTACATCTCTCAAACTCCTCCGTCTGTGACAGCATGTAAAAAAAGAGAAGGAATACATAGAAAGTTTTATCATTTCAGTTCATATCTATTATTTAAACTGTCATCATAGCAAGTATATCAGCTAGCTCATAGTAGGAGAAAATTGAGCTCTTTAGTTTCATTCAGAAGCCTAAATTGAGAAAAAAATATGCAATTTGGTGCAGTTTCTGATGTTTAAATGGCCAGAATGTAAGATTAAATTCTGTTAGCTTATCATGTAAATCAATAAAATTTTTATAATAGTATAGCAGTACTACTTAAAATGCATAAAAATATCAGTTGTCACTCTATATGCCAATAATATGTCTTAGTAAGTTCAGAAAAGATGTATAGTTTTTATTGTGGGTGCAAAACATATAATGCAATGCAATACTATGATGATTGAGAGATATACAGATAAAAGCTTGATGTATCATATTTTATACTCATTTTTAACATTTAAACAGAAACATTTAACATAAAAAATGATCAAGTAAACCTAGGTTGCTTCACTTCCATCTTGAAATATTACTAACAATATAAAAGAAAGTCTTTTTTATTTTCATGTACTAAAAAAAAATCAGTAAAGATTTCACAGCAAAAAGACGAATGCACCACAACCTTTTTTTTTTATTATTATACTAAAAGGCCTTTTACTTGCTGTCACACTTGCTTTTTTATTTAAAAAAGTATAAACTATCAACCAGATGACAGAAAGCATGTAGCATACTGTGCACAACAGGTTTTTCTGCAAAGTTTTGATCATTTTGACAATTTAGAGACCTTTTAATTAATTAAAGTAACTAAATTAATTGATTTTATTCACATCAAAAATGTTATTTAACATCTTTGAGTCAACTTAAACATTAATGTACAGCAGTAAAACTAAATTTAAGGGTTTGAATAGTAGCAGGCTAATACTAGTAGGTTACTACTTTGTACAGTGATTTTTGATGTTCTTTCTTCATATCGATACTGCATTAGTCCTTAAAAATGGTGTGGTCTTTTATTAAACTGATACCTCTAGCAAATTCAGCCTTTTGTTTTGTTTCTGTTCGGACACTGCTTTATTCAGGGGTTGAATGTGTCTTTAGCTGTTTGATACCCGTGAGGATTGAGATGTAAATTCTCAAGCAGTTTTATTAGCATCAAAAGAAGCAAACAGCTGATTATTTAGAGATCAGATTTTCCATTCCATGTTCCTCTGAATGGCCCAGAGTATGAACTGCTAACATGTGTGGGATGAATAGAACAACAATTTGCAATTATTATTTTCTCCCCTGGATGTTATTCATTTGTTTCTCTCTCTGTCTTACCATTCAGAAATCATTTAGCTCTGTTTGGCTAATAAAAAAGGTAAATGAGCAAAGTCTTTTGTCACAATTGTCAGTGATGTAAGAAATTATGATGAAGATACACTCTTAAAAATAAAGGTGCTTAAAAGGTTCTTTACAGCGATGCCATAGAAGAACCATTTTTGGTTCCATAAAGAACCATTCAGTCAAAGGTTCTTTAAAGAACCATCTCTTTCTTACCTTTTTATAATTTGAGGAACCTTCTTTTGCCACAAAGAACCTTTTGTGAAACAGAGAGGTTCTTCAGATGTTAAAGGTTCTTTATGGAACCATTTAGACAAAAAAGGTTCTTCTATAGCATCGTGAAGCACCTTTATTTTTAAGAGTGTATGGTGAGAGAAGTCTTTTACACTAATAGATAATAAACACTCAGCATTTATATAACAAAACGAATTCTGTGTGTATCTCACAGAGCATGTTAACAGGGCTGATGTACCATAGGCCAGAGGACCCTTTGGCATTCTTGGAGAGTTGCCTGCAGAAAACACGAGACCTCGGGGGTCCTGAATGTGTGGCCTGGGACACTTTCATTACACCTGATCGAAAACCTCTACCACCAATCACTCCGGCACAAGGAAAGAAAGCCCCCTGCAAACTCGGTAATTCAGCCAATTTGAAGGCACATTATCTTAGCAAGCAGCAAAATGTATGTATAAATATATATATATATATATATATATATATATATATATATATAGTAAAATGACACTTTTCATTTTAGTTATTGTCATTTTATTTAGCTTTTAATGATTCACAAACACATAATGTCAAACAGCACAGAAATTAAAATGAATTATATTAATGTGTTTTTATATTGGCCTCTTTCTTTAAATCACTAAAACCACATTTTCTAGATAAAAAGCCAGCGGCAAAGGAACCATTATTTACAGTGTAAATCTGAAGGACAGCTGTGAAAAGCCTGTGAAAGAGCATTGCAAAGAAATTTAGGAAGGTTAAACATGGTTCAAGTATTTTAAATACCTATATATCTCAATAATGAACGTCTAACCATATATATTTGTGTGGGCTTCTATCAAATGAGTGAATTAAGAGGGCATCTGAGGTCATAAAACTGTGAATGTAATCTGTTTCCTTCCACAGACAGTGGTCCTGGTCCAGGCCCTGGACCTTACCGTCGATATGACAGGCTGCCACCAATCCAGGCCCAGTTCTCCATAGAAAGTGACTCAGATATGACAGAGTCCTCAGGGCTCATACAGGAATATGATGTCTTTGACCCATCAAAACCACGACCACACATCATATTCATTATAGGCGAGTGGTCATCACTGTCAGCTTGGCATTTTCAGGCTGTTTCAGTCATCTGATCTTTTTCTGAATTCATCTTCACTCTTTGAGCTGGATGAAATGAAATTCAGTAGACCTTGACCTTAATTAATTTGAAATCAGCATTTCCATTGTGCTATTTCTGTGATGTAAAGTGGGATTTGCTGTAATATTTTCCAGGTGGACCGGGCAGTGGGAAGGGCACACAGACAACTAAACTTGCACAGTGCTATGATTACGAGCATGTGTCTGTGGGGGAAATTTTAAGGAACCAGTTGCTACATCATGCCCCCAGTGACAGAAAATGGGAGCTGATTGCTCAGATTATTGCCAATGGAGAACTGGCACCTCAGGTTTGGCAGTTTGACCACCAAATGTGTGCATTTCACAGATATGGTGTATTTACAGCTGCTTAATCACTAAACTAACATAAACTACCATTCAAAAATGTTCAGGTTAGTTTCAAAATGTTTCAAAAATGTACTCACCCTCAGGCCATCCAAGATGTAGAGAGTTTATTTCTTCATTGTAGCAGACTTTTAGCATTACATCGCTCGCTGACCAGTGGATCCTCTGCAGTGAATATAGCAATATTATGGATAGAGGTCTCATATTTTAGTTAAAACATCGATGATCAAAGATATATTCATGATTATTTTGTTTATTGCAAACATGCTGCTTTTCATTTCACTCGACATTAATTGATGGACTGGAGTCATGTGGATTACTATGATGTTTTTATCAGCTGTTTGGAATCTCATTCTGACGGCACCCATTCACTGCAGAGGATCAACTGGTGAGCAATTGATGTAATGCTACCAAATCTCTCTCCAAATGTGTTCCAATAAAGAAACGAACTCATCTTGAATAGCCTGATGGTAAGTACATTTTCAGTCAATTGTCATTTTTGTGTGAACTATTCCTTTAAGCAGCACAACTGTTTTCAACATATTAAAGGGATAGTTCACCCAAAAATGAAAATTCTGTCATTAATTATTCACCCTCATGTCGTTCCAAACCCGTAAGACCTCCGTTCATCTTCAGAACACAAATTAAGATATTTTTGATGGAATCTGAGAGCTCTCAGACCCTCCCATAGACAGCAAGGGTCCTTACATGATCAAGGTCCAGAAAAGTACCAAGATGATCGACAAAGTAGTCCATGTGACATCAGTCTGTCAACTGTAATTTTACAAAGCCACGAGAATACTTTTTGCGCGAAGAAAACAAAAATAACGATTTTATTCCACATTTTCTCTCTACTGTTTCTCTTGTGGACGCGTGTTCACGACAGTACATGACGCAAGCGCGTGGTAGTGCAAGCGCTGATCCAGATCCAGCGTGATGACGTTGAACACAAGGCATGTATTCTCGTGGCTTCATAAAATTACAGTTGACAGACTGATGTCACATGGACTACTTTGTCGATCATCTTGGTACTTTTCTGGACCTTGATCATGTAAGGACCCTTGCTGTCTATGGGAGGGTCTGAGAGCTCTCAGATTCCGTCAAAAATATCTTAATTTGTGTTCTGAAGATGAACAGAGGTCTTACGGGTTTGAAACGACATGAGGGTGAGTAATTAATGACAGAATTTTCATTTTTGGGTGAACTATCCCTTTAAGCACCAAATCTACACATTAAAATGATTTCTGAAGGATCATGTGTCAGTGAAGTAATGGCTGCTGAAAATTCAGCTTTTACTGTATTTTTGATCAAATAAATGCCCCAAACATCTGAGTAGTGTACTTTAGTCCTTAGTACTTTAGTCACCCTAGTGTTGTTCTGGCATGGTATCCTTTAGGAGACAACTATTGAAGAGCTCAAACATCAGTTTATCAAAAAGCAGGATGCTAAAGGATTCATTGTGGATGGATTCCCCAGAGAGATCTCACAGGCGTTCACCTTTGAGGAGCAGGTCAGATATTCAGCATTCTGATGATCTATACAGTATATAATCTACAGGAAACTATTTAAAATAGCGTTTGTGAATGTGAATGACACTCATACAGTATTCCTTCAGATCGGCTCACCAGACTTGGTGATCTTGCTTGCCTGCTCAAACCAGCAACTCCGGCAGCGTCTAGAGAAAAGAGCGTCCCAGCAGGGCCGTCCCGATGATAATACTCACGCTATTGAAAAGAGACTAGATACATTCAAACACAATATCACACTCATAGCCAAGTACTACCAGGAGAGAGGACTTATTGTAAGGGTAAGATGCTGTTCTTTGCTTATTTTTATCTTAACTGTTGAATTCAGCTGGTTTTAACAGCACACGCTATTACAGATGCTGTCTTTGTTTAAAAAACAAGTCTAGTTTTATGCTGTGAAACACAATTCTGTCTCACTGTGCTTGGTCAGATTGATGCTGATCGAGAAGAAGACGACATTTTCACAGACATTTGTACCATTGTCAAGGAGAGACTGTTCCCTAGCGACACAAATGCAGTAGGTTTTTATATAAAAGTTACACTATAAGCCACAATTTGTGCTTAAAAATCTGTTTTTACTTCATATTTCATAAACATTATTTTTCTCCCTGCAGAGCAGTACTGAAGATCTTTAGAGGGACGTCTAAACATCCAAACAGCTGCTGCCACTAAATCCAAAATGTCAAAAGCAGCCTGCCAAACATTTTATTTTACCATAATTTTTCATCAATAAACTTGTGGGTCAGAGCCGAGGATCAGGGAAAAGAGTCAAGGAAATAATATATTATACTGTATAATTTACACTTGTTGTTGCCTTTATTTGTACTTCACTGTGAATCTTCTCTGTACAACTTTTGCAGTAATTTAATAAGAATGACTTTTTAGAGCAGAAACTTTTTTCCAACATTTGCTGATTTTGTTTTTTGAATTTTAATGTTTTTACTTGATATCATTAATGTATATTTGGAACTCAAGTCAGGAATAATTGGAGTTGTTAAAAAATAAGGAGTTGTTAAAAAATGCACCAAAGTATAATACAATATCAAATACAATAACAATATCAAATGTTTTCAAACAACTTACCTCACCTATTCCTGCAAAAACATTAAATGGGATAAATGATTACCGATTAATAACTAATTTACTTATGAACACAGCATTTCTCGTTTTTGTCTTACTCCACAATATGAACACATTGGAAAGAGAGAGAGAGAGAGAGAAAGGCGCTACAGACGTGTCCTCTGGCTGTGTTCTCATTAATAGATGTTCATTCCAGCTGTGCCACTTTTTCACAGTGGGACATCAGTGAACATAGACTCTCTGCCCTTGCTGACAGACCTTGACCAATCACTCAAGTGCCAAAATGCTATTAATTTAAATACTGAGAAGTGTTGAAATGTAAACACATGTATTGAAAGATGATACACAGATATTAGTGGAAAAAGTAGTAAAGTCTATTAAACATCAGTATCTACACTCGCTTTGCTTGTACATTTTCTGAACACAAATTCACAATTGAGTCACTAGATGGCAGGATTTTATTCCTTAAAAAATAATTTGTTCTATATTCTCCCTGGTTTGAAAGAGTTAATTCACAATTATACCCACTACTGCCATTTTAAGAAATTAATATTATGGATTTTTAACTTTTGAGTATGTAAATTGATTAATAAAGAAAAAAAATTTTTTTTAAACAATTGCTTGGAAAAACATGAGCTTTGAGTATGCTTTTAACTACACTAGATAACATTTACCAATTAAAGACCATGGTATCTTTATTTTGTGTTAAGTGTCCTTAAAATACTGCGTTATAAAAAGAATCACTGTGACACTGTGAGTGCTGGTATGTGCTGCCTCTCAGAATAGATCCACCCTTATCACCTGCCTGGCAAATTGCTAGCAGCTCTTAGTGGCACGAGTAGAAGACTCCTCTATGCTTGCATATAATACAGCTTCAGGTTTTCAAAACTACAATTTGAATTACTGCATCTGCATATGACATAAATGCACTGTGATCTGAATGTTGTTCAGAAAATCTTTTCTTTCATGTTCATGACATGTCCTTTTCTTTCATGTTTAGAGCTTGAACCAAAAAAATGTCTGATGAACGTAAAAGAAGAAATTTTGAGAACTGTTTTTGTCCATAATGGACTCAGTTGTCACCAAAAATGTTACGAACATTCTTCAAAATATCTTCTTTTGTGTTCCATGGAAGAAAGTAATACAGGTATTAGAATGACATGATCATGAGAAAATTATGACAATTTCATGTCCATATACAGTCAAACCAAAATTTATTCAAACACCTTCAATATTTCTCACATTATCACAGTTTGTTTGCTATAGTTTAGAAAACGGTAATAAAATATGACAAGAACTCAAGAGTTCAACTGTGTCAGAACAAATTCATTTTGATAATCACAAATGAATTACAGTCAAACCAAAATTTATTCAGATACTTTCAAAATTTCTCACATTATTACAGTTTATTTGCTATAGTTTAGAAAATGGTAATAAAATATGACAAGAACTCAAGAGTTAAACTGTGTCAGAACAAATTCATCTTGATAATGTCAGATAACTTTGATAGAAAGGTATGTAACAAAACATGGTCAGGTCAAAGTGTCAAATCGAATTTTTGGTCCCATATTTTTACCAGTTTTACTAGTAGCCCACCGCATGAAGAATTTTTGGGTATAATATGTCACGGTTTACTTTATTTTGCTATCCTCACTTACATAAATGAACTATAGTGTCCTGCACCCACTAGTAAAAAAAATATCAAAAATTATATTTGGTGTCTTAATAATTTTTGGTTTGACCATATGTTTAAGAAATATTTCACCAACAATTGAAAATTGTTTTATCATTTACTCACTCTTATTTCATTCAAAAAAGTTTGGATAGCTTTTAAATTGGTATTCCCCAAAACTCTTCACATACAGTAGCCGTCCTTGGCACAGTTATGAGAGAAATTGCATTGTCTGATGATTCAACAAGTCATTATTTTTAGATCATTTCAGTTGATCCAGTTAACAAAATAATGATTTGCTAATAAATCAAACTGATCTGGTTCTCAAGTTCAGTTCGCTCAAATCGATCAATCACCTGGAAGTGAATATTATCAGTGAATAATGACTCACGTCTTGGTCTGTTTCTCACATAAAGATATGTGAATAAACAAATTTTAATTTTTAGGTTACACTAAGGTCTCTATATACAAACATAATTTTCCTGTTGATAAACAGCCAAAGAATAACTTACTTTGTAACATGGTTTCATTTAAAGCTGGCTAGGGCTATTTAAGAACATTTATTGAATTTGTTCATTTCAATGAGGTAACAGGGTGGTCGGTCTGGTTTTATCTACTGGACAGAAGCATTTCAACGTGGTATGAGCAGCACTCAAGTCTGTTCCAGTTCATTTCCTTATATAGTATGCCACTATTCCAGTTCTGATAAGGCTTATCACACTCTCTGACACGTCAATATAAAAGCCCAACAGGGGCTTTTACAACACACTTCCCAGCTTTTCCCATCTCCACTCTTCACATCAGCATTATGGCACCGAAGAAAGTTGAACCCAAGAAACCAGAGCCTAAAAAACCAGAGCCTAAGAAAGAAGAAGCCCCAGCTCCTTCCCCGGTTCCAGAGATCCCCAAAGAGCCCGAGCTGGACCTGAAAAGCATCCCACTGGAATTTACCGCTGACCAGATTGAAGAGTTCAGGGACGCCTTCACTCTCTTTGACGAGACACCAACGGGCGAGATGAAGATAAGGTACGGCCAGTGTGGAGACGTGATGAGGGCCCTAGGTCACAACCCTACCAACGCTGATGTCCTGACTGTGCTGGGGAAGCCCAAGGCTGAAGATATGAACACCAAATACCTGGACTTTGAGACGTTCCTGCCCATGCTGCAGCATATCTCCAGAGCCAAAGACCAGGGGACATTTGAGGACTTTGTTGAGGGTCTGAGAGTCTTTGACAAAGAAGGAAATGGAACAGTGATGGGTGCTGAGCTCCGTCATGTCTTGGCAACACTTGGGGAGAAAATGACAGAAGATGAGGTGGACCGTCTGATGGCCGGACAAGAAGACGCCAACGGCTGCATTAACTACACGTCCTTCATCAAGCACATCCTCTCTGGGTGAGCCGGAGCTGCAAAGATTGGATTGAAATTGGAACTCTAAATGGCAACTGTCAAAACACTGGAAAGAAAATATGTCTTGTCTGTATGTCTTGGAAAGCATTAAATAAAAACCATCCAAATTTTGTTTCGTCTGAGATTTTTTTGTTCTGTTAATCTTGTTGTTGAGATGTCAAACTCAGATGTGCGTAAAGAAGGAAGGTATTGGAAAACATGATCTACAATATGTACTGCAGCAAAGACCAAGAAAGGAGTTTTGGCAGTGATGTCCTTTAAGTATTTTTTTAGTGCCATTAACAACATATGCAACAGTTAGTTACAATTCTTGGATTAGCTTGGCTGTGTGGCGTATTGGCTGCATATGAAATTGCATACTATACAGTAGGCTAGGCAAAAAAAAAAAAAAAAACTAAAAAAAAAAAACCTTTTTGTCCAAATTCACAGTATTCACAAAACAGTAGGCAAAAAGTCAAACCATTTCCGAGATTCTGAAGTGTGCATTTCATGGCCACGGGAGAGTATTTTTAAGAGGTTTTGCTTATTTGCGTATGTCAGATATTAAATAGACATTTAGAAAATGTCTTTAGGATGTTAATGATTTATAATGTATGTAAAACTTAGTTTTATCAGATGTTTGTACACAGCAGATGCTTTCCAGACAAAGCGCTCTTTGAAAGACTGAAGATGTACCTGTGCTGTCTGTACTGCACACATTCATACTATATCGTACATTTTTAAGTAGCCTAGTTATTAAGTAGCCTAGTTATTAATTCAAAAGAAGTAGCCTACCTACTCAGAGATCATGTGATTTCGAACGCAGCCATCATGTCCAACAGCACTACTTTTCACTGTTTCATTACTGCGTTTGTCTGTTTTTGTGCACTTAGGAATCCCGCACATAACATGATATGGACACAAATTAAGAATTTGTTTCCGCGACTTTATAATTTGTGGTCCACGTTTGATTAATTCCTTCCCACTTTTTATTTTAGTTACATTGCGGGAACGAATTCTTAATTCACATTCACTTAATTCATATTCATTCATTTTCATGACATTCATATGTAATGTGCAGCGCTCTGTAGTGCATAAAAATTAAGAAGTGGAGTTCTACGTTTAAGGCTAGACGGTATACAGATTCGAATACTGGGCATGTGCACATCAAAATAGCATTACCCCTTACAATAATGTTTTTGCATTATTGTAAGGGGTAGGTTTAAGGTTGGGGTAGGTGTAGACGTTAATAAAACACAATCTAATAGGTATAAAAACTTTATTTATTGTGTTAGCTTCCTGTTTTAGCTGTATCCCTTCAAGCCACAACCGATATCTACAAACAGTAACAGTTCCGGTTTAAATCCTATTTAAACCACTGCCGAGCAACGTATGGTAACTGCTGCACTTCACTGTAATTTAGATGCTTATTTATTACTAAAGAGGGGAAAATACTGAAATGCTGGAAAGTATTTACAAGAACAATATTTAATAAAGGCTCCACCGCAGCGAGTCTGATAAAGAAGAAAGAGAAGAAAAGCATGTAAAATAGGCTATTCAAATTTGTAATTATTATGGCAGCAACAGCAATACAGTTTTAAAATATGCATTATATAATTCAACAATTACATACATAAAAAATATAAACCAAACAGCTTTATGTTTATTATCTTACAGCAGACTATAATGCGACTGGCCACGTGGTTCGTAGGATCACAGAACTTGTTTATCCATTGTGAGTTTTATCACTGAGGTGCCATGTAAATTTAATTTTACAGACGTCCACAATTGCCGTCCGAATTGGGCTACTGAATCATTCGACCAGTTACTTCGAAAAACACTGATTCATTCGTTGATGTTGTTGTTTCTCGGAGTTGGACACTGTTCAGCTGTGGGTTGTTTGGAAATGTCTCCATTGGCAGAGTGAAAACAGACAAAGGTAATGTGTGTTCAAGTCACGTAATATCAACATTTTTTAAGTGTTGTTTAAAAATAAGATCACAGTCGCTTTAATTCTGTAAATAATCGATATCCTA
This sequence comes from Spinibarbus caldwelli, assembly GCA_039654775.1. Taxonomy (NCBI): domain Eukaryota; kingdom Metazoa; phylum Chordata; class Actinopteri; order Cypriniformes; family Cyprinidae; genus Spinibarbus; species Spinibarbus caldwelli. The sequence goes on along the minus strand of CM077223.1, from coordinate 18,706,024 downwards.
ACTGTGAGTATCGCAGAGGAAATCACAACTGATATTCAGAAAAACAGTGCTGTGGTAGTGTTGGGCTAGTTACTCAAAGAATGTAATATATTACTCATTACTAGTTACCCCTTTCAAAAGTAATATTGTTACTTTACTTATTACTTTCTGGCAACAGTTATTCGTTACGCTACTAGTTACATTACTTTTTCCTTGCGCCCCACAGAAGTTGTAATTGTGTATCTTCCACATAAAATTCTTCTAGAATATTTCTAACAACATATTTCTGCCTTATAATTTGGCCAAAATCCACATTGGATCGCAGTCAGAAGTTATTACAAACACTCAATAGTGATTGATAGTGACATTCAAATAGAAGTGTTGTATTAATCTCATTAATTATCATGTGCAGCTTGAAGCTAATTGTAATTTCTCCGTTAGCCATATTCGATTATATTTCATAATGTATTTTATCAAATCACATAAGTTTGTAAGAAACTGTTTTAATTTTCCAAAAAGATTTTTTTAAGAGTAATATAATTACTATACCACATGCCGATCAGAGGGATATGGGTGGGATGTAATGTCAGAGTAAAGTAAAGCCACAACTGTGTGATCATCTTTTTTCCTGACAAAATCAATATAAGGCAATATTTCTATCTGCTGAATGTAAGCTTTTCCATATTCTAAGCTTGCCTGCTGCACTGGGAAAAATTGTGAAAATAAATCTAGGAATTATTTGATTGGATTTTAAATCAGCAGGGTTGAGACATCAAAAGTAACTAAGCTGTTTTATGCATGGTAACTGTAATATTACTGAAATCTTATTAGTAATTTACTAGTTACTGCAAAAAAGTAATATTATTACAGTAACTAAGTTACTAGTAACTAGTTACTGCCCAACACTGGCTGTGGCTTGTGTGATATTACTTAAATTTATGACATTAGAGTGTGAAGAGCTCTTTTTATAATCAAAACAGTAATTTTACACTACAAATATCCTTTTGTGCAAATGTGAAAATTCGAGTGTAGGCCTACCAATTCTTTACGGTCAAACGTGTGAACTTTGAATAGTATCGGTACAAAACTGGCTATTTCTGCTATTGATTATTCTCCTGTGCATAATCACTATGGTCTGTTTGAAGAGCAGCACTGTGTGATTAATTTTTGCAATCTTATTATCTTTCAGATGATACATATCAAATTTATAAAATGCAGACCATCAGTACACATCCTCAAATAGGCACCCTAGGCTGTTCTGGGCCCTGCATTCAATTTCACTGTAATTAAGGTTAGGACATAGTGACTATAACATTGATTGGCTAAGTAGGGTACATGTTGTACTTGAATCTGTATAGATCAGTGTGTAATACTGATTACCAGGGGGGGCTGGTGGGTCATATTACTAACTTTATGAGAGTCGAGCGATAAAGAAGGCAGATTTTGCGGCTTTGAACCTCCGAAAAATACCTGAGCCCTTTTCCTCGTGGTTGTCATACATCTTGTTCTTGTAAATCCACCTTTTCCTCATTATATCAATGCTGTGAAAATAAACAAAAGTCATTCATATCATAACATTATGTTTGGCAGGAATCCTCCGCAGCCTTCCCATATCTGACATTTTTGTGATGTTCTCTGCATAACAACATTCTTTGTGATCTATAACTGCAGTAAATGAGTAATTTAGGCACTTAGAAGTTTCGCCAAGATTTAAATGCTTGTGAGTCCGTGAGATTCGCTTTTCGTGCGATTTATATCTGTTTGCAGTTATGATGGCAGCTCACCAACCCTCTTTTGCTTGCAGCTTTGGCAGCTTGAAGCTCACTGGATTTTCCCCATCTATGCTCAATCAGGAGAGCAAAAACAGAACCGCAGGCAAGTCCAAGGAAGGATTTTATTTCATTGTTTATGAGAGGAGAGTTTGTTTATGGTGACAGGTAATGCCCTGGCAAGCCCGGTTGACACCACATCTGTACTTCCCCTCTGTTACATCCCAAACAAACCTAGGAAAAGCAGCCACCCATCAATCAGATACTCATTCCTGTCACCACACACATTATGTCTATCAGGCATGTGTCCTTTTCCATTTTCATATGCCACATCTCTCATGTTAAATATCCTGTGAGTCATTTAGTGTATTTCGCTTCTAGGTGGCCAGTTTTCCAAAGTGTGAGATGAAACCTCAGAGTTTTATTCTCATTTGTTGAATAGTTTGGATGAAAATGTCGTTTTGATAGGCCTCTCGGATTTGAACATCAGAGTTTGATTCTTTAGGTTCAACTATAGGCCCAACAGTGAATCTGTCCCACACAAAGGCGTTTTTTTTTTTTTTTTTTTTGGCAAGACTGAGCTGTAGCCATCTTTGTCTCTTTTAATCCCTAAAAGACAAAGTATGTTTTATTTTAGAGACGTGTGGTTGTTTTTATACATTCTTTCAGGATATAAAGACCACTGACAGAGATAACAGTTATAGTTGAGTTCGGCTCCAAAGACAACGTCTGCCCAGCTAATGACTCTTTTTGTGCGTGCATGTGGATATAGGTTCACAATCACATTGGGACGTACATATGGCAGTAGAGCTTAAGTTCACAAGAAACCAATGGACGTGAAACTGTAGTCGATTCTGGGAGTTGTTGATCTCGAGAGAACGTTTGGCACATGATCAAGGAAGCGTGGCCCGACTGAGCTCGAGCATCTTTATTATCTCAAACAACAGTTTATTATTCATTGATGTCCAGACGTATATTTTATTCTTTAAGTCTGGAGCGCACGGGTTCACTGAGAAATAACAAAAGGATCCTTTAGTGGAGACCTCTCACAGGCGAGACTTTCTCCTCAGATGGCCCAAAGAGAGACGTGAGCTGATAGGCTTACATTCAGCACGGTGCAAATATCATCCTAAATGTCAGAGAACTAAGAGTGCTAAGGAAGACTGATCTCTGAAGCTTAGAGTGGGAGAGGGACATCAAAAGATATAAGGTATAAGATATTTCGAAAGAGTCTCCTTTTCTAGTAATCAGTCTTTGTTTTATTTCACTCATACATGAAATGCATATAGCTAATATGAATCATATAGCTAATATGAATGAGTAATGAGTCTCCTTCCTTTTCTCTGTCTCTTTATTCTATTAAAGTTTTGTTAATATTTTAAATTAGATTTTAGTAATTTAATTTTCTGCTTTCACTGATTTGATTTGAAAGTTGTAGTAATTTTGTTGTGTGTGTGTGTGTGTATATATATATATACTTCATTTTTATTTATTAATTTTAATTTATTTAGTTATTTTAGTGCTCCAAGTTAAAATAAATGAAAATGAGAAATGGCAACTAGCTAAAACATATATTTTTTATTTTTTAAATGACCTTTTATTTTATTTCAAGTGTTTTTTTTTTTGTTTTTTTTTTATGGTTTTAGTAGTTAATGATAAAGATTTTGTGGACAGTTTCCACAAAAATTTTAAGCAGCACAATGGTTTTCAACACTGATAATACTAACAAATGTTTCTTGAGCACCAAATCAGCATATTACAATGATATCTGAAGAACTGCCAGAAATGTGACACTGAAAACTAGAGTAATAATGGCTGCTGAAAATTCAGCTTTGCTATCACAGGAATAAATTCCTGCTATCACAGGAATAAATACACTTTGAAATAAAACAGAACATAGTTATTTTAAATCACAGTAATATATATTTGATTATGTATATAAGTTTTTTTTTTTTTTTTTAATATATAAATGCAAGCCATGGTGAACATAAGATAACATTAAAAAAATCATTCTCTTTTTAACGTTAATATATATACTATTCATATTGTTCCAAAGCTGGTTTAACTCTCAAAGATTGTTAGATAGGATAAGAGAGAAAGCTTGGAAGAAAACAAAACCTCCTTTTTCTCTTTAGATTGTATAAATGTATTTTGACATTATATCTTAAATTTATATACAGTATATTTGACATGCATATTTATGACATTCAGCGCATTTTACATAAATAACCAAAATATAATATCAAAAGTCATTTATAAGAGCTCTGTGTTTATAAACGTCATAAATACCTCCTTAGTGTCTTTAAAAGAAATGCCTTTTGGGCCCCTTTGACTGAGAAAATGAGGAGAGGATGTTCCCAGCATACCTTAATCAGTACCATTGAGGTATCTCAGTGCATAAGCCCTCAAATCTGCACCGAATCTTCCTCACTGATGGGGGATGGGTCAGTTAGAGATGACATCATCGGCTGGAGTTGTGTGCTGTTCTTGTGTGTTGCAGAGATTTTGCAGTCTTGTAAGAAGGATGAAGTCTCTCTCTGATGACCACATGAGGACTGACTTGCAGCCACATTCGACAGTTAGTATCATGATGTAAACGAGAACAAACACCCATTTGCACTTTGAAAATGCACATATTCGGTGTTAAAATTAATGTGATGGCATGTGATATCACTAGAGGGCATTATTGCCCCAACACTTACTGTAAATATGTCTGCTCTTCTTTATAAAAGCAACATACAATAGAGAATGCGTGATAACAGCCTAAACCGGTAGCTTGGAAAGTACAGCACTAAGGTTGATCCTCAAAAAGATGCTAAAATGTCAATACCAGACAATTGTTAGAACATCACTAGGGGGCATCAATATCAAAATAATTCTTTCTCTTTCTCTACATAACATCTGGCATTATGCAGGCAATATCCATTCTGTAACTTCTGTAATCATACAATCACATGTTTTCTGCAGTAGTTCAGGCATCTGGTCACCAGAATTAAATTGAACCAAGATGTTTAGTCAGACTCTACTACCATGTCTTCATTGCCTTCCCATCGAGATTTACAGTTTCCTAGCAGACCAGTCTGGTCATGACCTACATATATCCTCTGTCGGATCTTGCTAGGACTCATTGTATGATGAAGCTATATTCAAACCCTGAGGAAATTATGACCAGCCGATTGATAAAAGCCACACAGAGCGTAATGAATCTAGCGTATTAAGACAGCACAGAGCGATGGTTGAAGTCAGTCAGATTCGGAGGTTAGTGTTGCTCCTGTGGGGAGATGAGTGGTTCGGCAGGCTGACTTTATGCACAATGACATGGCCACAGGAACCTGCCAGAGTCCATTAAAATCTTCGCCAGTCAGGTGTCTCCTCTGCTTCTCTACACACAGTCCTCCAGCTCACCGCCAATGCACTCTGCTCCTAGAACAATCAATATGTTAGGTTACGGTCCAGGATGAGAACAAGTTGCTCCAGCCTGCTGTGCCATTTCAGCAGGTTTGGGTGGAGGTCAAAGTCAGTTCTTAAACAGATATGATGGTGCAGCTGCCTCCTTGAGCTTCCTGCGCTTGAGGGAATAGGGAATGATGAATAAACAAGCTTTGTTTAATAATAAAGTTTATGTTGAATCGCTTCTGCGTGACATATATGGCAGCTTTAAGCACCTCCAATGTGGACTCGGAGGCAGTTTTAGTGTATTTGTGGAGTAATTCATCACTTTTTATTTGATCAAGGACCCCACCTACTGCAAATCCCAGCTGAATATGGTTATTTGGATATAGTTTAGTGAATTAATGTTCGCAGAGGATCAAGAACAGATCACAGTGTTTATTTTACCCCCTAAGCCAAACCATATGTGGACTTCCAGTTTAGTAGGTGTTGTATCCTCTATGACATAATATCCCACACAAGCAATGCCAGATTGATAACTAACTGTGAAGTTGAAACAGCAGTAGAGAGAGCGGTTGGTGAAAAACTATGAATTTCCATATTGAGGAACCCAGTTTTAGTTTAAAGGAATAGTTCACTCGAACCTACTACTCACCCTGATGTCATTCCAAACTCAGAAGACTTTGTTCATCTTTGAAAGACAACTTTAGATGTTTTTATATATAGATTGAACCTCCATTGGAAATTAAAATGCTTCAGTAAGTTAATAAAGAAATCCAGCTGTAAAATGAATCGATCAGTTTAATTTAAATCTTTTAGAGAGACACAGTCGCTTTATATGATGAACAGATTGCATTTAATTTAGGCTTTTATTTACATAGAAACTTTGAACACACATACACACAAGCGAAAGCTAAAAGATGCTTGCTTAATGCAAGAACCAATGAGGGTTGTTCTTGCCTTTCACACAAACATGTTTAAGTTTCTGTTTACCATATTTAATGTGCTCTATGTATGGGTGTTGATGCTTATATGTGAATAAAAGACTAAATTACACCTGTTCTTCAGACTAAACTACCCGATTAATATGGGTTAAATTAATGAAGCGTCAAAGCTTTGGTGGAATAGAGGCATAGAAAACTCTCAGGTATTATTAAAAATATCTTAATTTATGATTGAAAGATGAATGAAAGTCTTATGGGTTTGTAATTCCATGAGGGTGAGTAAATGGTGACAAAATTTTCATTTATGGGTGAGTTTAACTAAGTTAGGAAGTGCTCATTCCAGAAAGATGAGCCATACTTTCCAACCGACAGCTCACCAGAAAGATTAGTATGCTAAGAGCTTTTAGGACTCTAATTAATATAGATGTCAGCCATCCTATCAGATGTGTTGGTTTTGTAATTTTATATTTCTTACGTTCTGTCTTAAAAGTTGTTATTCTATCCCAAGGTCTAATATCTGTTCTTTGTCCTTCCTATTAATCGTTACATGTAATTCTCTCAAGTTCTAACAGGAACATGGAAATACAGCTTCTAAGAAATCTGTTTTCTCTCTGTCTTGTTGTTTATTTAGTTTCATATTTCAGCATCTGCCAGATTTCTTTTCCTTTTTGACAAGCAGGAAACCAATAACATAGTAGGTGTGGTAACAACGTCAAAACTGGAAGGATGTTGATGGGATTAGAAAACTAAGAGGATTGAAAAAACAAACTATTTGCAGATATTTAATTGGAAACAATTCACAATTCATAAACACATATACACTGTAAAATGATTTTTCAAAACTGTAAATAAAACAGATTAATGGAGCGTGTTTTACAAGAAAATACTTTTTCATTCTTTCTACTTCAAAATTCCATGTTTAATTCAATGGGTTTCTTGCCGTTTCTTTGTAATTGTGAAATTTACTAGCAATTACTGAGTGAAAATTGTATGTAAAGCTCATAACATGCAGTGCTTTGGTGTGAAGACAAGAGTTGAATGTTTGCTAAAGTTTCAGGCATTTGTTGGTCTGTGACGGTGCTACAATACTTTGAAGTGCTTGTTTTGGTCTGTAGCTTCAGGGTGTGGGAGAGGGGACCCCTGTTTTGATGCGTTTATTTTGAACGTTTAAGGTGGGCAGGGCCAGAAAGCTTTGATTTGAAAAAGAGACGTCCCATGTCAAGCCTCATGTCTGGGCGAAAGGTTACTGGGGTATGGAAAAAGCAGGGGCCAAGACAGAGGAGCAGGGCACAGGGGTCATCACTCTGGAGAAACACATGGGGTTGGGGGGTGTTTGAAGTGGGTGGTCTCATGAGAACGCCTGGCAAATTAGGATGCAATCTACTAGTAACTATGGATACAACAACACATGGCTGGAATACGCACTGGAGCGACACTGACGACAACAACACACATTCTTCACTCCACTGGCTCTCTGGGTGTTGATAAATTAGAGCTTTAAGGGGAGCTAAATGGTCATTGTAATATTTACTCAATCACATCCCTTATGCAACAAAATACAGTATATGTGGATAATGAGTGCTATAATTCTTGACCATCTACTGTAACAGATTTCAGATTGGACTAAAGCATTTAAAGATAAAGGTTTGCATGATACATCAGCTGTGATTATTCCAGGCGGCCTGTAGTATCTTTTTAAATCTGTTAAGTATTTGTATATTTTGACATATGATCATATTTTCTTATAAAACAAAATAGACAATATTATTGAGGATTTTATTCATTGGAGATAAGTAACGTTAGTAGTGAATCATGTTTGATTGCATTTGTTCACTATAATGTCAGAGAGTATACTTTTGCTCTGGGGTCAAGTGCTAAAACTAAAAGTTTGATAATCATTGCTGTTGACCACGAAAAACCATATTTGAACATGGCTACTGCACAAAAAGACAAATGAAAAGGTCAACTTAGGATGTAGAGGTCATTGGAAGAGTGGAGGAGGGGATTCGGTGCATCTTGGGAGGTTGGAGAGAGGTGGAGGCTTGAGGCTGACACCACAAGATTGAGTAACTTCTCAGACGTTCATGTCACATTTTAAAAGGATAGTTCAAAATCCTGCCATTTACTAATCGTTTACGTATAATTGACTTTTGCAGAACACAAAAAGAAGATATTATGCACTCAAAAAAATATTTAGACCCAATTCTTAAGATTTATGTATTTCAATTGCATATAAAATTTCCATCCATTTTGATTACATATTTTTAACTTAAACTAATAAACTTTGTGAAGCAAATTTGCCACCCTTATGTAAATGAAACAAGTAATAAGATTTATGTAATAGTACCAATAAATCCAATTTGTTTTAAATGCATAAGAAACATGTATATGTATTATTAGGTAATAAACCCAATGTACTTAAAATGCATCACATTTACATAATTTTTATCAATAAACCCAACGTATTTCATATATTTAATCCTACCCCACCCAATCACACTGTGCTACAACAAAATCTAACTACAACACACACAAAAAAGAACAGCAAGACCACCCTGTTACATTATATCAGTTTATTAATGCTTCAAAGCATTTGGCTATATATGAGCTAGCAAGACATACTACTACACAGTGTTCATACACTTGTGCAACAAGAAACAAAAAGTGCCTTCATATTTACATGCACATTAAGGTTAAACATTATTTTCAAACATTTTTGCCACAATCAACCATAAATAAATGCAAAAAAAAACAAAAAAAACACTTTAACAGAAAAAATAACAATTTTAGCCATTTTTAACACAGTGCAGAAATAAGACCAGTTTCCTCAAGAACTGTGCAAATTTGAGGTAGACAGATACATGAGGCAAATCAATGATAACAGTACTATTTACGTAGCACTAACATTTAATAAAAAAAAAAAATCTGTGACATGCAATTATTTATAACAATAGGATAATGGTCAGAAAAAATGCCATAAGGCTCACCACCACACTTACCATGCATATTCAATTACATGTTAGGAGTACATGAGTACGAATGGATCATTCTACGTCTACATTTTAAACTTTTAACACTTAAATGGACTCAAGTACAAATATTTGACGTCTCAAAAATGACATCTCAATTGTCATTTACTTATAGAGTTCTTTGGTGACAGCTTGGTTGTATCCAGGATTTTCTTCAAATGTGCACTTGAGCTCCGTTGCGTAGCTTCAGTTAAGCACATAAATCAGTCCAAAAAGCATCAAACACCCAAGAGTGACACTGCAGAACTTCCACACCAACATCCGTAGGTTGGTCTCCAGGACCAACACCAGCACGCTCTGAACTAAAGATGCACATGCCCACTGTTGTCTGTGCAATTCCAATCTCAGCCTCTGCACTTTCACAGTCCTGGAGGATAAACAAAGAGAGTAGTATGAGTAATGTTCAAATGCCAGTCACAGTGTCATATTCAGAAATTTTAAGGGCACATTGTTTACAAACTCTGACATTTTGGATATGTAGACTCATTCAAATGTACACTGCCTGGTCAAAAAAAAAAAAAAAGTCACCATTTGGATTTAAATAAGCAAATACTGAAGAGTCTAGAATTGGATGATTATTGCAGTGATTTTTATGTTTCTGGATTGTTGTATTTTGGCAATAATTCTTTTAACCCAAACTGTTGCAGCTTTTCATTTCTTAAACGACCATGTCGGAGAACGTACCCATGTACACATTCCAGCATGACAATAATAAAATTCATCAGGCTCAATTTGGGAAATAGTGGTTCAGTGAGCACGAGAAATCATTTTCATGTTTGAAAGCACAATGTTATGAAAGGTCCAATGAAATATTAGAGTGTGCAACTCCTTTTTGGACAGGCTATGTAAAGTTGACTCCAGCACATCCTAAAGACTTTCAATAGTGATTAGGTCAGGACTCTGTGGTGGACAATCTTTCCCAGTTTGAGCCTGATGAATCTTGACATTGTTATCCTGGAATATAGACATGGGTACGACTTCCGACCTGGTTGTTTGAGAAATAAAAGGCTACACACTGCATCGGTTAGGGCTAAAAGAATTGTTGCCAAACACACAATGAAGAAGAAGAAGAAGAAAAAAAAAAACATTAAACATTGAGTACATTTTACAAGAAACCACCATTTCAGTATTTTACTTCAAAATGTCATATTTATTACATTTATCAATCTTTCTTTGTAATTATTTGTACTTAAACTTTACTCTGCATTGTCATAATTTGTAACAACTGCAAATGTGCTATTATTTCTCAAATGAACTGTAGAGAACAAGCTTAAGAAAATTGTTTTGAATTCAATGTACTTAAATCTTTAAGTTGACTGAACTTGTAAAAGAGTTACCAATACTCAAGTTTTCATACTAACTTTGAGTTACCTCTACTAAGAGATTGTGAGTTTTATCAAATCAAAAATGAGCTAATTTGCTGCATATTACACACACATGGGCAAAGCGAGGTTGATGCCAATAAGAAAATTAACATAACTATCAATGTAAATATATCCATAAGACATTTATAATGTAAAACGAGCAGGTTGACATACACTTACCACATATTCTTTAATGAGTGTCTCCATGTCTTCATTGAGGTAGATACTTGGGCTCCTCGGGATGTAATTCCAGTTGATTTTAGTCTTCATTCTCAAACATGCAGAACAACAAGATCCCAAAAACACGACATTAGTCATTGATTTACTCAGACATAAAGCTAAAGCTGAGTTAAAAATCTTGCTCAACTAATGCTGCAACTATACAATAAACCCTGTCAACTGGTACATTAGTATATTACAGTGATTTGTAAAGAAACTTTTAAATTGCATGTAAGGCCGTTTTTATATTATTATTATTTAAATAATATTTCTAATGATATTATTTTTCTTCTCCAGTTTGCTGAAATACAAACATTTAAACAGTGGATGTCATTACTTGTTTTTTTTTTTTAAATTGCATAGCATATTGAAGAACAGGTTAAGTAAAAAATATAATGAATGTTATCTAGTGCATATATTTAGCAAAATTATCCTTTATATTTATTTATTTTTCTAGTTAAGTAACAAGTTTAGAGTTTATACTCACTCAATGGCTTTTCTGTGACATTGTTTACAAGCTGTTTTTTTTGACGTCTTGAAACTCTGAGCGATTCCTTGAGATGTGATTCTGTTTCTTTCAACACCTTCTGATGGTCGTTCATGTTTATTTGCTGTGGTAACTAGAAGTAAAGAGGAAGAGATGATCGGTTCATGTGAGTTCTGCACTGCTGCTTGTACTGAGGCACTAAAATCATCTTTCAAGTTACATTTAACACCAAAACTGTATTTACTGTTTAACTTTAGTGATACAGTTGACAGAATCTGAAATCTGACACTTTGTTTCACATCACAAGTAACAAAACTTACTGTGATGTACTGTGTTTCATTAAGTTTTGTTCAGGCATCGAGTGAAAAACAGCATCTGTCGATATAATGAGAAACGATTAAAATCGAAAAACAGATTTAAACTCAGCCCAGTACCATTAGCTAGCTAGTGAAATAAAGATAGTCTGTGCATTGATATTAGTGTAATTCGATATCAACCGCACTATTAATACATGTGTATACAATGAAATCTGTCAAATAATATACACTGAGTACAGCTCAGATATATCTTACCTTGCAAATAGATTATGATCCAGGCTGCTCCAATGCAAAATGGTGAGGAGATTCAGGAGAACGCTTCTTCTGGCGCTGCTTATTTTTAATTTGCACGTGCATTACCAAAGCCGCTTTAGACACTTCATTGTACAGTACCGTCACCTACCAACTGGAGCTTGGTAAACGATTCCATCTGTATGTAAACCAATCTCATGCAGTTTAACTAATTGGATCTGAATTGTTTCAGAGCCAGCTTTATTTAAACCCTATTCATAATTTTTAACTGATTAAATCTAATAGTTTTGACAGTTAACAGATTTACATTGATTCTAAGTAATCGGAGTACATCCATTTTTAAAAAACGATTATTTTAATCAAATCAAATAGATGCAAATACTTAATAAAAAATTGTGCCAAGAATCATTTTTTTGAGTGTGTCTGTTTTTTGTGCATACATACAAGTCATACATTTTCGAAATGACGTGAGGGTGAGTGAACTGTCCCTTTAACAGTTGTCCCCAGATACCCTGAACATCAAATGTGAAGAACACTGAAGAAGCTGAACAAATGGAAAATACAGAAAATGGCAGTCATCTGACTTTACTCTGCAGATAATTGCATAATGAATCAAAATATACCAATACTAGCAAGAAAATGTCAGTGACATTTGAACAAGCATGACGTATCACAATTTGGCATACAAACAACGTAATGCAGGGATACACAAGCACTCAGGAGAAGCAGAAGGGACCTGAAATGCAATTTGCGGTGAAATGAATTCATTTATTGATGTCAACCCTTACCCATTGGCTTTGTCAGCCTCATGCACAATACCTTCAGGAAGAGCGAGGGAGAAGATCATTGATTGACCTCTGTCGGGGTGGATAAGCTATGATTTCTATCCTCTCACTCACATATGCCAGACATTGTCTCCCGCTGTTTATTTTTCAGTGGATTTAATTCTCCCCTAGAATAATTTTGTGATTTTAATTGAAATGGATTTGAGTAATTTCTAGGATATTTGTTTGTGAGAACATACACTATATATGGAGCATGTTTACAGAGCTTGTTGTTGAGGCAACTAGATCACCAAAGGATTGCTCCGATCAGTTCGTTGTCAACTGAAATAGGTTAAAGTTGTCCTTTTACGACAGTCTGAAAGCAACTTGTTCCCCTCATTCTGGATTTAGCCTAGTTGTGTGTTGCTGTAAAAGAGCAACCTGTCCCTTGAGCTCCTTCATCAATTGATCATTTGGCAGACTGAGCTCTTTCATCAGTTTGAAAGACAGCTATATGAATCCTCTTTATATCTCTATTCACTCCCCCACTGCCTTGTAATGCAATACACAAATTAAAGATGAAGAACATCCCTTTATAAAAACCTCCATCTTCATCAGGACAATTACAGTAGTTAGATGGGAAAACCAATATTGTGTTCATTCTGTCCTTCTTTCCTCAATACTTCATTACTGTGACTCCTAAGGTTTTTTAATTTATTTATTTATTTATTTTTACTAAATTGCTTCAAATACAATACGTACAAAGCTGAGTCACTAAAAAGTCATCACTCCCAGTCAAGGCTGGTTATGTTCTGGTTTGGTTGGTGGACCAGCATAGCCATGCTATTTACCAACAAAATCTTCAACAAGTATAATGATGGTTGACTTCCTGGTTAAGCTTTTTAATCAGTCTATTTAACCACACCAGTTTCTTGGTCCAAAATCCAAAACAGGCTGGCCTTTTTAACAGAGATGCTCTGCTAATTCTTCTGGCTTATCATGTACACTACAAAATTCTAATTACAGTTTTTAAAGCCCTTGATGGTCCTGCACCGCAGTATCTAGCAGATCTTATTCATCCTGCTCTCCTGCTCAGGCACATAATTCCTCCGGAGCCAATTTATTAACGGGTCAAGATTGTCCTCTATGGGTGGTAGGTCTTCAGTGGCCCCTAGATACTGGAATTCTCTCCTGCAGCATCTCTGTGAAATTTCATCTCTTCCCACCTTAAAAACTCAATTGAAAATGTACTGTTTGCTTGGTGTTGTTGAGATGTTTATGTGCTCTGCATCTTTTTTTTTTGTGACTAAATGAATTGGTTGCACTCGTTTATCCCCTTTTCTTTTTCCTATTTCTTTGTATCTTTGTTTGCTACGTTGTTTATTTAAGATATTCTTTCTTTTTTAATGTTTTCTGTCATGTAAAGGGTTTGTAAAGTGCACAATAATAATAATAACAGTAGTAGTATTATTTGTGATGCATACAGTAATATTATTATTATTATTATTATTATTATTATTATTATTGAGTATTTTAAAGTATTCTAATCATTAATAACAATTATTTTTAATGTAGTACTATTACTACTACTACTAATAATAATAATATAATAATAATAGTTTTATTATTAGTTTTATTTATTTGGTACCTTGTAATGTTGCTTTTCAGAATCACAATAAAAAGATGAGCTGTCTATAGAAATAAAAGCCACTTTTCATCCATATGCAACAATTAATGTAAAATCTAGTAGCGTAAATCTAAAGATTAGAGGCAGTCATAAACAGAACAAGAAGAGATTGATGCTGTGAGGACTAAGTAAAGCTGGGGGTTTTAAAGATGAAGTTAGTAGCAGGGGTAAGAGTGTAACAGTATCTCTTCCCTCAGCAGGCACAAATGTTTCCTCACATTGCCCTGTTTGGGCTGCAGAGCTTGAGATCCGTCTGTCTGCGAAGGGGAAACTGTTTATTTGAATTAAATGTCATTCCTGGGGTTCCATATGGAACTGGTATATCCTTCATTTTTATGTGGTCTGTTTGATTTGCAAAATCAGGAGCTGTCCCGCACTGTGCTCAGGCTGAAGGCTTAGGTTAAGGTCTTTACAGTTTCCTATAGGGACACTTTCCAGACCACAGGGGAGAACTAACTTTGTGTAAATTGGCTGAGGTCCATCATGCCGTCTTCTTAGGGTTGGAGAAACAGACAAAGTCTGTGCTGCTGTCTAAAAGGACCACTTGTTTGTTACGTTTGAGCTTGACCCTCATTAATACCGGCCACTTAAGTTCTCATGGATTCTGTGTGAGCTACCTGGACCCCAACTTTAAAACAACATGGTTTCAGATTTTAAAAGTCTACTTTCCATTCAGCAAATAAATACATAACTAAAGCACCAATGTTAGGGAGATATACTAGTTTTCCTACTGTACGGCTCCAGTTTCCACCTCTTTGGTTCATTGTCTGACAGGAAAGGCTTCAGATCTGGTAGAAAGATCAGATCCAGACTTCCGGAAAAAGAATCACTCTAAACTAGCTGTTATGTGAAATATGAATAAAAACAAAACGCTTTCACTTTAATTATGCTCCTCTTTAAAAGTTTGTTTGTGTCGCTGCATTTTATTGGTTTATTCTTATGTGATGCTTCTCATTACTTCACGCGCACTCTGCAGATAAACAATATGACTGAGTAAATGCGGACCAACATTGCTAAACTCAATTTTCATGCCAATATAAAATCACTTCTTGAGTGCATTAGATGTGCAATTAGGTTTTATATTGATGCCATTGCAAGGAACCAAGGCTTCAAGTGCCTAAGGATGGAAGACATCAGAATTTTAATGATTCTGTTTCAGATCCAGTTCCTCTTAATGATTACAGTTCCTTAATGAGTAGTTTGGACTACATCAGTTGTACTTTATGTATTGCACTATACACTACCAGACAAACGTTTGGAATAATTAGGATTTTTTTTTAAACACTATTTTCCTGTTTAACACTGTAAAGCTGCTTTGACACAATCTGTATTGTATAAAGCACTATATAAAGTGACTTGATTTGACTTAACATTTATTTGATACATAATAAACAATAATACAGTCAAACTGTAATATTGTGAAATATTATTCAATTTTAAATGACTGATTTCTATTTTAATATATTTTAAAATGTAATTTATTCCTGTGATGAGAAAGCTGAATTCACCAGTCATTATGTTCAGAAATCATTATAATATGCTGATTTGGTGCTCAATTATTATTGGTAATGAATTATCATTTATTATTGGTGTTCAATTATTATTATTGTCATGACTCTTATTATTATGAGTGTGGAAAACCTTTTTTTTTTTTTTTTGCGGAAATTGATTTTTTTTTTTTTTTTTTTTTTTTTTTTTTAGAAGAAGAAGAATAGAAAGTTTAATGAAACAGCATTTATTTAAAATTGAAATGTAGCATTATAAATATCTGTTCTGTCATTTTTTGATCAGTTTAATGGTTCCTTGCTAAATAAAAGTATTAATTTCTTCTTTATTTTTGAATGGTAGTGGATCACGGTTTCCACAAACTTATTAAGCAGCACTACTGTTTTCAACATTGGTAATAATAAGAAATTTTTCTTGAGCACCAAATCATTGATTTCTGAAGGATCATGTGACACTGAAGACTGGAGTAATGGCTGCTGAAAATTCAGCTTTGCCATCACAGGAATAAATTAAATTTTCAAATATATATTCAAATAGAATTTAAAAATTTTGATAATATTTCACAATATTACTGTTTTTACTTTATTTCTGATTAAATAAATGCAGCCATGGTAAGAGACTTCTTTCAAAAATATATATATATAAAAAAGTCTTTTAATATTTTAAAAATCTTTTTTAAAAAATTTGATAATGTATCTGTGTTGAATAGCTGAACAGTAATAAACACCAGGAAACATATATTAAACTTATTATTATTATTATTATTATTATGAAAACAAATATTTTAGTTCAGTTTTCTCATTGCACTGATTGAAGAATTCATGTTTTAAAATCATAAACATAACCAAATAAATATCATTTTATCACTGTTTTTTTTTCTACCCATTCTCGCTTCACAACCCTGTACAACTGTTTGCAAAATGACAGAGCTGATTTTAAATCTAACTGCTTTCTTTACAGTTTTTTGCAATCCACAAACCAGTAAAATGGCTTAAAATATGGTGATTTTTAAATGTAGCCTAAGGTCCCTGTGTAATAAGCATAGGCTGTTGTTTTACTTTAATGTGAGACCTGTTTTTTTTTTTTTTTTTTTTTTAATGTTAGACTCAACGATTGCCAAATAAAAACACAAAACTGGTTTGATCAGCCTGTGCACTAACACACCGTTGCATGTGTTTCCATCTGACCACTGGGAAGCATTTCCTTGTCCTTGACCCAGTTATACAAATATGCACCTCTTGCCTCAAGGAGCTTCTTTTTTGTCCACATTGTTTTATCATTCTCTGATGTTCTGTCATTCCAGGAGGGAGATGAAAAGAGTGTGTGATTGATGAATGAGAGGTATTGACTGCTGTGCATGATGGCCAGACGTCAGCATCTTTGACAGGCTGATGTATCGTAATGTACATTAAAGGGATCAGTCATAACCAGTAAGAGGCTAAGAGTAAAAAGTTCATAGCCATATGAAAACAATGAAGAGCATTTTTTGTAGTTTCATGGTTCATGAAGAACAGTTCCCCAGGGTACTAGTTGCGTGGAAGATACATAAACCTGTGCAAGCATATGTGCACACCTGTGCTCCTCTACATTGTTGATCAAAACCAGGACAAATCTGGAACTAACAATTATGTATGAATTATGTAAACTACAGGAATGCAGGTTATTTATGTGGATGAAACTTCATTGTAAATATTTTATGTTGAATTAGTTCTACTAGCACACGTCTGTAGCTCTCAGCTGGTTTTAATTCACAACTTAGATTTTTGGGAAACTAAGAAAAAAAAAATTGTTTGGGGTCAGTAAACATTTATTATTATTATTATTATTATTATTATTATTATTATTATTATTTACTTTTATCCTTTATTCAGCAAGGATTCATTAAATTGTTCAAAAGTTGTGGTAAAAAGAATTATAACGTTACGTTAATAATTGAATATTTCTATTCAAATTTTGTACATTCTATTAATCAAAGAAAAAAAAATGTATCATGGATTTATGAAATTGATAACAATATTGATGATGATGATGATGATGATGATAATAATAATAAATATGGCAATTGTAATATTTATAAATATGATATAATTATAATATTTATTTATAATTTGTTTCTTTAGCACCAATTTAGCACATTAGAATGATTTCTGAAGCATCATGTGACACTGAAGACTGGAGTAATGATGATGAAAATTCAGCTGTTCCATAACAGGAAATAAATTATTTTTAAAAATGTATTAAAATATAAAACAGTTTGGTTAAATTGCATTATTATTTCACAATTGTTCTTGCACCCTTGGTGAGCAAAAGAGACGTTAAAAAATCTTACTGACCCCAACTTTTGAATAATAGTGTGTGTATATATTTTTCTCTTAGTCTAAATGGTTTGAAACATTTCCTTTCTATTTCTTTTTCTACAAGGTACTTAGCTCACTTTTTCTTCAGGTGCTTGCTTGACTTTTTTCAGTCAGAATGTGTGCTATGCTCAGTGCCAGAGCTGGCACTATACATCACAGGGATGCGCTCTTTACGGAAGGATAACCTGTCACCCGCGCTGCAGGGTGACCTGAGGGAGTTGGGCTCTGAATGTTCCCACCACGTTGTACCCAAGCAGTATAACTGTCACACAGAGGAACACGTCCTGACTCATGCGTTCCCTTACGTCTTCCAGAGCAAAGGACACAGGTCTCTGAAGTGGGGACATCTAATGCCCTCGGAGGGATTGTCTTATGTAAAGAACTGAAATATTCATTTGTCCACATGAGGGGGCTTTTCACTCCAAACACCTGAAGAAGCCACTTAGTTGTGCACACACACACAATCTAGGTCAGCCAGTGTATGTTCTGCTGTTATGTCAAAAAAATGCACATTTCTTAATATTATGCCTAAATGTGTTTTACTATCACTATTAATAAGGATTGTATGGTCTCTGTATAATATCAGTCTTTAAATGCAAGATTTTTAAAGTGTACCTGAAGTATACTTGCAAAAGTTCCACTTTAGCACAATCAGATATACTTCAGTATATCTTTAGTTGGACTTCAGCACTACTTCTAAACAATTAAAGTGCGTTAAGCACAAAATTAGTTGTTCCAATTTAGCCGACTTTGGTAGACCGGTTTAGTATACCAAAAGTACAATTGCAGGGTATTTTTTATTAAGCACATAAAAATGTATGTATTTCTAGTATACTTGACATGAAATAAATGTATTTCAGATACATTTTAATATATTTATTTTCACTAGGGTAATTAAACAGGAGTTAATATAAATTGAAGTATTTAAATTAAGTAAACTTAGCATAACTGGAGAACTGTACCTATACAACAACAACAAAGATTTTTGTGACCACAAAAAAAAATAAAAAATAAAAAAAATAAATAATAATAGTAGTAGTATTAATAATTTTAAGACCACAAGTGTATTTCTTTTGTATACTCAGAATATTTTTAAAAATGTAATTAATTAAAAACAAGAAAAAAATAAAGTATTTTAAAGCATAACTGGACCACAAAATTAACAATTAAATTAAATTAAATTTTAAATTAAAATATATTTGTTATCTTTTAGTCTTCAGTATTTTAAAGTTTGATTAAGATGCCAGACTTTTCAGCAGTTATTATCATGTCCAAAACTAACTGACGTAAGAAATCAGCACACCTACTATAGTACAGTGTGAGTAAAATGGGAATAGTGCATTAGAGGCAGCAGGGAGAGGAAACAGGCCCTAAGAGAAGGGATTTCCAGGAACTGGTCATAATCTTACTGGTCTCCTTTATCAACCTTCCTCCCTCAGGGCTGATTGACTGGCCTGGTTGTGACCTAAAGCAGAGTATAACACAAACACATTCACATGCTGTACAACCACTGGTCACCAACCTTTTTAAGCCCAAGATCCCTGACCTTAGCTTTTATGAAAGGCAAGAATTGATAGAAAAAAAATCCCTTCAGTGATACATTCATGGAGAAATGTATTTTTTGTACTTAATTTTCTGTTATTTTCAGGATTGCTATCGACGGGTTGGCGACCACTGCTGTAGAGCCATGACTATACCATGAAGCGTCCCTGGTGAATTTGAAGAGTTTGTGTTGCTGCTCTATCAATGTGTGCTTTATCTCATTCTGGCAATCGGTGTTGATAGTGTTTTTAGAAAAGCCACATGGGTGTCCAAACTATGACACAGTACAGAGGTGGGCTTTTTTTGTCACTTTCTGTCTGTCAACACGCCATAACTTGTTAATTGAACTTTCGCAAAGAGCTTGATTGACAGGTGATTTGACCAATCATAACACAGAATCCGCCATTTTGTCCGACAAACAAATCAGACAGGAGAGTCAAGATTAACATTAAATTGTGTGTACTGACGTCTTTTCGTGGTTGAAATGAAATGCGTTCTGATGGTCATTCATGTTTATTTCATGCTTTAATGAAAAGACCAACCTGATCTCATGACAAAAACGTACCTGTGGGAACTTTTTCACAGGATGTGAAATATATACCGCCATGTACGTTTCATGACATATTCGATGTGAAATGTCCACTGGGTAGCGCTAAAAGAGTGTTCGGTAGTGATGGGAAGTTCGGATCATTTTACCGACTCGGACCTTTGAGTCTCGTCTCGTTCCACAAAATGAACGAATCTTTTTTTTGAGTCATTTCGTTCATTTCGTTAATTTTAGCAAAACATAATTAAAATGTTACGTGATACTTCCCTAACACATCTACTTATGCAAACGTTGATCACACTATAAACAATAGAAAACTTTAATGCTATAAGAAACAGAAAAGATTAATTCATTGTTTACCTGGGTCTTTAGTCTATGATTAGCTCACCTCACCTCTTATCTGACAAGTCATCGGGTTTGAGTTGTTCGTTCATCACGTGACAGCCCCGTAAGCTAAACCTATGCAGTCTGAGATGGGAAGAGAATTGATTAGTTCATCTCTCGAGTCTTTCGAGTCGTTCATTCTTTTGTCACGTGACATCACAGCACTGGATAGAGAAATTAGTTAATTTACAACCTTCCTTACAAACGGGTGCATAGTTGTTATTATTATTATTATTATTATTATCATCATCATCATCATCATCATTATAATTATTATGTACACTTACAGTTACGTGATGCGTTTCTGGTCTCAAATTGTAACTTTTTATTTCTTACAGTTTATAAATGTGTGAATTTCTGTCATGATGTTTTTTTTTTTTCCATAACACTGAATGTGGTAACAAAGGTAATAAAGAATTGGTTATTATTAGTAAGTCTCTTTCCGGTTCAGACTGCATTGGTTAAGCTTATGGGGCTGTCACGTGATGAACGAACGACTCGAAAAACCCAAAGACTCGAAACAGGTGAACTAATTCCAGTACAGAATCTATAGGATGTTGCGCATGTGCGACTGAACGAATCACTCCCCGAGATGACTCGTTCTTCCAGAGTCACATTAAAGATTCGTTCAAAATGAACGAATTGTTCAAGAACGACCCATCACTAGTGTTCGTTTTTTTCTCCCCGGAACAGATGAACGTGCATATAGTGCATTTTATGTGATGTTGGTTTTGTAGATGTCTCCGCAGTTGACTTGAAATGTCCGTAGAGTGGCGTTTTAAAAAAATGTACCATCTGCACTACACCTGAACCTACCCGATAGTATGAACAAAAGCGAATTTGATGTAAAAACACAATCGCAAGCATGCCATTTTAGCTTGTTTTTCAATCTCTCATCTTTCAGCTCTTTCATCGTGAGTCATGTTTTTCACGGGATTCGTACCAAAGGATTTCACATCCTAAGTCCAGTTCAGTACGGGCTGAGCTACCGAACAAGCTTGTTACTTCCGGAAAGCGAAACATATGGAGTTGTAATCATAACTGTGTATGAAAACGATTACAAGTGCTTGATGTTTTACCGCCTCTAGTGTTCATTTCTGTTGGAAACTGCAGTGATATGTACTTGTTGGTACGTATTTCGCATATTGCAAAAAAAGTTCCCACAGGTACGTTTTCATCGTGAGATCAGGTAGGAAAAGACGATCGGTTCACTTGCCGCTTGAACTGAGGCAATACATTGATCTGTCACAACACATTAAAGAGCCACAAAACAGTATTTATTGTTTTAATTTCTTACAAAATTACCCAATTTGAAAGCTGAGAATTTGTTTCATAACAGAAGTAACCTGCTCTGTCTTGTCTGTCGGCTCTGCGTGAGAACATGATGTGTAGTGTGAGAGCGGCATGGCTTGTCGGACATAGCAACAGTAACTAAGGAGGGCGGGTTTTTGCGAAGGGCCAATGGGTAACTACATTAAATATTAATTTTAAAAGATTTTAAAAAATATTTTTGTCATGTTGACTTTTATTTGTAAGTTTTTGTTCTCTGCATAGCCTGATGTTTGTATACAGTATAATAAGAAGCTGAAACCTCGAAAATTGTTTTTCCTTTCATTAAATTGTGAACAAAGTATTATCTTAAACATAAACAAAAAAATAAGTAATAATAGTAAAATGGGTGATATAGTCTGTGGATGTTTGTTACACTCTTTACTATTGTAAATTATTTCTTGTTTTGGGTTTATCAAATTCTTAATCAATTTAAGTACAGACACATACCTTAAAATCTATTTAACATATCTACCATTATTGCTCAAAATAAGATCATGAAACAAAAAATAACTGTGGAAACTATGCTAAACATTTCAGCAAAATTTAAACAATAAAACAATTATGAATCACAAAACATTTAATAAAACAGCAAAAATGTAAATGGTGTAACAAAAATGTAAATAAAATGTAAAAAAGTCATTTAAAAAGTATAAAAATATATCAAACCATTGTTTTGGTCAACAGAAATTGGTATAAAAAAACGTGCACCAATTAAAAGTGTGACAACTTGACACTGAAATATCCTTGTCCTAAGAACATATTTCAACCTTAGCATTAAAATCTGACTGTTTTTCAGATTTTTTTTTTAATTGTATCCTCTAGTTTAAAAAACAGATATCACAACAATATGATGATATTGTATAGAAACCAACATACAAAACCAGTGCTAGAGTTAACACGCATTTGTGTAATTGGACGACTTAAAAACTTCCTGGTGTGACATCTTGCCCCAGTCTATAAAAAGAGTTACTTCTGCTCGATCAATACTGCCACAATGAATAAATGTTCTAGAAACAAAATGATGTCATGTTCTGTTCTCTCTTTCCTTCCTCTCATTCCCTAACCAGAGAGTAAATACAGATCAAACTTGCCAACTTTGCAAAAGGAAATGGGTGGAGCAGATGTTTGTCTCAATGGCTCAGTGGTGAAATATTGATTCAGAAGTTGGGAGAAATTATTTGATTCATTAAAAGCTTTCGTTGCTTAGAAACACAGATCAATTACAGCAGTAATTAGAGACTCAAGCAAAGCCACTGTCCTCTGGGAAATTTCTGTTTTTGTTTCTTATACAGTCAGAATGTGATTATGAAATGTGTGCTGGCTCTCCTAAGCTTATTTATGTCTCATTTACCCTTAAGTTGAGTCAGAATCGACACAGACTGTTTTCTGCTCAATTTACAATGACAAAATAATCTAGATTACTGATTTCATGCAAGCTTCATTTTCAACAGCTTCAGTATGAGGTTATCATTGCCCACTTTAACTGAGCTCTTGCCTTGGGCTCTGTTAAATATTCATCTTCATCAGATGCTTGAGTTACAGGTGGCTGACTTTGTCTATCTCTGTTGAATTAAACTTGAAGTGAATGAAATTAGGTAGCTGTGTGATGGGCTATTAACATGAAAAACAAATAATTCTGAGAGAACACAAATTGAGAGCTTTATTTCAATATTTTGGATTAATATACACTGCAAAAAAATTTGTTTTAATTTTATTTATTCAACTGCAAATCAACATACAGATATTCAAATCAACATTCCACCAGCTGCTGTTACTCCACCATTAAGATCTTCCGTTCAGTTGATTTGCCAACAAATATGTGGACTAATTGCAGAATGTTCGTTTTGGTTATTTTGCCAACACCATCCTAATGACAACCACTTCATGCAGCTGAGATTAAATGAATACGTTGTTCCATCACTCATTACAAGTACTCATTACTTAGTACAGGGTTTTTCCAGAGTCTCCCTAACTACAAATTGATGTTCCGTTGGGGGGAACACCTTGATCTCTGGAATGAATGAGAAATGCCCATATTTCTTTATTGGATCAGATACAATAGATGTCAGAACATGCATCCCTTCCCATTTTTATGATGGTTATCTTTTTGAAAGATGGGTACAATAAACACTAGGTGGAATTTCCCCTACTACACACACACAAATGCTTGTTCACGCACGCGCTTGTTCACACAAACATACGTTTGACTTGCGTAAAATTCAGTTGCAAACTTGTTTTTAATTATCATCAACGACAGACATTTTTATATTCATGAATCAAGACACTAATTCTACACTACATTTGCTGTGATATTAGGAAAGCTGTTTGTTGGACAAGTTTCTGCATTTCCTCTCTGTACTCCCAAATTGCAATTCGTCAATAAAATCTGCTGATAAATCATAAAACGGATTAATTTCACAATTGTCATGGGGGATCACTTGTATTTTGCTTTTATGTGGACAATCTGTTCTTTTACTGCCAATGAATATCATACCTCTCAATGGCCCAGGAGTCCAAAATGACAATTACTGGGATGAGAGACTTTATGTTTTGTTGTTGTTACACAATACTGCGTTGAAGCTTCTGTCCGACCCAGCTGTGTGTGCAGGTGCTGGAAAATTCCACAAAGGTTATTCATATGTATTTGCAGTTAAGGCAAAGGCAGCATTTGGTGTAAAAGAGAAAATCCCGGTCTTGTATTAAAGACTAAGTAAGAAATTCCAGCATTGAGTGAGCATCAAATGCGTTACGAAATCCTTATGCATCAGCAGAAAGATTAAGTGTTTGGTTAATTGCTCTTAGACTTTTAGTTGTAGTAGGTCTTCAGGTAGGAGACAAGCCAGGATCAATTCAAGTGAACTGACTTGCATTTCCTGATTGCAGATGAGTGAGCAGGCAGAGAGTAAAAACCAGGATGTGTGCGTCATTGATGACATCTTCAGCTGTCTACGCAACCTGCTATTAATCACAATACAGGACTAGTGCCGAGCTCTCTTAACATTATCTTTGAATGATTTGTAAAGTTTAATTTCTTTAATGCAGTGAGTACCCCACTAAAAATGCTGAATGTAAAGCAGTGAGTCAGTGTTCTACAGTGCATTAGCAAAACCAGAGCAGATATATGATAAAATGATATTTGACTGCACAAATCCTGTCGCAAATACTGAAAAACCACCACAAACCTGCATGCCTTCTTTTTTTTACACATAAATATTTCTTCCACTAAATATTTACATTGAAAAAGGCGTGATCATAATGCTGAATTTAATACAAGTCAAAATTGAAACCACTTTGGGCAATTGACAAATTGTATTAATCTACTATCTCACATAAGAGGGCACAAAATAATAATATAATTAATTAATAATAATTTTACTAAAATATATTGACTAAAAATATATTGACTATATATGACTAATCACAAAGATGTAACCAAATTTCCAGGGATGGAATATTTTTCTTCACGTATTTTGGAATATTTCAATAGGGTTACATTTAATTCATGTTATTTTTTTTGCCAATAACACAGAGAATAAACAACATAGATATACACACTATAGCATTAGAAAAATATTGACTTTTATATTTCAAAATCAGATTTTGCTGATCATTTCTCACGGCATAGAGTCAGATAGAGTGAGAACTCTATTTAGAATATGGTAATAAGATTTAGTAATAATGTAATGTAAAATGCTGCAAATGCTTTTATCCAAAGCGCCAGGGCATTCAGTGTGTACTTCTATATATTAGATTTTGTGTGCATGTATCTTCAGCAAATATTAACAATGTAAACTCATTAAAACACTCTTTCAACTTTAGATGTTTTGTTCATGCTGCCCTTTATTTGTTGTTGTCGTTCATAATAAATAATGAAAAATAAATGCAGCTTTATTTATGCACAGTAAAACCAATCGGTTGCTTTGTATGAGTTGATTAGCAGGGACAATAAACGTTTTACCAAACTATAAAATTATGAAACCATTGAAATGAGCTATTAAATTGGTTTGGACAAGTAACAAGTTATAACATCATTTAAACAGGAAGTATTAAGCCATACAGTATATGCACCCCAGAAATATGTTTGTAGTTCATCGCTTTGCCTCCTGAGTTTTATTAGCAAGCCTGCATTTATTTTAAGTGATAAGAGATGAGCTACTTTGGAGTATCACTGTAAAACCTTCCTGAGCAAAGGGCTTAAAGTGATTTGGACATCCTGCTGAATAAGAATGGCTGAAAGTAACTTTGAGGTAAGAACCTGCCGAATGAGGGGCTCTATAGTGGCTCACCCCAGGTTTCCCGCTGGTCCTTTAGCACCAGTGCCCATTGATATTCAGCAGTATTGACGTCACATGTTTGCAAGGAGTCCCTCTGCAGCTGTGAGAACCAGAACACTGAGATCAGGAGCAGACAATGTAGGATGTGCATTCAGTCATTTTCCAGGCTCCCTCTGCTGCTGGCATTCAATAATCAAAAGCAATAAGAAGAGTCTGGCTGGAAATGCTTTGATACTCTAGTTGTAGGTGTCACATATGTAATCGGATCTGTCACTACTGTATATGCTTCCTATTATTCATCGGTGCTACAGTATATCCTCCCTAAATTCATCTGTGTACTCGTGAGGGTTATTTCACAAAATAAGTGTTTTAAGATTTTAAAACCTATCTGAGACAAAGAATGTCTTCAAGTGTTAAGTGCTTTTTTAAATAATAGAGTTGAAGACAGTTTTACTGTTCATTTATCCATTATTATCTGTGCATTTGAAGTCACGACAAGGTGTTTATTAGAAAGAGAAAATATAACATTAAGTAATAATAATGAAAAAAGAAACATTTACTTGTGCTTTAGAGTTCATCCCGAAAGGATGATGTCATTTATGAGTGTAGCCTATTTATTTATTTATTTATTTATTTATTTCGCCTATAGAATTGCAGATACAAAAAAAAAAAGAAAAATAAATCGAAAAATTTCATCCTTGTGGAGAAAGAAAGCTAAACATTTACCTTTATTATATATATATATATATATATATATATATATATATATATATATATATATATATATATATATATATATATTTATTTATTTATTTATTTTTTGAATGTCGTTTTTGTTCCTTAGTGTCAGCTTTTCATCATTAAAGTCGTTATTGACACATACATTATATTTAAGCATACAAAAGCATCATTTTCTTTAAATCTTGATCATTTTGTCTACTGTACCTTCCCGTTCTCCCCATCAGCAGCCTGCGTTTGGCTTTCTGTCAGTCTGCCTCCTCAGCCAGCGCTGCGCACGTTAATAGGTCGTTGTGGACAAAGGAAAGAACAATAAAGATATTTAACGTGCCTGACCATATTTTGTTTTTTTTCTTGTGGTTTTTATTGAGAGTTCATGGTGTAGCCGCTAGAGGGTTCTCAACGCAGCGGTGCGCAAAATAAAAACACCGTCCCGGTTCAGACACGCACTGAGAAACAAAACAGCAAGCAGGTTACCTGCGACTCCTGTCAGAATGAACCCGGCTATTCGCCCTATGTGCTGTCGGCCAAATAAAAACAATGTGACGTAACGACCGAGAGTTGCCCGAAACATGTAGCATTTGACAAATCCCGTCTTTTTCTTTCCACTCGGACTGTTCGATTGAGCTCGGGAATGTCATGTTATTTCAACTTTAGCGTACAGTACGCGAATCCCTCTGAAGAAACACACGGCACTGACCCCGTTCAAACACTCATACATGTAGGCTACGCGTAGAGTTGTGCATGCGATGTTTGAGGAACGCGTTTTTGCCAAGTTTATTTGAAATGCGGATGAAGAAAAAGTGAAAGAGAAATGATTTTGACCCCTCCACACTGATTGATTACTCAGTCATCCCTGCAGTTTAATGGGATCCTTTCAATTGGGAAGGTGGAGCACTTGGGTGAATTAACATATTCCTTTCCCCCCTCAATCTGTGTTGAAGTGTCTTTGAAAGGGGCAAGGAAAGGGGGTCGTGGCTTAACATTATAAAGGAAAAAAATAAGACAGCATTGCCGTCTTGGTTGGTGTTGAATACGCGTCTTGACAGGCTTTTGTAAAAGCAAAAGACCGGGAGAGATCTCCAAAGACGAGCGCTATTTAGTATTTAAAATCATCAAATCCCCAATCCATTGACAAATATCTCTTCTCTCCACTTGAAAATGAAACTTTTGCCCATTTGCACTTGGCTCCTATGCCTTTTGCTTTTTATCGTGTGCTTGGGATCTGAGTGTGGGACTCCGCGGCGAATTGCAAGGTCTAAAAGAGACTTGGTACGCATCAGGGAAGCCAGAAGTACCTTCCCAGGACCTTGTGCCACACGCCTGCCTCGGGGCAAACGCTCACTTCCCGGGATAGATCGGCGCTCCCCTCGCCTGTCACAGACGGGGGAAAGCAGCCCAGGTCGGCGGAGGGCTGTTTACTTTACCGGTCGAGGAGACCAGCTGCGTCTGAAACCTAATGCAGAGGTGCCAAGGGGTAATTTCACCCTGGAAATGTGGATAAAACCCGAGGGTGGGCAGCGCTCTCCAGCTGTTATCGGAGGTTTGATTTGCTTAATTATGACTTGCATTATATTCACTGCAGAAATCATTTCATAGTGTAACTGCAGCATGCCCGCGCTTCATAAATCACCTCCAGTGTGCGAATAGTTGCATAAACACTTGCCACTAGCACTTCTTTATATCACTTTCACTATTTATGAGCTAATGCGAGCATGCACCGAGAATAGTTAACAAATAACCGATCTCTCCGAGGACGGCATACAGAGATGCGCCTTTGCTCTTGTTGTTTACTAGCAAAAACTCTCTTGGGTTTTGCATGCGGCTGGCAGGTTATCGCCACCCAACTTTTGGTAGCATCTTGTAGTTTTAACGTTACCGATTTAAGTTATTCATCTTTGAACGTTTCGTGGAGGCAACTGCAATACCCCAATATCCTATTTGATGGTTTGCTATTTAAGTCATGGCGTTTAAAGAATTTGATTTGTTTATTTATTTGTATTTTTTCATCTTTATTAAAACTGCATTTTTAAAGTGTATGCAAGCAAAAATCATGATAGCGGCGTAGTCTGTAGATTTGTCTGTATGATGCTGTATGATTAAGTGTCTGTGTCAGAAATCGCTTAAACAAATACGTCATCTCTTTGATGCATAGGCTACAGTGTTCCTTACGTGCTCTGCTCTGCACTAAATACTACATATACACCCTATATACCAAACTGAACACTACAGCGGGTGCTTATTTTTCTTTAGTCTTTATGTATGCCTGTTTATAATTATATTTGATTTTAAA
Organism: Spinibarbus caldwelli; assembly: GCA_039654775.1. Classification (NCBI taxonomy): domain Eukaryota; kingdom Metazoa; phylum Chordata; class Actinopteri; order Cypriniformes; family Cyprinidae; genus Spinibarbus; species Spinibarbus caldwelli. The sequence goes on along the minus strand of CM077223.1, from coordinate 18,676,850 downwards.
ATGTGTTTTAAAAGTATGCACGTACCACTAACGAAGCGCTTATAGTTTACAATCGAATAACAAAATCCGTACGTTTTTTTCCCTTGAAAAATCTCTACTTACGCACATTACGCATTATTCTTATGGGGATGGAGTAGCATAGGTGGGCGTGTTAGTTGCTCGGTTGTATTCTTTTTTTTTTTTTCTTCAAACAAATCTGTGATTTCTTCCCCCCCCATCCCTTTTCCAGCCAACAGAGAGCGTAATACCCGTGGAGTCGGTTTATGAATCCTGCTTGCACCCCGTGAACCCCTATAGCACGCAGTTTTGTGCGAACATAAACGAAAATGTACTGTAATGATATACATTTTATTATCTCACTAAAATGCTTGGGGGTCATTAAAAGTCTAAATAAAATGCGAACCCACGTGTAGTTTTTGAAAATATATGTAAAGGGATAGTTTTGATAACTATAGCTATTACCAAACTCCCTCCTATAGTTTTTCTAACATGGGTGTCATTAGAAATCTACAAAAGAACAACATGCTTAGTTTTTATTTTCACAAATATTAGGCAAAAGGTCTCACATATGTAGATAAAAAGGAAAAAAAATAACTTTATATCCTAATGAAAATACTACAAGATAAAGAAAATAATCAGTGAGACATGAACATGCAATTCAGTGATAGATTTCAAGATGCATGATTTAAATTGCAAATTGTAGACTCAGGACATTGGAAATTATATACAGTTGGGTACGTTGTCTTTAAATAAGCTTTATATCTCCAGAGAGCTGCATGATAATGGATTGATTGAATACATCTTGTCAGTGAGTCATCTAAAATTAGTCCACTCCTCTGTCCTCAAAATGATCTCCTTAGTCACAGTAACGTTAAGAAGCAACGAGGGGGCGCTGGCAGAGTTTATATAGCTTCTCCAACTGTGCATCTAATAGTGTTGTTCAGCAAATTTCGTTTTAAACAAAGCATTAAATGTTTGTGGTCCATGTAAGTTGTGGCCCTCGTATATCTGCTGTTGGGTTTTAACCCATAAATATGTGCTGTTTTGGAATCAGGATTCCTCAGGTATAGGATTATGAGAAGGAAATGCTTTAAGTGTCAGTCCAGATGGAGAAAGCTATAAAATTAGTGCCTTGGCCATCCTTTCTTCAAGTGGTTTTGTTATTGCTTGTTCTTGTAAAGATATTACAGTCTTGCCACAAAACATCATGGAACGAACTCCTGCTTTCAGTCAATCAGATTCTCAGACAAGAGCGCACAGAGAGGCGCTGAGCCTGTTCTCAGACAGATGACATTTTTACTAGAGGTTTTACAGTATGTCTGCTGACGTAAGGCGGCAACAAATTGTACGCAGCCTGATTTTAAATGTAAATTCGTACATTTGGCTTTTTCTTTCATTGTTGTCATTGAGGTCTCTGTGTAGTACACAGTGGGATGGGATATTTTATGGCACATTACAATTACAACTTAATAAGCACCTCATAAAACTGTCAGTAGCACCACTTAGAGGTTTGTAATGATGGCCATAACAATTTAAATATTCAATTATCATGTTACTAAGCAGGATGATTTATGTTTGGTTGTTAACAGATATTTCATGTTTCTACAAGTGTAATAGATACTTTGTGAGAGGTTTATGAAGACGTGATTTATTTTATAATATATTAATAAATGTATTAATAGATATAAGCTAATAAAATATAGTAATAACTAAAAATTATATGTAAATTAAAAAATATATATATGTATATACTAAATACATTCATCTTTGTTAACATTAGTTAATACAAATACAACTGTTCCTTGTTAGTTCATGTTAGCTGAGGCCCATAAAATAATATTAACAGATACAACTTTTGATTTTAATAGTAAATGTTAGAATTAACATTAACTATGATTAATAAGTGTTTTAGAAATAGTTTCATTTGATGTTAGTTCTTGTTAACTAACGTGGTTAACTGATGTTAACAAATGGAACCTTATTGTAAAGTGTTACCTATTGTACTGATAAATAACATTTTGTCTTAATAATACTGTGTGAGTGGAAATATAATTAAAAAACAAATGTATGTTTGCACTTTAAAAGGATATATTGACCCCATATCTAACATAAAATGAGTCAACAACTCATTTTATGTGCCAACAACTTAAGACAATTCAGTATATCCTTACAGATGTTTTAATAAATGTATATAGACACTACAGGTGTATATCAGTTTTTCCAAACAGCTGCTGCAGTTGTCTTTCATTTCGTAATGCTCACTTTGTAGTGCACTGTCCATGGTGCTGGATACTGAGATTGAATGAACTCAAAATGGATGCTTTCTTGAAATATTGGAAAGGATTAGAAGGGACGCCATATTCGGCACGAGGAGCCAGCTGCATTAATTTCCAAAATTAAATTTTAACTTCAGCATGTACTTAGTTTAATGACTGGATTGATTTCATAAAGTAAGTTAATTTGCAAAGCAAGCAGCATTTGTATTTGCGTGCAAGACTTTTTCCCCACACTGTTGATCATACATTAGTATTAAATGTATTATCTCGGTTAAAGCTGTGTACGGTATTTATTATGCACTGATGGTTTTAATGAAATCTCAGTTGTGATCAGTATAAAATTAGCATTTTCTCGTGCATCCATCATTCATTGAACCCCATCCCTTTCCCTACACTGAGCCCCTTGCATGTCTAAAGTTCGGTGCTGGCAAGAAACGTACCTGTTTGTTATTTCCTACTTAGTGGTCTCATTCCAGGATTTCACAGATTGTAATTTCCTCAGTTTTATGGCACAATTTATTTTTATAGATGCTGGCAGTGGTTCTGCTGGCAGCCTAGAAGTGAGAGGGAACTACATGCTCCTGTCTGCTCTTTAGTAAGGCGCTCCCGAATGAATGATCTCTTTAAAGTGGTCAGTCCTAGTGGTCAAAAGATCCTCCTGCATTCAGCTTCACTAAATGGATTTAAGCAGTTCGGTCCAAATGCGTTTCCCTGTTGCAGAGGCATGTGTAAATTTAGAGTTATGTTACATGGTGTAAGTAGTAATGTAGCATAGTAATATTTTCCTCTGCTACCCTGATAACGCTTTACTGCTTATTCGCCCTAACTGAGTTTCACCAATTACCTCTAACAAACACACTTCTCTCCGCTGTGGGAGACGAGAGATTTCCTCATGCAGAAGACATAATGAGGGTCACAGATCTTCTCTTTCTGTCTTCGACTTCTGGTTTCATTGCTCAGAAACTCACTTGATTAAGCAGCGCTGCTTGTATGGATTTGTAGGACTTGTTCGATTGAATTTAAATGAAATGTAATAATTAAAAATGTAGAATATGCTCTGTATCTGATTTCTGCAGTATTGAAATACAATGATTCCTACGAAATCCGCTTTTACGCACTTGATTATGAAGGACGTGTACCCATTAAATGTAAGAATACATTTCCTTCTGTAGCTCAGCGCATGGTTTCCAAACGAAACAGGAAGAAAGGGTTTTAGAGCCCCTATCATAATACGGACTGTGCCGAAAAAGGAGCATTTTTGATTTCAAACATCCCTACTGCTGAGGCACATTTCAAGAAAATATACTGAAAATTCAAGTAACCTTTGCTCTGTTGATACAAGACCACACTGTCTGGGCCTGATTGCTAGCAGATGCTTTTTTGTAGGCCTGTAGTCCTTGGACTGCACAATGATTTGATCATGGGAACCACGTTGTGTTCCCCATTTTTCTGGACAAACACATACAGTTTTTCGTCACTCTCCGCATCAGGCTGCGGTAACTTACGTCTGTGCTGTTGCGTCAGTCAGTTTGCTGAACTACTACTGTGCACTTTTCGTTATACTTCTGGATAAATCAGTATGTGTTATTTGTGTCTAGCATTTATGGAGCAGAAAACCTCAGGACTGATAAAAGATATACGGAAGTCTAAAAGAACACAGTGAAAATCTGCAATTCAAAATCAAATTTAAGTCTGAACAGAAAGTTTTAATATTTAGGGATATTGAAAAAAAAAAAGTTAAATTTTTTAAACATTTAAACAATGTTTTTTGAAAGAAATTGGTACTTTTATTCAGGAAGGATGCATTAAATTGATCAAAAGTGGAAGTAAAGATGAACTTTCTACTCTACTATTTTCACAAAAATATTAAGCAGTTGTATGATGATAATGTCAACATGCTCAAGAAACATTTCTTTCATTATTATCATCAAATCAGCATATTAGAACAATTTCTGAAGAATCATCTGACACTGAAGACTGAAAATTCAACTTTGCCATCATATGAATAGATTACATTTTCAATACCAAAAAAGAATACAGTTGTTTTAAATAGTAATATTGTGAAATATTATTACAGTTTTTACTGTATTTTTGTTTAAAAAATGCAGCTTTTGTGAGCATAAGAGACTTCTTTAAAAAAAAATTAAAATCTTACTGAAAACAAACTTTTGAATGGTAGACAAATAAAGTTAAAGAAAATAAGGTTTTAAGATTTTGATCAAATATAAACAAAGTAAATTTGATTAAAATGAATAAGAAATATATACAATTCTGCATTATTTTTGTCACTAATTAGTGACTTTAATGACATGACATCAGATGTTCTTGATTCTATTGAAGCTCAAGATGGATTTTGGATCATCTGAAATCATGCTGGAGAACTTGTGGAGTTCACAGAGCTTAAACAAACATCAGATACTGTAAAATCCTACAATTCATGTAAATGTTTTCATTTTCACTTAAATTGTGTTTGTGTTTTTTTTTTTTTTGTGACAACACTGTACATAATTCTCTTCTTCTTCTTGTATCTAATACTTGTCATCTTCCTGCAGGTCTCTATGATAAATGCTTCTACGCGTCCAGCGATAGAGGATGGTTATTTGGCATCAAAGCAGTCAGCGACCAAGCCATCCGTGACCCTCGCTTCTTCTTCTCCCTCAAGACGGACCGAGCCCACAAGCTCACCACAATCACCTCCAATGCACCCTACACTCCCAATCAATGGTCACATGTGGCCGTCACCTACAACGGTCTCTTTATGAAGCTGTATGTAAACGGGGCGCAGGTTGCTGTAAATCGAGATCAATCCGGTGAGATTTTCAGCCCCCTTACCAAGAAGTGCAAGGTGCTCATGATCGGCGGCAATGCGTTAAACCACAACTACAGGGGTACAATGGAACACTTGAGCTTGTGGCATCGGGCTCTGAGCCAACGTGAGATCATTAGATACATGGGTCACAGTTTGGGTCAGTTTGGTGACCTCTCTCAGCTGGTTATCCATGAGAACTTCGAGAACATGTCAAGACGGTGGCTGACGGTGAAAGATGGCAGATTCCCTCGGTTGGAGGATTCAGACCGGAACTTGGCAGCTGTCCTCAGTGATACTACATTGAAACCTCCACCTTGCGGACAGACTGTGTGTGACAATGTGGAGGTGATTACAAATTACTACCAGCTCTGGAGCTTCCGCAAACCCAAGACGGTGCGCTATCGAGTGATAAACGTTTACGACGATGACGGAAGGTGGCCGACGATTACAGACCATCAGATCAACCTCCAACACCAGCACTTGAACAACGCTTTCCGTGTCTACAACATCTCCTGGGAGCGCACCATTCACAACGTCTACAACTCGTCCTTACGAAACCGCCTAATACTGGCCAACTGTGATATCAGCAAAGTGGGCGATGAAGAGTGCGATCCAGAATGTAACCACACTCTTACTGGTTTTGACGCCGGATACTGTAAGAGGCAGAGCGCACGCTGCCCCGAATACAAGCAGGGGAATGGAGTTTGTGACCCAGAGTGTAACTGGGACAATTTCTATTACGATCATGGGGACTGCTGCAACCCCAACATCACTGATGTCACCAAGACCTGCTTTAATCCTGCGTCACCCCACAGGTAATTCTCAACTGCTGTTTCAAACCTATCAGTGACACAAAGAATGTTGAATACTGATTAATTAGTTAAATTAAATGTTTAAATGCTTAGTTTGATGATGATTGAATGATGATTGAAAGACAATTTAAATATAAATAAAACAAATACAAAGATAATACAAATAAATGTTCCTCAAAAGCCTGTAGTATCATATTTGTCACTTAATTAAAATTTTTCTAAAAATGATGTATGGATAATTAAGTAAATGTAAGTTGGTTCATCCAGCAAGTGTTCATCTTGAAATATTACTTACAATATAAAAGTTATACTTATGTTTACTTTATGAAAATCGTTAAAGATTTCACAGCAAAAAGATGTGAACCACAATCTAAAGGGGAAATTTTTAGAATTATACTAAATGACATTTTACTTGCAAAAAAAAATCAAAACTATCAATCAGACAACAGAAGGCATGTAGTCGATTGTGTACAACAGGTTTTTCAGCAAATTTTGATCTTGGTGTTAATTTAGAGACCTTAGAAATTTGTGTATTAAATATGATACAGCAGGCTTTATCGGTTTAACATGAACTAACATGTCAACATTAACTATTAACTTTAAAATGCAGTTTTTTGGGCCATAAAGTCAAACATTTCAGGGTGATACTGTCCTAATATCATAATGAAGAAAAAAACTTGTTAAAAGAATGACGTTGAAGTTACTTTTTTATTGCAAGGGTAGATTATCTCAGGTTGTAAAATATCATATGGTGTGACAAAAAAATTATGTTTTTGATCAAATAATATATTAAACGTTTTGTGTACAGTGTTTACAGTATATGTAGTTCAAGGTGTAAGCAAAATATGTTAGTACTTTTTACTTGATGGTTGCACCACATGACATTTTTTAGAGTCATTAAATTAAAATTTTTGTTGTAAATGTTACGAAAGTCAAAACCATATGAATCCAACATGAATTATATAACCTGATTTAAAGATAAGCTTTCTTTATCTTGGACGCTCTTATTTCCCATTAACCCATATACAACAGTTTTTTCTTCTTTTTTTGAAGCTCAAGGTTAGAAGTTCATAGGTGTTTAAAGCTTTTGGAAGTACCAGACGCAAACTCTAGGGCACTATAATTTTCATTCCTATGTGTGAAGCTTTCAGCTATATTAATTCTGTTCCATTAATGTATTATGACGTGACGTCCTGAAAACATCTTAACTGCTGAACTGGAGTCAGAGTTCTGGAGCATGAATTAACATATACAGGGATAGATGGAGTTTGAGGGACAATAAAACACGGTGAAGGATGAGTCTCGGCCCTATGGTTTGGTGTGCTCTGTTTGGTGTGTCTGTACTAGTGAGTTTCAGGCCTGTTCTTATGTGTTTCATGAGTCCCTGGAGTCCGTTTTGGGACCGAATCAGAGCTCGGCAACCAATCACGTTTTACTCTGTGGATGAAATTAACTACTCTCGTGGTGACCAGATGTGAAGACTGAGGAGATTCTAGACATAGTTCCCCTTTTTTGTAAGCTTATAAAAGTGATGTGATAGAGAGTAAGTGGGAATGGAAACTATGTCCCCCTGGACAAACAGAGGAGCCAATCACAGCTTAGAGCAGAATCTCCAACACTATTACTTACAGCATTAGAGACTTTTCTGGGAGTCCTGCTCAGGAAAAACAACCTTCCAGAAATATGTTGAGGTTGTGGGGGCACTGGATACTGTTGGGGTAAAGCTCTGTATTTGTTCTCTGGATGGTGGGACAAACCAAAGATCTCTTTTCCACCCTTATCCTTTCTTAGCAACAGCTCCTGTAACCGTGCACACTCTGCAAGTTTTGTGACATAGGCTACAGTGGGGTTCAAAAGTCTGAGATTACACTGACAATCTTGGATTCAAAACTAAATTTAAATCTGGAAATAAAATTGTAAAATTTGGGGGGGGGGGCATTTAAACCAAGAAGCGTTACAAATAATGCGTATATGTTATAATAAATATTTATGATTCTGCACTTCTTTCGGTTAATTATCAAATAAGTTGATTTTTGACATTGTGTTACAGTCATGTTCTTTTAGTTTCATGATCATGGATTTTAGGTTGTTTTTTTTGTGTTCTTTGTTCTAGTTTTCCCGCTAGGTTCATTAGTCACCATGGACATTCATTAATCAGCATACCTGTTCACCTTTTAGTTCGTCATCTCTGTGTGTTTAAGTTCCTCTGTTTTCGCTCTTCAGTTGTCCAGTATTGTTTGTGCTATGCACACTGTTTTGTAACTTGGCATACATTTTGGATTACCTTCTATTGCTTTCTTTAATAAACTGTGTTGTTTTATTTACTTTGGATTCACCTACCTCATTGCACATTGATCATGTGACTCAATACTGGAGAACGTTCATCAGGTTTGACGCAATCTTATGCAGATAAAAAAATAAAAAAGGTAACTGCAACTTTTTATCTCACAGTTCAGACTTTTTTCAATCAATTCTCAGAAAGTCAGAATTGTGAGATATAAGTTCAGAATTGCAACATATAAACTTGTATTTCTGAGGAATACAAGACAGAATTATGAGATAAAAGTCGCAATTACCTTTTTTCTGTTTATTCTGTGTCAGAAAAAAATTGAATTGCAAGATATAAACTTAATTCAAAGGGGAAAAAAGTCAGATTTGCAAGATATGAATTCAGAATTATGACTTTTTTCCACTGTAAATTTCAATTTGGTAACTTAAATCGTGCGCTTGATTTTTCAGAGACAGTAAGTTTGGAAGATTTTTTCAAGTAACGTCAACATATCGAAATTAATAGTGTTCTCATAATTCCCAGTTTACATCAGAATTGCGGGAAAATTGTGAAGTAAAAAAGTCGCAATTAACATTTTATTTTACAATTACATTGAATCCTATGGCGGAAACAGGCAACCATTCAAACTGTTATAAAGTTCATGTTAATTTTTCCAATACAACGTATCGCTTAAATTGCTGTGCTGAGAATGTGTCTGTAATAAAAAACTGTATTACATAAAGCATCTTCACAGGTGGACTTTTGAAACCCACTGTATGTCTGCAGCAGATTCTTGAAAGCAAAACCGCTGATTATCATTTAATGCAGTTTAGTGTATTTAATCAGAACAAACAAGGGTATTTCAGGACAACTAGGGATCTATGCCAGATAAAAAAAGAGAGGCATGTCAAGGTCCAAGATGAAAGTTTTATTCTCAGGAAACGGAAACCGAATATGGTTGAATGATTGCATATTCAATATCTGTAAATCTGAACAAATTATATATAAAAGGCATCACTTACCTTTGAGAGGTTCTATAAATTAAAATATTAGTTCCAGGTTCGTAACCTCATTGCATTGTGGTACTGCTTGCAAAATTGCACAATCATACTGCTTCCTGTCCGTCTGTGGTTACAGATCCTTAGTTCAGTGTATTTGTTTTTTAGTTGCCTTAATTGCAGTTTGTCCTATTGACGTTTGTGTGTGTTCGTGTGTGAGATGAGACTAGAGCGTGTGGTCAAGCGGAGAGCACTCCAGCTCGTTGCTTGTTTTGATTTGATTATGGTATGTCTGGAGAGCTTTGCCGAAGGCTGCATAACGAAGTGATTTGACATTCCTTTTTGATTGTACAAGAATGCATGAACAAAGAGTTGTGCAAGAACAGAACAATGAAATCAAATGCTGTGGTGAATTTGTTTTTGCCTAAGACTCATGCAGATGTTGCAGTCAACTTTAAAATCTGCAATTTTCAACAGAACATCTGGGTTTTATTAACCTGATTTTCATATCTGTATTCTTTCGATAATGTATGTCCTATATTGAATTGGGTTTTAGCTAATAATAATTTAGTTGCCTTTATCTTAAAGCAAATAGCTCAGATACAGCTTGCAATTATAAAGCAGTGTTAGTTCTAACTTAGTCTCGCATTGCCAGACCTTCAGACTGATGGCAGCAGCTTTAATTGGCTAAGAACTGCCCACGAGGACGTCTGACAGACATATAAAGCAACCAATCACAGTTTGCTTTGTTTAGTGTCATATTTAGAGGCCTGAAAATGTAAAGTGTAAAATAGCATACTTAGCATGAAATAAATGTATTTCAAATACATTTTAGTATATTTATTTTTCACTAGGGACCACTGACCATCACATTTTCAATATGCACTTTAAGGTGATGCATTTAAATGGCATGTTTGGGTCACCCCAAGACTGCAGAACTGAGAGAAATTATGGTAGAGTGAGACAGTATAAAAATGAGTCAAGTCTGTGTAATTGCATGAGTCAAGACCCGTACATCTGGCTCATTTTCAAGCACTTCAGGCGAGCTCTCAGTGTCAAAAAGAGAGTGACATCATCGCTTCTTTAATCGGTTTCAGTTCAGACATTATGCAGATTTTATATAAACATAGTTGTCTCTACCTGAATTGACATGAATTTCAGGAATAAATTCAACTGAATTGCAGTGCTTTCACTGATCACTGAGGATTCAAAGGTCACAACACTGCAGTGAGAAAAGAAAATGCATTGCTTTCCTAACAGCATATCTCGAGTGCATACTTGTTTGTCTCAGAATAGTCAAAGGTATGTTGTACTGCTTTGTGCTCTCCTGCTTTGTCCAGGGCTCTCTTGAAGAGGAGATCCAACTCAAATAATAAGAGTATCTCTATTAGCCCTGTGTGAGACTTCACTCTGCAGCATAATCTAAGCCACTTGTAAACTAAGCCGGCTAATAGCCGGTTACTTTATCAAGGATTTGGACAGGAAAAGCACAATCTTAGCACCTTTTTTATTCTTCTGGAGTCTTAAGAAACCACCTGTCTGCACAAGTGGCAACCTATAAAAGCAATGGAGATCTGTCTCCCTCTTCATCGCATGCAACTTCAGGCACACAACCACAAGGTTCAACCCCTGATGTTCAGAAGTAGGTTTAGATAAAGAGTTAAGCCCTGGGGACAGAAGGATTTCCTCTTTTTAAACTGCAGCAATTAAATAGTCCTTTAACATGCCACTGTGAGGCCAGCTGATTCATTTGTGTGCAGAGCCCTTTTCATTGGGAACTTCAACTCCACCGCATTAACAGCACTGGACACACTTACTTGCAGTGAAGTAGTTTCAAAGCTTTAATTGTATTTCAAACATAATTGCCTTCTGAAATAAAGGGAGAGATTTATGAGAAGCAGATAATGCTGATGCTTTGTTGCAGTGTCAGTGTTTGTGTGTCTGGCTTTCCGCATCAAATGTGACGGTACAGAGCTCATGTTGAGTCAGCATGAATGTAGGCCTGGGGATATAGCTTTCAATGTTTTCTGCCTGCCAAAGGGCTGATTTTTTTTTTTTTTTTTATCAATTTTTTAAGGATAATGTTTTTTGAAACAGTCACTGTTGCCACATAGATTTATAGTGTTGATTGCATAACACAAAAATAGTTAAAAATGATCAAGGCATATTTTTCAGGGAAAATTTTATATCAATGCTTTTTCCTTTGCTTGCATTCACTGACAAAAACAATGAAATATAGTTATTATTTCCATTATAAATCTTTTGCGAGCTAAGACAAAGTTTCTTGGGGGAAAGCGAAAGATTTGCGAGAACGCAAAAGCATTGAAATATAGTTTTTTATTTATTTATTTTTTCTAACCATTACCATGTCCCTTTATGGGCGCCATAGTTTTTCACAAAACAAAACAAGGAGTAATTGTATTTAATCTTTTTTTTGTCATTCATATATACACATAACAGTGCATAGGAATAAACAACGTGTATTGAATGTGTATTAAACGCACAACAGAAAAATGTTTTATACTATTAAAGTGCATATTGCAGGTAAAAAATTTTTTCCAAATGACTATATAACCTTGTATGAAAATACCATATGATTTGAAAATGTTTTACAAGACGTGAGGGCACAAATTTAGAAGAAAAAGTGACAGTTCTCAAAAACTGACACTATTTTTTTTCAACATCGCGTCATATTACGTCACACGAGGGAGTCGTGTGCCGCACTTTGCTTTGAGCGGGCGTGAGTCAGTGTGTTTTCGGTAGTTATTTTTATTTCAATTTATCATCGTCATGGTAAATTATTGTGTTTGTGGAGGTTGCACAAACTCCAGCCTGTCAGGACTTCGAGTCTACAGGTTTCCTAACAAGAAATAGGACGGTATCTTCCAGGCCTGGGTGTGTTCCCCTTCAGGAACTCGAGCTGCGTTGGAAAACGCTATGGGACGTGTTGCCAACTGCTTTCATTTGAAAGTAGCTAAAACTAGTAGCTAAATGTCACTAGATGACATCATAATGGCAAATTCACTGATCTATTTAAAGATGAATATAGATCAGTGGGCAAGATGAGAACTTAGATAAGGTTTGTCCAAGAAGTTGCTATATTTGTCCCTAAACTTTTGAAAAAAGTCTCAAAAGGGGTGGGTAAGTCGCTAAATCTAGCTACAAAATTGCTAAATTGGCAACACTGAGGAACGTCTTCAGCGTGACCATGCTCTGAATCACATGTGTAATCAGTCCAAAGGATGGGCGAGACGTCACGGGCATGGTGACGTAGCGACCAGGAAGCATAAAAGCATGTGCGGTGAAACCCCAAGCAGAGAGCAGGCCGTCCCCTGCTCTTTGCTTGGGAGGAAAACACACAGAGTCAGCTCTCGAGGGAGCTGACTGCCCGCATTGCGAGCGTTTGTCACTGCGTGTGCTTTGCTCTCGTGGGAATCGCAGATGGATTTGGTGGAGGGAATGGAGACGGGCGATCCCCTATCTTCTTCCTTTCCCACCAGATCCAGCACCCGCTCTCTGGGTTCGGAAGCCCGCTTGCGGTTTCTTCTCCCCAGAGAGAAGGCTCGACGCTCTGCCTGTCTTCCTCCAAGGAGGTAGACGTGAAGGATGTCGATGAGCTTTCGAAAAGCAGTTGCACAAGTATATTGTTTGCACAAGCATAATGTTTGCGCAAGCATAATGTTTGCACAAGCTTATTGTGAATGAATTCATTATGAGCAGCATTTCTGGGGAGCGGAGCTCGCGCAGTCAGCTCTTGAGGGGGCTAATTGCGCTTCTCCCTGCTGCAAACGCTCCGCTCCCGCCGGGCACACTCCGAAGAGTGTGTCCGTGCCTGCAGTCTCGCGGTTCTGGTCCCGCTGCTGCTGAGGCACGGTGGGCGATTGGGATCGCGGGGATCACACATAGATCTGGCGGACGGGTTGGGGATGGCTCGCCTTTTCTCCACCTGCATTCCCAAGATCTAGCGCGCTCTCTCAGGTTTCGTAAGCCCGCGCTGTGGTTCTTCCCCCTTTAAGCGAGAGCTCGCTGCTGCAGCTATCTTTCTCCGAGGAGATTGATATTGTTGCTATGAGATGTTTCTTCTCGAAGGAAAAAAAGGCTTGTGTGTAAAATCAGCGTGCGTTGCCGAGGCGACGTGTGCATTACGGTCATTCAAAGCGATGCTTTATATTGAATCTTTTCACAACCAGACCATGTTTACTTGTCTGGTTGTTTGGCTGTGTTTAATTCTGAGGAATTAAATGGTATATATCATCTACGATGAGAAGTTATATATGTATATTATATGTGTTCTTATGACTTACTGTATTTAGTAGGGCTGGAGACGGGCCCCCTTTCTCCTCCCTTGGGATGAAATTCTCGAGTAGGGAGCATGGTGCTCTCTCTTCCTCTGAGGAGGTTGAGGTGGCAGCAGGGGCTGCTGGGTGGGAGCAGCCCCAACTGTGTTCCAGCTCCTCATTCAGGGAGCGTCACTTCTCGTACTCCCCAGAATGTTGGAGTCAGAGTGGCGCTCCCGGGCCGAAGGCTTCTAGCAGAAGGCGGGTTTGCGGACCGTCATTCTCGCTGAATAGTCTTCGGCCAGAATGTCCTGACGCCTAAGACCCAGGACGTCTGAGGGCTGGCCCCTTCTGGGGAAGAGTGGTGTACACTGCATCACATGGTGCCCATCTCCTTAGTGCCCTCAGGAGATCGATCTGCCAACCCTGCCACCTACAGTGCTTCAGGGCGCAGCGGTCTCCGGTGAGCGCTTCTCTCAGTCACCGCCCGGAAATGTAGCGGTACTAAAAGGCTCGCTACCTCCACGGAGGTCTTTAGAGCAGCTAGTCGGCCATCCTCTGCCATTTCGCCACTTCAGGGCATCGAGCTAGCCGCTCTGATTACTCCAGATGTCAGTCTCAAGAGACTGATTCCCTTAATAGACTACTGGGCAACGTGAAAACTACTGCCAAATGTGTCTCAGTGGGTCCTGCACACTGTAGAGAGAGGCTACAGAACCCAGTTCGGTTCTCCTTTGCCTCGTTTCAACGGGGTCATTCCCACTCCGGTGGGCCCCGAGCAGGCTCTGGTAATGAAACAAGAAGTAGACACTCTCTTGACGAAGGAGGCCATCAAGGTGGTCCATCTTCACGTACAAGAGTCCAGGTTCTACAGCCGGTACTTCATCGTTCCAAGAAGGATGGAGGACTGCCATCCTTCCCCATCATAGGAAGTCCCTGAGGTTTGCTTTGAGGGCAAAGCTTACCAATACCGGGCTCTTCCTTTTTGGCCTTGCACTCTCACCCTGCACTTTCACGAAGTGTGTGGATGCTGCTCTGGCTCCCTTGTGATTCCAGGGCATCTGCATACTCAACCACATCGATGATTGGTTGATATTAGCTCAATCAGATCGGATTGTGGTTCGGCATCGAGATGTCGTTCTCATTCACATGAAAGAGCTTGGGTTAAGACTTAACGCAGAGAAAAGTGTGCTTTCTTCAGTACAGAGAACCACTTATCTGGGCGTGGTGTGGGATTCAGGCACGTCTGTCCCCTGCTCGGATCGAGTTGATCCCCACGGCAGTCACAAGAGTGAGAGAAGGCCGGTCACTCACTGTCAAGCAGTTTCAAAGACTGCTGGGTCTGATGGCAGCTGTGTCCAACGTGATACCTCTTGGCCTGCTGTACATGAGACCTCTACAGTGGTGGCTCGAGACCAAGGGGTTCTCCCCAAGGGGTAACCTGCTTCGCATGCTCAAGGTCACGCGGCGCTGCCTACGTGCCTTAGACATGTAGAGGAAACCTTGGTTCTTGTCTCAGGGCCCTGTGCTGGGAGCTCCTTGTCACCACGTTACGCTAGTGACAGACGCGTTCCTCACCGGTTGGGGAGCGTTCATGAGTGGCCGTTCAGCCCGCAGTCTGTGGAATGGTTGCCATCTCACGTGGCACATCTTCTGCCTGGAGAGGCTGGACGTGTTTCTGGCATTGAAACACTTTCTCCCAGACCTAAGAGATCGCCATGTGTTGGTGTGCACTGACAACACAGCAGTGGTCTCTTATATCAACCACCAGGGAGGTCTGCGTTTGCACCCCCTGTACAGGCTGGCGCACCAGATCTTTTCCGTTTGTGTTTCCAGGACAAACTCCTCTCGGAGAGCAGTTCACATTCTTGGGCATCTCAATATGGGAGCAGACATCCTGTCGAGGCAGGGGCCAAGGTCCGGGGAATGGAGGCTTCACCCCGAGGTGGTGAAGCAGATATGGAGAGTGTTTGGCCAGGCTCAGGTGGACCTGTTTGCGACTCGAGAGACATCGCACTGTCCCTTCTGGTTCTCTCTGACTCATCCAGCTCCACTGGGGCTGGATGCCATGGTACAGACGTGGCCAAGGCTTCGTCTGTACGCCTTTCCCCCGATCGCTCTGCTCCCGGAAGTTCTGGAGAGAGTGCGCCGGGACGGGGTCCGTCTGCTGCTAGGCCGGGCCGAGTATGGTTCTCGGACCTGATTTCTCTCCTCGACGGCTCTCCAATGGGAGATTCCCATCAGGAGAGCTCTCCTCTCGCAGGCGGAGGGTACGATATTTCAACCCCGCCCGGAGCTGTGAAAGCTGTGGGTGTGGCCTCTGAGGGGGCACAACTCATAGCTTCCGGTCTCTCAACCGAGGTTGTTAAGACCATCCTCCAATCCAGAGCTCCCTCAACGAGGAAACTGTACGCCTTGAAGCGGAAACTTTTCACTTGGTGCGGAGACCGCTAGCTCGACCCAGTTAACTGCCTGGTTGGTACAGTTCTGGAGTTTCCTGCAGGCCCATTTCTCCGCAGGGTTGACCCACTCCACCCTAAAGGTCTACGTGGCGGCCATTGCGGCCTACCACGCCCCTCTCGGTGGCCAGTCAGTGGGCAGACACCACCTAGTT
This sequence comes from Spinibarbus caldwelli, assembly GCA_039654775.1. NCBI lineage: Eukaryota > Metazoa > Chordata > Actinopteri > Cypriniformes > Cyprinidae > Spinibarbus > Spinibarbus caldwelli. Next base: position 18,660,795 of record CM077223.1, on the reverse strand, counting down.
AAACGTTTCTGCCGCGGTGCACTGAGGCTGAGGCCTCCGGCCAGAGAAGCTTATGTATTTATTCAAATTTTTAATTTACTGTTTATTTATACATACAAGTATTTAGCTCAGAGTAATAATTTATCTCTGCCCTAAACATACTCATGTCTGCTGGCCTGGAGAGATCCATGCTCCTGTCTGAAGTGCATATAGGCTATCTGTAGCACATACGTGTTCAGACAGTAAGCCTCAAAGCCTGGGTGCAGAGTCAGACACTGCACATTAAGTGTGGGAGTTACATTCTCCACTAAGACCCAATATGTAACTCCCTGCAGCACTGACTTTCCTCAGCTGTGACCATGGCCTCGCTTTTCCCACATAATCACATAATGAAACAAAAACGTGTTTATCTCTCTCTCTCTCTCTCTCTCTCTCTCTCTCTCCCTCTCTCCTGCAGTGATGAGAAACGTTTCCAGGTTACGTATGTAACCATGGTTCCTTGAGGGAACGAGACGCTGCGTCACAACGCTTTGGGAACGCCCCTGCGTGACCGGCTCTGAATCTGCTGTGTAATCTGTCCAATGGAAGGGTGCGACGTCATAGGCGGGTGACGTCAGAGACCAGGAAGCATAAAAGCATGTGCGGCAAAGCCGGCATCAGCCTCAAGTCATGAAGAACAAGCTGGCAGGGATGCCGGAAGTATGGGAACGTGACGAAGCGTCTTCTTGACAATTGATGTGCCATAGGAGATGACGACCACTCCACAGACCGCGGGCTGAGCGGCCACCCATAACTGCTCCCCAACCGGTGAGAGACGCATCCGTCACTAACGATAACTGGCGACACGGAGCTCCCAGCAACGGGCCCTGATTTAAGAACCAAGGTCTCCTCCACATGTCTAGGGCTCGCACACACCGTCGAGAGACCCTGATCGTGCGAAGTGGATTTCCCCTCGGGGTAAATCCCTTGGTCTTGAGCCACCACTGTAGGGGTCTCATGTACAGCAGGCCAAATGGTATCACGTTGGACGAAGAGGAAGAACACGATATTGGGAAGAACCCAATATTGGTATGCTTTGCCCCCAAAAGCGAACCTTAGGAACTTCCTGTGACATGGAAGGATGGATACGTGGAAGTATGCGTCTTTTAGATCTATCGTGACAAACCAGTCCTCGGACCTGATTTGTGACACGACCTGCCTCAACGTGAGCATCTTGAACTTCAGCTGACTGACTGAGCGGTTCAGTTGACGCAGATCTATGATGGGACGCAACCCCCTATCCTTCTTGGGAACTATGAAATATCGGCTGTAAAACCCGGATTCCCTCTCGTGAGGAGGGACCACCTCGATGGCCTCCTTCCTTAATAGGGTTTTCACTTCTTGTTCCGTGACCAGAGCCTGCTCGGGGCCCACCAGCATGGGAGTCACGCCGCTGAAGCGCGGCGGTGGAAAAGCGAACTGAATTCGATACCCCTTTTCTACAGTCTGCAGGACCCATTGAGACACATTTGGCAGTAGTTTCCACACTGCTAAATAATCTACTAAGGGAACCAGCCTCTCAAGGCTGGCCTCTGGTGTTAGAGGCGGCAGCTCGGACCCCTGTGACGGCGCACCGCCAAGCAGGGCCTGAACTATCTGTTTTATAGACACCCTCAGGGGTGACATGCGTCTCAGTCCCCTTGCGTCGGACTGAGCGCAGTGTTTCAGTCCGCTTGTGTTGGACTGAGCGCAGCGTCGAGGGCACTGGGGAGAGACGGGCACCGTGTAATTTCTCTCTTCCCCAGAGGGGCCTGCCCTCAGAAGTCCTGCACCCCCATGTGTCAGGACTTTTTCTTCTGGGACCTTCTAGCCGTAAGTACGGGCCTCAGATCCTGCTTCGACTTCGAAGCCCCAGACGAGTAGTGTTACTTATGGCCCCGCCATGGGGGGGCACGAGAGGCAGCGTTCTCTTTTTGAGCCTCCCTGTATGAGGAGCCGGTACTCGTCGAGGGCTGCTCCCGCCCAGCAGCCCCCTGAGCCCGAGAGCGGCGAGGGAGGAACCGCTGGAACGCTGCCGCTTGCTTCCTCGCCTCCTGAAACCTGTCGACGACCGAGTTGACAACGTTGCCAAACAGGCCAGAAGACGAGAGCGGGGCGTCCAGTAGACAGACCCTGTCCTTGGCTTTCATATCGGACAGGGTCAGCCACAGATGTCTCTCCGCTGCCACCATCGCTGCCATTGAGCGCCCAATGGCACGGGCGGTCTCTTTAGTGGCATGGAGAGACAAATCAGCGGTCCTCTTGAGCTCCGCGATATCATCGGAGCTCACCTGCTCGTGCTCATCGAGCTCTTTCAGCAGATCAGCTTGGTACGCCTGTAACACAGACGAGTAACCCTTACTCGTGGGCAGGGGCAGGGCTTTGTGGGCAGGGCCGGAGCCTTTAAGGACGATGCCACGTCAGGAGACAGATAACTCGCGAGCATCTGTTCTACTTTTGGCATCGCCCTATAGCCGTGCTCATTCAAACCCGCGACATTTCCATAATAGTCAGACGCGGGAATGAAGAGGCGGGCCGAGTACAGTCTTCGCCACGATCTACAGACCTCAGTATGCAGATCGGGAAAAAACGGCTGGCTCCGATGCGGAGGTGGCGGCCGAGCGCGCAAGAAACGCGCAACTCGGTATGCTGCTCGGCTGGCCAATCGATCTTAAGCTTATCAACAGCGCGAGTCAACCCCTCCAGCAACTCCTCATACTGCAGGGATTGAGGCAGCTCATCAACGCTCTCCATCTCTCCCTCCTCGGAGGAAGATTGGTCGAGCGTCGAGCCTTCTTTTCACTGCGAGCTCTCCCGGAGCGGGCGCTCGATCTGGAGGCAGTGGATGGAGATAGGGACTCGCCCGTCTCCATTTCCTCCTCCAGATCGAGCTGTGAGCCCCACGAGTGCAGACGTCGCCCTGCCTCGGCAGCAGCGGGACCCGAACCGCAGGGCTCACTCGTGAAAATCCCGTCCACAAACAAGGATTTTCGGGAGTGGAGCCCGCCATGTGCTCCGCTCCCAGGCAGGCCACGCAACGCAACGCTCGTGTGTGTCTCTAGCCGTGATGAAGCGATTGCAAGGAGACACACACGGCTTGAACAAGTGTGACTTGCCCTCGCCCTTATTGCCACTCTCAGACATGATACTAGAAAAATAAATGCAAATCAGTGTAGTGTCTTATCGAGTGCAGTTTATGTATTTCTGTGAAAGTACTTGAGCAGACAACAGAATAGAAACAGACACACAGAGAGCGCGGTTCTGAATGACAGAAGGCTGACGCCGGCTTTGCCGCACGTGCTTTTATGCTTCCTGGTCTCTGACGTCACCCGCCTATGATGTTGCGCCCTTCCATTGGACAGATTACACAGCAGATTCAGAGCCGGTCACGCAGGGGCGTTCCCAAAGCGTTGTGACGCAGCTCGAGTTCCCGAGAAGGAATCACGTAACCTTAGTGTCGGATATTAACGAGTGACACACGCCTGATCAACGCTTATTACTTTCTGTTACTGGTAAGTATCAATACTCATAGATGGCCAATACTAGATTTGCTATTGCCTGATTACATATCGTTAGCTAACACTGGTCTCTCTGCCCTATTCTCCACTGGTTCTTCTCACAGCACAACTCAATTTGTCTCCTCTGACCTTTGTTCTGTCTAATCCTGGCCTGTCCCTGCTCTCTTGGCCGCATAGCAGGCTCATAATTGTATCTGTGGTCTTTCATACGAGTGTAAATAAACATTTAAAATGTCCTCAGCGTCCGAACTGTCATTGCGATCCATTGATTTCCTATGGTTTAAATGGACCGCTCTCCCTTTTGATGCGTCACTTCCGGTTTTGGCGGTTTTCAGATGCGGAAGTAAAATTCTCTCACAAAAATGACTCCAGAAGCCTTAATAGTGTATTTTAAATTATATTTTAAAGAAAATCTAGTTCCTACATTATTTTTCTATACATCGACTCACTGGGGTTTGTAAGCTGCAATATGCCCTTTAAGTGTCAGAATTTGGAAAATTATTGTTTAAACAATTTTTTTTTGTGCAATAAAATTACTAAGCTTATAATTAAACCTCATGAGGGTAAAATAAAAATAAAAATCGTTTGTTTGTGCCATATTTCTAAGAGGGAAAACTCTGATAGTAGTATAACAGATGACAGATGCTAGAAGTAATGGAGACCATAGGAATAGACGGTTCAGAAATGAATGTTTTTAATGACTTTGGGCAGGTGTTTCCTGTGGAAAACAGTCTCAGATGTACATAGGAACATCCACACTAAGGTTGTACATTGCGCTCATTTTTCTGAGAGGCTACAGCGACAGTGATTGTTTACTGTATTCTTTTAGTACAATATTTCCCATACTTGATCTACTTCATTTCTCTTTTCTTCATATATCAAACAGCCCTCGTTTTCCGTAGTCCTTGCATAAATGCATCCTCCTCTCTTCTAGTCCCTTTTATGGTAACTGTCTGTGAATTATATTATTCCTGCAGAGGTCAGCTACAAATTATCCCACGAGCCTGTGAACTTCACGCCTGGTTGTGCATGATGCTAATTGTATAGATGATTGATCACTCCTCTTATGTACTTGGAGCTGATGAAAAGATCCATGAAAGGCTGAGAAAATTACAGCCCTCTCAGCCAACTGGTGAACACTGCCATGCCAACCCGCCCCGAGCAGCTCTACGCAAAACCACACTCAGTACATCTGGATGTAAGGCCGTCTTTACTGATTCAGATGAATAATACATGGGTGTAAATGGATGAAGCCATAATCACGCATTTAATAGGCATTAAATATAAATGCGTCAACACACCACTTGGAGCACTCTGAGTGCAGCCAGGCGGAACTGATCAGCAGTGACGTCTGCGCTTTTTTCCCCCTTTTTTTTTTTTTTTTGCTCGTTTAATGTACAGCCTTCTCATGACACAAGCCTGCACTGTACATGTGTAGATGTGAATGGACTGGCTTATTTTAAGACATCCTGGAAGACTATTTTGGCATTCATGAAGATGATCACCTCCGAATGCGAGCCTAGTGATTCATTATGTGGCTTCAAACGTTGTACTGCCAGTGTCACCCACTTCCCTACTCAGCAGAATCAGGAAAATAAAAAAAAAAGCCTCAAATGATCCTGAGCAGCATTGTGCAATACATGACCACTGATGCCTGCATACTTTGGCTGGACAGATGCATACTTTGGCCTGCTGTTTTTGTAGTAGGCCTACGTCCACATCTGATTTGTGTTGTGTTTTTGTAAGTGAGCCAGTGGATTAAACTTAATTGAACTCAGATTAGGTGGCTTTGACCTACAGTAGTGGAACTTTTATTAAAGCAGGGGCCTACGTTTTAAAAAACAAGCTCTTTTTGCACTTACTCTATAGCTGACTTATTTATCTCGCCATGAAACTCCCTGACCCCTTTTCCCCCTTCTGTACAGCCAAAAAGCCAGCCAAATATTTTCATAGGAAATAATGAAATTCCTGAAATTATTAGGAGGGAAACCTTATATCATCTGTTCTCCTAAGATTTGTCCCCTGAGCTGGCTTCCACAGTTTCACAAGCGAACCTCTGCCGCCTTTTGATACTGTCTAACAGTTTCTTTTTTCTTTTTCCATTTTTGACTTTTTTTTTTTTAATATAAAAAAGATGATGTCATTCCAAGTATTCCACTATATAGGTTTACTTTGGTGCAGTCTCACTAGTCTGAGTCCAAGATTAAACAGTAAGATGCATGCTTAAAGTCAAAAAGTGAATGGCTTTTTACTGTGATTCTCACAGTAATGTTCCTTGAAAGAATCTCTATTCTATTTTGAATTGTTTTCTGAATATGTGTGGAATGAAGCAGGTAACTTGAGGTCTGTACCACACAAGATGTTTCCACGGTGTGCTGCATCTCATTGGCAGCTGTGTTGGCTTGTAACGTCACCACCACAACTAATCATCAATGTTCTGCCTAGAGAACATCACACCCTCTGCCATGTTTTTTTTTTTTCATAATTGTGCAACATTATCACGTCTCTGTCCTTCGCTTTCAGTCACAAAGGAGTGATAGATAGGTCAATAAAATGACTAATTTTTTCAGATCTACTAATTTATTCAAAAATATGTAAGTAAAATACATTATTGAAAAATGCATTTCATACATATACAGACTTGAATACACTTCTTCTATAATGAGAATGTTTTTAATTTTTTTTTTTAAATCTTGTGTTTTAATTTTTAATCCTGTGTTTTTAATCTTCAGTTATTAGAATATTAGAATGATTTCTGAAGGATCATGTGACACTGAAGACTAGAGTAATGGCTGATGAAAATTCAGTTTTGCCAGCACAGGAATAAATTACATTTGAAAAAATATATATATTAAAAGAAAACAGCAATTTAAATTTTATTAACATTTCACAATATTAATGTTTTTTACTGCATATCTGATCAAATAAATGCAGCCTTGATAAACATAAGAGACTTCTTAATTGTTCCAAACTTTTGTAGTATATAAACAATATAACTACACATGTATATTAAAGATGTTTAGACTGAGCATATTGTGCCTGACTGGTGGTGGTGTTTTAAAAATGGGATGTACAATAACCAAAATGCTTTAAAAATAAATTTGGTGTATGATTGGAAATGTAGTCCAGTAGTTAAATTCAAAAGTGTGTTTACTAGACTTACTCTCTTTCTTTTGAACTGTCATGAGGCTTCTAGTGTTTCTCTTTTATGACAGAGAGTGATGACTTTACAAGACACAGTGCCACGGTATAAGGTTTACAAGAAAATAAATACCAGGAAATGGTCATCCTGTCTCCTTAACCCGTGTCTTCCTTAGAAGGTTAATACATCAAGAACAACTACAAAGTAATACATACATTTTCATAATGTCTCAGCAAACCCAGGGCCTAGCAGCATGACAACAGATACCATGTTTGATTGGCCCTCATGGTGAACTAGCTAACAGATGTTGCTCTTAAGATGAGGAATGAGACCTGGCTGTTTTTTTTTTTTTTCTCAATGAATAGTGGAGGTGGGTGCTTACTACATTTGAAAGCATTGGAGTTAGGGACTCAGCACCGCTTGTGTTCATTTTTGTTCCAGCATTTTTCGAAAGGGAAATGTTTTGAGAGAATTAAGTAGGGCCTCCCGTAAAGACAGAGGAGGTTAGCGGAGAGGCTATATGAAATACTATATGTCTGCGCAAATATGAATATATGCATGGTTACATGCTGTTGTACTTATGGAAATGTATGTCTCCAGCAAGCCAGCATTCATCACTCCAGAGAGGCTTGTCTTTGTTTGACTTGCATGACAGTTATCACTGCAGGGGAAAGGCTTGCATGGGAATAACATGCCCAGTGTGTTTGAGGTGAAATAATAAGCATTTTAAGGGGGCCGTGTTTGGACCTATCCAAATGACACAATGCATTCCTAACTAGACAGGGCCAGTGACCTCTGACCTCAACGCTGGCTGCAGAGCGGGGCTCAGGTTTCCTTCCAAATACAAACTCTGTGTGACAGCCTCACCAGATCCGTTAAATTACAGAACACTGCTTCTCTTGACAAACATTTATACACACACACATGCTCTTTGTGTACTTTCTGTATGTACTTTCCCATCTGTCCTGATTGATGTATTTCATTAATAAAAATTACCTCAAAATTTGGTAATTATCATAGTAATAAAGTAATATTTTTAAATACTTTTATTTCATACTAAGTATAGTTCAAATCTATTAATATATTTACTGACATATCGCTTGAGACTTACTGGTATAAATATTATAATTAAACTGTATTTGTAGTACTACTTGTGTACAACGCACATTTCTTAATATTAAGCCTAAAATTTGTTTTAATGACACTATTGATGAGGATTTATGATATTTGAATAATATCGGTCTTTAAATGCAAGATATTTAAAGTGTACCTGAAGTATACTTGCAATATTTCCACTTTAACACAATCAAATATACTTCAGTATATCTTTAGTTGGACTTCAGCACTACTTCCGCACAATTAAATTGCATTAAGTACAAAATTAGTTGCTCCAATTTAGCAGACTTTAAGTATACCAGTTTAGTTTACTAAAAGTACAATTGCAGGGTATTTTTATTAAGTACATAAATGTGTAAATTTATTTGGAGTATGTTTAGCATGAAATAGGTGTATTTCAAATACATTTTAGTATATTTATTTTTCACTAGGGTATATTCACTCTTAAATTAGATGTTTAGAGAGCCGAGTAAAAAAATGTACTATTTGTAAATCCAGTGATTCATATCACTGGATATAGATTTCCCTATCTGATTCAATTCTGACTCGCAAGCTCTCAATTCGATTCAGTTTGATTCCAGTTCATTTGGGTATATTTCAGTTATAATGCCCGTTAAAAGAGCTGGCTAAATGTGCAACCACAAACATTTTAGTGACATTTTGGTGAAAAATGGTCCATTGTAGATTGTCAATAGAGATGTATAAATCACAGCTCATACAGAAGTTAATTTCAAAACAAGCATCTTTCTGTTGGTTAACGCAGCAAATCTGTGAAAAATCTGTGAAATGTGTGTGGGAAATTTTTTCGTCCTCACACAAAATTGCAGATTGTGTGAGGTTCTATTGAAACGACTGGATTTCATCCTCAAAAAAATTGCTGAACAGTGGTAAATGTGACCGCATCTTTATGAGCAAGTTATTTTTTAGTGACTCAGAAACACAAGTTGTGTGACCCAACAAATGACTTTCAAGATGTAGTCACAAGATTCATTTGTTGGTGTATCAGACAATAGTGTTCACTGTTTGTATTTGGGTGCTCAACAGAAAAACTTTTTTTTTTTTTTATTTGTATCACATTCACAACTATGATTTCTTCTGCTCTGGCGCTTAAGATTCAACAGTGAGGGAGCAGTGAAAACTGATGAAGGAAACTCTAACCTGGTACATTACAAGGTACATGAAGAAAACACTAACCTAGTACATAACAAGCACTGTAAATGTGCATAAAAGTCAATACTGCCATTTTAATAATCATGATGAGTGAATGTTTGAACTGAACTGAAAGGACAAGCGACAACTCAGTCAACTGGTCTGAAAATTATTTTGAACAGGATTCTATGTGTGAATGTAATGTCCAGTTTACAGTATATATGATTTTGAAAACACTTTCTTGTCCTATAGGGCTTACATGAATGTGAAAGAGCTGAAGGAGGTTTTAAATTTGGATGGATCCACACACTTGAACATCTTCTTTGCTAACTCATCTGATGAAGACGTGGCTGGTGTGGGCACTTGGCCCTGGGATAAAGAAGCTTTGACACATTTAGGTAAATAAATAAATGCATCACTACAACACAGATAACAATCATTGGTTTAGCATAATTAATATTGCAGTTTTGGAGAGCATTGCATATCAACTTTCATTAAACCAAAAAGGATGTTGCTTATAATACCTGTTCTCGCTCTGTCTTTTTTGAGGTGGGATTGTATTAAACCCTTTATTTTATGGTACGTTTGGCCACACTCACACCATGGTCCATGAGATTGGCCATAGCCTTGGACTGTACCATGTCTTCAGGGGAATCTCAGAGGTGGAGTCCTGTAACGATGCCTGCTTAGAGACTGAGCCGTCTCTTGAGACAGGAGATCTGTGTGTAGATACAAATCCCACACCCAAGTACAAGTACTGCAGAGATCCTGAGCCAGGCAACGACACCTGCGGCAGACGTCATTTCACAAACACCCCCTTCAACAATTACATGAGCTATGCTGGTGAGAAATATACAGTATCAACTGTCTGCTAAGTAGAAGACTTCTGCAGACTCTTTTAGCATTTTCTGTGCTGATTTGGACAGGAAATCTGTGAAAGAAATTTAAAATGAGTATAACGTCTGAGATTTCTTTGTTCGTTTTGTTCCCATAAAAGATGATGACTGCACAGATTCCTTCACGCTGAACCAGGTGGCCCGGATGCACTGTTACCTGGACCTGATCTACCAGTCTTGGAGACCTGGCAGTAAACCAGCTCCTGTTCCTCTACCTCCTCGAGTAACAGCACAGGACCAAGACTCTGTTACACTAGAGTGGTTCCCTGCCCTCACCGGCCATTACTTAGACAGGTGAAAAGAACTAGGAGCCAAAGCTGTTCCTAGATAGATTATTAATTCATTTTATGAATTGAAATTTATTGAAATATTTATTAAAAACTAATAAAAATAATAATTTCCACCATAATTTAAATAATCTATATAATATTTAGAAAACATTTAGTTTGACCTCCTGAGATGGACAGACAGCATTTTCTGCCTTTTTCAGTAAACATTTATTAAAAAGAAGAAAAAAAGTTATTTTAGGCTCTCTTTTGTACAAACTACAATTTTTTTTTATTGATGTAGTAATGATTTGAGTGTCTTCAAGGTTTGTTTCAGTAGTTAATTTTTATATGTTTAATTAGGTTTTATTAGTTCATTCCAGAAATTATTATATAATTTAAGTACCCTAATAAAAATCAATGGTGAGATGCTAAAGAAGTCAAGGTCAATCATGTCAATAACGATTAAAGTTTATGTCGTGCAGTAGTGCACATGGCACCCACAGGTTGAAGTCGTAGTGGGCCAAGGTTTGAGTCACCTGAATCCGAATTTCTCTCTCATCATCATAGAAACTTTTTTATATATTTTTTAAGGCATCAAGAGGTTATTGTGGTGTTGCTGTGTCTAAGTTGCTACCTTGGCTGTCTGTTGATTTCCTAGAGAAGTGGGATCAGTTTGTGACAGATGTACTGAAGTTGGGGTGCTCCTGCAGTATGCCTCAAACTCCTCTTCTCCCAGACCCTGCGCTCCCTCCGGCCACTGGAGCCCTCGTGAAGCAGAAGGTAAGACTCAATAATGCTCCTGAATCCTTTAGCTTTAAATATTATCCATAAACCCTGCAATAGATGTCTTCTTGGTTTGATGGATATGCATTTTGAAGTCAGATTTTTTGAAAGCTTCTGACCATGGGAGCATTGTTAGCCAATTATGGTTGCAAGTCCCATTGTTCTTAATTGCACAATGCACATTTCTTAATATTATGTCTAAAATGTGTTTTAATATCACTGTTATTAAGGATTGTATGATCTCTGTATAATATCAGTCTTTAAATGCAAGATATTTAAAGTGTACCTGAAGTATACTTGCAATAGTTCCACTTTAGCACAATCAATTATACTTCAGTATGGCTTTAGTTGGACTTCAGCACTAATTCCACACAATTAAAGTGCATTAAGCACAAAAATAGTTGTTCCAATTTAGCAGACTTTAAGTATACCACTTTATTATACCAAAAGTACAATTGCAGGGTATTTTTATTAAGTACATAAATATGTAAATGTATGTGTAGTATACTTTGATGTCATTAACAACAGTCCTGTTTCACTGAACCAGTGTGGTTCAAGCAATGGAGGTGCGTGATACTGTGCGGGTTTCAGAAAACAGTCATAGCTAGTTGGTTAGTTTCTCTAATGATATGCATTGTATTCTGGTAGTTAATCAGTAAGTTACATCATTGTATGGTGAACACACACAAGTCCAAATTCGGTAGAAGGTAGAAGCTTATTTTTGAAGGAACCAACGCTTTATTGATTTAACTTTAACTTTAACATAAAATTTTATTGCAGTGCTGTCCACGAAATGTTCTAGAACATAACAATAGCATAATAACTTTTTAACGGTTGAATTCACAATCACATTAAGTCATAATAAATCTCATTGCATATGATGAGACTTACAGGCCATTTAGTGGTTTTGTTAGTGGCCTACTTGAATCATTTTAGGAGGTTTCCTGTTTGGATTTAAGCTGACTACTTTGGCAACCTGAAAGGGACCTGTTTCTGTTGACACTTGGAAATTGTGTTCAATTGGTGAGTGCAGTTCAAAACCATTAATGTGCAGTTTTATTGAGTGGGATAAATGATTAAAGCATTGCACCTAATTCAGGTTGCCAAGTGAGGCCAATATTGGATGGAACAGCAAAGTAATCTATGAGGAGAAGAACTAAAAAGTGTGGAAAAAATTAGTCATGGGGTTGTCGTAAATTTCGATTTTCTCATGTGTTTATTTTAAGGCTAGAAAAAATGTGGATATATGGAAGAATTGGTCCATAGAGCTTTGTGCACATAAATGAATGTTTTTTACCACGGGGAATGAGTCATTTTTTCCTGCACAGTATCAATGATCTTGCCCTCGTAGTTCAACCTTTGATCTGGTATCACAGAACGAAGCCAAACTGCCATGGTCAGGCTATTCTTATCGGAATTCCTAACCATCCGTTCTTTTTTTTTTTATTCCATTATTTTATGAGTGCTGAGTATCTGTGTAACCTACCCAAGCGCTGAAGAAGCACTAGGCCCTAACGGCCATGACATATGCCCACTATTTTAGCTCAAACTGCAAAAGCTCTTGAAAAAGTGAATTGGACTTGACATTGAAATGTTGAAAACAACTTCAGAGATGTACATTCCAGAGGCCGGCTGTTTTTCTGTTTAATTACTTAATCACTTCATTTGGTTTGCTTTTAAAAATGGGTGAGTCAGACTTGTGGCGGGTAGAGCCGTAAGTTCATGCTTGTATCCCTCCAAGCCAAGTTGGCCCAGCAGTGCCTTCACGCAGTCAGCTGAGAAGGCATGCCCAGGCTTGCCATGGCCACAACGCTTTAACTATGCTTTGCACTTGGATGGCTTCCCTGGTGTACTCCATTGCCCGGGCCATCTTTCCACTGTTTACAATCAGATACAAAACCTGACTTTGATGACCTGCAGCTGGTTTGAACCTCTGCCCTTCACCGCTCTCAGAAAATCACCTGCCTGCAGTGCTCTTCTCATCCAATGCATGCCCCCTGTCCTCAGTCATCAAGGTTAAAAAAGCCAGTTTTTCCTCCTGTTCAAGTGTCCTTAGTTGACTTTTTGGAAATGGGCATATTTTTGGAAACTATGCCCTTATCGTGTTGCTGGAATTCAATAAAAGAACAACACCGGCACAACAAATAGATGGATGTGAGAGTGCTGTGCAAAGTCAACTCGATTTGCTACTCAAATTACTATGTGGTTTCTTGTGCTCATGAGAAAGATCCCACAGTTGATTGAAAACATGAAGAAGATGAGAATGAATGTGAGACACAAAACCAGGAATGCTAGGAATGACTTGTGTCTCCATCCCACTCTTACCTCAACGCTTAGTTTGTCTGCCGTGCCCCCGTTGCCCAGATCCGGATTGTGTCAGTGAGCCTTGCTGACCAGCAAGAGCTTCCAGTATGACTATCAGTAATCTTTCTTTTTTAAAAAATTTATATCTGAACTTTTCAGTTTGTTTGATGTGAGTTTGGTTCATTTGATGAGAGGCTTATGATATAACTTATTGGTTTATTTTGGAAAGTCCAGTTATGCTTGATGGCTCGCACTATTTCTGGCTTTGTCCTTTTCCATCTAATATTTCTTCTAATATTCCCTTGATCAGCAGCTGAGGTACATGGGGGATCTATGTGGGAGACATTTAGCAAAAATTTGGGCATATGATACTGCAAAAAATGCATCCAGTTTCAGAACATCCCAGTTTGTTTTGGCCATCTAATTGAGCAACAAAAACCCACCCTAGAACAACGGTGATATCTGAGTCAGACATGCGAAGGAGGTTACCTAGATGCTTGGCTCAACCAAATAAACATTAACAAAACTTTTGCCCAATGCTTTTTCCATTTGTCAGTTAACTTGTAGTCAGACTACAAATGAAGCTTGACTGAGGTCAACCAAAATAAACGTGAAAGAAGCTTTTACCTCACCTTTTTTTTCCATTCGTCATGCAACCAGTCAGATCAAAAACCAGCATTTTAAAAACAACAGTGGCTTCAAAAAGGGATGCTTAAATGCAATTAAGGAAATATCAAAGAGAAAGATACATTTTTTAAAGCAAAACAGAAAAAGACATTTTTTTCTTGTGGGTTTTATGGATTTTCCTCATCACAAGATGAACAGTCATACAGAATACACACACACACACACACACACACACACACACACACACACACACACACACACACACACGTTTGTTTTTGTGAAAAGTGGGGACATCCCATAGGCGTAATGGTTTTTATACTGTACAAACTGTATGTGCTATTGCCCTACACCTAAACTTAGCCCTCACAGGAGACTTTTCTACTTCCCCCCTCCCCCCAAAAAACTCACTCTGTATGATTTATAAGCGTTTTGAAAAGTGGTTACATGGGACAATGTCCTGAAAAGTCACCTTCACCATGTAATACCTATGTCACACCTGTGTCATTATACAAATTTATGTCCTTATTTGTCACAAAAACATGCACGCACGCACACACACACACACACACACATTTTAGACAGGAACAGGAAGAAAATAAAACCAAAAAAATAAATACAAAGGTATACAAAATATGGCAGTCATTGGGCATCTTCAGGAAAGTCCCACATAGAAGTTTTTCTAGTGCAATAATGTTAGCATGCTTTATCCACATTTTAGTTTATTAGGTTTTTATTTCAGACAAAAACAACAGATATGCTGTTTAAAATTAAGATAAAACAGTAATTGGACTCTTTCTGGTTGTGAATTATTAGCCTTAAGCCAGGCTTAAGTTTTAGGCCGATTTTTCCCTCTGAGAAAAAAATCTTGTTGAGGACCGGTTTCGATGTTCGGCGCTGATTATCTGGTAATGTGAGACATTTCCTCCATCTGCACTATCCAACGGACCCGTAAAGCAGCCAATGCAATCACACATATTTAAGTGATCCAAATTGTATTGTCTGCATCTTCTTAGTGGCTTTTAAATAATGTAAGATGAAGGCATATTTAGGTCTTTTTTTTATATATATATATTTTGGAAATATTAGTTTTTCAATTTTTAAGCTATATATGCCAACATTATTCTGCAAGCCAACAAAGGTGGATGGAATTAAATAAATAATGCTCTACGGAAACTCATCATTATAATATAAATTTAGAATTATCTTATACTACTTAGTATAGCTGCAAGCTTGTAGCTGTGGGCCACTGCTGTAGGTCTCATTTAAGCACATTTTGCTTCAGAGCTTCAGTGGGGCCACCCTGTCAAGCTCACCCCCTCTCTGGGCCCCTCCCCCTTCAGCTGCCTCACAATGACCTCTTGACAGTTTCTAAAAAGGAAAAACTGGGCCCAGGGACAGAATTCTCCCCATGACCTCCTGCCATCTCACCGAAGAACATCATTTGGCCCTCTTAGAAACTGTTTGTTTGTTTTTGAAATGCCATTCATTAATCCAAGAACCCAATAAACGTATGTAATAACAGAAATCATTGCAATTGATATTGTTCAGGATCATATCTACAGTTTTTACTATGTTCATCTGTAAATAATTAGCAGTGCTTGCTAAGGCAAACATGGGTACTTCTATCGCTCAAGGCAAGGGCACTAGCATCCTGGTGGCATCAGTGTACCCCTCTCATTTTCATAACAAATATCATATTAGCTTGTGCTACCAAGTTTGAAACATGTTGACTAGACAATACAATCTTGGTTTTCATCTTTTGCTGTCCTCCTTAGGTCCACCAAACATGGATTCTGTAGAAGGATTGACTCATTTAGAGTCATTAGTTTGTGAATTAGACTACACTGCTTGCACTGTACGTGTCTGAGTTACTAAAAATAATCAATTCATAAGAGTCATTTGTGTGTGAATCAGATAACGTCTCGGTTACATATGTAACCCTCGTTCCCTGAAGGAGGGAACGGAGACCTCACGTCGGATGACCGACGAAATTGGGATCTCGCCAGAGAGACCAATCCACTTCGAGTGTAACTAAACGAGCCAATGGACATTGGCATGCGATTATTGCATCCAGCTGCCGCTGATCACAGCGGGAGTATAAGAGGCAGCAGGTGCACCGCATTAATTCATGTTTTTGCTGAGGAGCCGAGCCGGTGATCCGGCAGCTCAGCGGTGGTACAGCGACTGTGGCGACGGGACGTGACGTCTCCGTTCCCTCCTTCAGGGAACGAGGGTTACATACGTAACCGAGATGTTCCCCTTTCAGTTGGTCACTCCGAGTCACGTCGGATGACCGACAAAATTGGGATCCCTACCAAAGCGCCACAGGAGCTGCCCCTTCCAGTGCCCTATGTAGGCCTCCTGATCCTTCCTATAAGGCAGACGATAGGACCGGGCTCTACACAGAGAAGGTCAACTACTGTTGTTCCTTGAGCAACCAAAACAGTAGGACTAGGATAACACTGGGAAGCATGCCCTTCCGCTTGGAAGAGGCACACTGCAGAGTCACCTCCTCCCAGAGGGGGTTAAGTGACATTTAGACATGTGAAGTAACCCCGTAGGGCCCTATTGCACATGGAAGTCTCTGAGATGGCTTAGGCTGCATCATTAGAGATGGCAGAACGTGGTCTGCCAGGGGAAACACGGCTCTGATAAGCATACTGTGGAATACACATATGGGATCCCAGCAGGGTCTCTCATATGGGCACTAGCCTCACACCAGATTTCAAGAATTCATTGGCTGAAAGGTCTGGCACCGGACGCTCTGCCACATCCGGACGCCGGAGTGCTGGAAGACTCGACAGGGTTTGCCTGGCTAAGGAACTCTCTGGAGAATTAGGCGTAAGAACGCCGCAAGCCGACTCTGAGCCGGGCCTCTCAGTTCCACTACCCGTTTGAGGTGAGAACACAGGAGGAAACCGGTTTGACACGTAGGCTATAAAACCTAGCGAATGTGTTGGGAGTCACCCAACCCGCAGCTCTACAGATGTCTGCTAGCGAGGCACCACGAGCCAGCGCCCAGGGCGATGCGACACCCCTAGTGGAGTGAGCACGCAACCTGAGCGGGCAGGGCACACCTTGTGCTTCATAGGCCAAGGTGATGGCATCCACTATCCAGTGGGCCATCCTCTGCTTGGAGACAGCCTTCCCCTTCTGCTGTCCTCTGTAACAGACAAATAATAATTGGAATCTTTTCTGGGAGCGTCCTAGGCTTTTCCGCGCTGATGGCCTGCACCCCAGCAGAGTCGGCGCAGAACTCCTGTCGGACAACATCTCCAGGACTCTACGCTCCATATGACTAGTAAGCCCACTCTCAAATAACTGCTATGATGACTTTTGTTCTACCCACTTAAATAATAGAAGTACTTGTGCTGTCCAATCTATAAAGACTGTCTGTTCCCCAAATAGTGAGGTCAAAATATAAATTTAATGCAAGATCTAGAAATAATCTGATCGTGATTAAACCAGAAAAATGCAAAATAAATAAACAAAAGCAATTTTTAAAGCTTGGGCTCCTAAACATTAGATCACTCGCACCCAAAGCAGTTATTGTAAATGAAATGACCACAGATAATAGTTTTGATGTACTCTGCTTGACTGAAACCTGGCTCAAACCAAATGACTATATTGGTCTGAATGAGTCTACTCCACCAAGCTACTGTTATAAGCATGAGCCTCGCCAGATTGGTCGTGGTGGTGGGTTTGCTACAATATATAGTGATATTCTCAATGTTACCCAGAAAACAGGATACAGGTTTAACTCATTCAAATTACTTCTGCTTAATGTTACACTGTCAGAAATGCGAAAAGAAATCTCTCCTATCTCTTGCTCTGGCTACTGTGTATGGACCGCCAGGGCCATATACAGATTTCTTAAAAAAATTCGCAGATTTCCTCTCAGACCTATTGGTTAATGTTGATAAAGCGCTAATTGTCTGAGATTTTAACATTCACATTGATAATACAATTGATGCATTATGCCTTGCGTTTACTGACCTAATAAACTCTTTTGGAGTCAAGCAAAATGTCACCAGGCCCACTCATCGTTTTAATCATAATTTGATTTAATTATATTGCATGGAAGCGATCTTACTGATATAGATATCGTACCTCAAAGTGATGACCATTTCCTTGTATCATGCATGCTGAGTGACCATTTCCTTGTATCATGCATGCTGAGTATTACTGATATTAACTATATGGCTCCGCGTTATCGTCCGGGCAGAACTATTGTTCCAGCCACCAAAGACAGATTCACAAATAAACTGCCAGATTTATCTCAGCTGCTCTGTGTACCCATAAATACACATGAACTAGACGAAATGACTAGCAACATGGGCACTATTTTCTCTAATACATTAGAAGCTGTTGCGCCCATTAAATTAAAAAAAGTTAGAGAAAAACATACATGGTACAACAGTAATACCAATTCTCTCAAGAAAAAAACTCATAATCTTGAGCGCAAATGGAGAAAAACTAACTTGGAAGTTTATAGAATTGCGTGGAAAAACAGTA
The DNA here is from genome assembly GCA_039654775.1 of Spinibarbus caldwelli. Taxonomy (NCBI): domain Eukaryota; kingdom Metazoa; phylum Chordata; class Actinopteri; order Cypriniformes; family Cyprinidae; genus Spinibarbus; species Spinibarbus caldwelli. Next base: position 18,642,479 of record CM077223.1, on the reverse strand, counting down.
TGTCTAACTATAGACAGGCTTTAAAAGCTGCCACGGCAGAGCATAACCGCAAACTAATAGAAAATAACCAAAACAATCCAAGGTTTATTTAGCACAGTGGCTAGATTAACAAATAACCAGACGCCGCCCGATCTAAATATTCCCTCACAGTTTAATAGTAATGACTTTATGAATTTCTTCACTGATAAAATAGATAACATCAGAAATACAATAACAAATGTAGATTCTGCAGCGTCTAGTAATTCAGCTTCATTCATCGCACCCAAAGAAAAACTGCAGTGCTTTACAACTATAAGACAGGAAGAGCTAAATAAACTCATCACTGCATCTAAACCAACAACATGTTTATTAGATCCTGTACCCACTAAACTACTGAAAGAGTTGTTACCTGTAGCAGAAGAACCGCTTCTCAATATTATTAACTCAACGTTATCTTTAGGTCACGTCCCAAAACTATTCAAGCTGGCGGTTATTAAGCCTCTTATTAAGAAACCACAATTAGATCCTAGTGAACTGGCAAATTACAGACCCATTTCTAATCTTCCGTTTATGTCTAAAATTCTAGAAAAAGTTGTGTCTGCTAAATTGTGCGCCTTTTTGCAAAAAATGATCTCTATAAAGAATTTCAGTCAGGTTTCAGGCCCCAGCATAGCACAGAAACTGCGCTTGTTAAAATTACAAATGACTTGCTTCTTGCATCAGACCAAGGCTGCATCTCATTGCTAGTTTTACTTGATCTTAGTGTTGCGTTCGACACTATAGATCATGACATACTCATAGATCGAATACAAAACTTTTACGGGTATTCAAGGGCAGGCTTTAAAATGGCTTAGATCCTACCTGTCCGATCGTTACCACTTTGTTTATTTAAACGGGGAGTTATCTCAATTATCACCAGTAAAGTATGGAGTACCACAAGGATCTGTCCTAGGTCCTCTGCTATTTTTAATATACATGCTGCCCCTTGGTAATATTATTAGAAAATACGGGATTAGTTTTCATTGTTATGCTGAAGATAGTCAACTATATATCTCAACAAGACCAGATGAAACTTCTAAATTATCTAAGCTAACAGAGTGTGTTAAAAATGTAAAAGATTGGATGACCAATAATTTTCTCCTATTAAATTCAGATAAGACAGAGATATTACTTATTGAACCAAAAAACAGTACACAGAATCTCTTGGATTACAATCTGCAACTAGACGGATGTACTGTTACTTCCTCAACAGTCAAAAATCTGTGTGTTATATTAGACAGCAACCTGTTTTTTGAAAATCATATTTCCCAGGTTACAAAAACAGCATTCTTCCATCTTAGAAACATTGCCAAGCTACGAAACATGTTACCTGTTTCTGATGCAGAAAAGCTAGTTCATGCATTCTTGACCTCTAGACTGGACTATTGTAATGCACTGCTAGCTGGTTGTCCTGCATCTTCAATAAAAAAGCTACAGATAGTCCAAAATGCAGCAGCTAGGGTCCTTACCAGGTCAAGAAAATATGATCATATTACCCCAATTTTACAGTCTCTGCACTGGCCACCTATTAAGTTCCGTATCAGTTACAAAATATTATTACTTACCTATAAGGCCCTTAATGGTTTAGCTCCTGTGTACCTAACTAGTCTCCTACCACGCTACAATCCATCACGCTCCCTAAGGTTGCAAAACTCTGGACTTTTGGTAGTACCTAGGATAGCAAAGTCCACTAAAGGAGGTAGAGCTTTTTCACATTTGGCTCCCAAACTCTGGAATAGCCTTCCTGATAACGTTCGGGGTTCTGACACACTCTCTCTGTTTAAATCTAGATTAAAGACACATCTCTTTAGCCAAGCATTCACATAATGCATCTCATAATCTTGTACTGCAGTTATGTCTGATCAAACGCACATTATTGCAATTCTGAGTGTGCTACACACAGGTGAGTGGGCTGGACAAACCACCTGTAGTAACACAGGAACCTGGCTTGAGGCTTGTGACAGCCCGGCGTGTGACGACTTGAAGCGGGGACTCGAGTGCTACCGCCTTTACCTGGTTCCATGAATGGGCAGGAGGGGTGCTCTTGGGCAACCACCCATTGCCTGCTGGCGAGAGAGGAGGAGGGAAGCGATCCCATGATGCATGGTTCACCACTCTCCTCCTCTTGAGACCCAGAGATTGAGGAAACCGCTCTTTTATTGATGTTTTGGGAACAAAAACAAAATGAAACAAAAGATTCTCCACCCGGCCCTCCTCCAGGGGAGGGAGTGGTGCAGTCACCATCTCCCGATGAGCAGTATCCTCCATCTCTGGGTCGCCAGTCTCAGGGCCTCTTGCACTTTTGCACAAGCAGGCTGAGGGGCTGCAACCGGGGTGGAAGCAGCATATTTCCTCCGGCGCATGATGTGTTTGATCGCCTCAGTCTGCTTCTGTGCTGCTGAGAACTGCTGGGCAAAGCTCTCGACAGCGTCGTCGAAAAGGCCAGTCTGCGACACGAGAGCATTCAGGAACTGTACCTTCTCCTGCTCTTTCATCTCAGCCAGACACAGCCAGAGATGGCGCTCCTGGACCACTAGCATGGACATCGCACGACCCAGAGACTGTGCTGTCATCTTCGTCGCTCGAAGCACGAGGTCTGTCACAGCACGCAGTTCATGTAGAACCACCAGGTCGTGGCCACCCTCGTGCAGGTCTTTCAGGGCTTTGGCCTGGTGGCCTGGTGGACCTGCAGTAACGCCATGGCGTAGAGGGCAGAAGCCGCCTCCCCACAAGCTCTGTAAGCACTGCCAGTTAGGCCTGATGAATACTTACAGGCCCGTGAGGGGAGACACGGGTCACCCTGCAGAGTGGTAGCGGCTGTTGGACACAGTTGCATGGCCACAGACCGCTCCACCGAGGGGATGCCCGCGTACCCCAAAGCGGCCCCTCCATCGAGGGTGGTGAGGTGCGGAGGAGCCACAAGATTTGTTTCGGGCAGTGAAAGGTGCCGTCCATGATCTAGTGAGCTACTCATGCACCTCCTGGAAGAATGGCACCAGAGGTGGGCGCTGAGAACCAGCGCGACCCCCACCTAGAAACCATTCATCCAGCCTCTAAGGATCGGGAGGTGGTGGAGGATTCCACACGAGCCCGACATTCTCGGCGGCCCGGGAATGCATAGCCGTCATCTCTGGGTCTGGCTCGGACAATGCTACCACACCCAAAGGGGGCAACGCAGCCGAGTCGTCATCCCCGGAGAGACAGGGCTCGCCCTCCGATGCAGCGATCGACATCTGGTCGTCAGAGGGGGCACCGAAGGAAACGAGTGGTGCCCTCTGTCCTGCAGAGGGCCCAGCCCGCTCCAACGGCAGCTCCACCGGCTGCAGAGGGCTTGAGGGGTGAGGAGCTCCACTTGGGGAAGCCCTCACCGTGACCCTCAAATCACCTCTGACTCCACCGGACGCAGCGCCGCCCCGGGTGCGGGGACGAACACTGGATCACGGCAGAGGCGACTTTTATGCAACTCCGAGATGGTCATGTCCCCACAAGAAGAACATGAACCATCCATGAAAGCTTCCTCAGTGTGCTGAATGCCCAGACACGTGAGGCAGCAATCGTGACGTCCTGAGGCACCAGGAAACGACCACACCCAGAAACGCACGGGTGATAAGACATCTTTAAAAAGACGCGATCATCCATGTTGCTCTTTTAGAGAAATGCTCTTTTAGAGAAATTGCTCTTTTAGTGCTGAAGCACGCAGGGGAGCTGGCCACCGCACACTGCTGGTGTGGCTGTCTGCACAATCTTTGTTGAAGCCGCGAAACATTGACCACCGCTGCTGTTGTCGTAACACCCACACTCGCTCGTTCTCTCTGCAACACCGAAGTAGAGAGCAGTAGTGATGCACCACCACTCGGCTCTGAAGCGAAAGGATGAATTAATGCGGTGCACCTGCTGCCTCTTATACTCACGCTGTGATCAGCAGCAGCTGGATGCAATAATCGCATGCCAATGTCCATTGGCTAGTTTAGTTACACTCAAAGTGGATTGGTCTCTCTGGCGAGATCCCAATTTCGTCGGTCATCTGACGTGACTCGGAGTGACTGACTGAAAGAGGAATGCTTGTCACGCTGTATGTTGTGTGCAGTCTGAAAGGACATTTAGATTGATAGACATTAAATTTCCTGTCCTCCTTAGGTCTGAATCATAGAAAGATTCAGTATAAGAATTGACTCATTTAGAGTCATTGGTTTGTGAATTTGAGATCATGGTTTATGCTGCATGTTTCTGATTCACTAAAAAGAATCAGTTCATAAGAGTCATTTGTGTGAATGGGATGCTGTAAAATCTGTAAAAGGTGTAAAAACATTTGCGATTAATCACCAAATTTCCCCATGTTTTCTTTCTCCAAACCCTAGTGGTGAACTTCTGCAATGAATTCAAGATAACTTCTTGAAATAACTAAACAATCATGAAACTTAAAGAAGTAGGATTCAATTTCAAAGGGCTTCTTACAATCTGTATAAATGGTGGGCCTATTGAACATCCATTATTTATTTTTGGCAATTTTACTACTTTGGGTTTACTACTTTGGGTTTACATACTTTGAGTTTAAAGGTTTTCAACCGCATAGCAATACCCTGGCAAGCACGCTAACATTCTGGCAGCATCAATATACCCCTTTCATCTTCATAACCTCATAGTGTATAAGGAGAAATAATGACATTTTACCAAGTTTGAAACATGTTGACCAGAGAAAAGAGTCTTGGTTTCATTCTTTGCTGTCCTCTTTAGGTCCACCAGATGTAGAGCAGGCCTGTGAAGCAAGCGTCAGCACTTGGAGCCCCAACGCCGGCCTAGACTCGAGTAGTGTTGGCTCAGCGTCTTGCCCACCCCAGGGCTGTATGCTGCAGCTCGAGTTTGCCTATCCGCTGGTGCCTGACTCCCTCACTGTTTGGGTCACCTTCTTCTCACCAGAGGAGACTGGACTGCCTGCAATCCACGAAATCCTTCTGCTGACCCTCAGTGGTAACAACATCTCGCTGGGTCCACAGTATGTGTTCTGTGACACACCGTTGACACTTAAGCTAGATGTGAAGGAGGAGGTGTATGGGGTGCAGTTCTTCACCATGGAGCAGCACTTGGAAATCGATGCCACATTGCTTGCCTCAAAGCCAGACAATCCTATTTGCCAGTCGTGTCATCCTCTACGCTATAGACTGATTCGTCATCCACCATTCACACATTCACCACATGGGCTGATCCTTCAGGAACCCACTCTGAGATATGTGGACAGGTAAGGATTAGGGGTGTATATATTTTTTATAAACTACTATAGTGTTTGTTAATATTTTTATTAACTATTAGCTAGTTTTATACTTTCAATTTTATATGTGCTTTTATTATTTTTATTATTTTTCTTTTTAATATTACTTTTAAGGTTTAACTTATTTCAGTTTTAGTTTTTATTTATTTTATTTCCAGTTAGGGCCATATTTACTAACAGCTTGCACCAGCGCAGACCATCTTTTGGCTTTAAAATAGTACTGTCAGGCGTGGACACAGTTATTTTTTCGGCTGTACTTATTGAATATGCATTTTTAGGAGTTTCCTTTTCAGAAGCAAAATTTATTGGAGGAGAGTTTTAAAATGAATCACGCAGCAAGATTTACTAATGTTTGCGCTCATCAAAATACTGGTATTTGCACCATTATTTAATGCCCAAAAAAAGCATGTCTTAAAGCAGTCGCTTTAATTTTTTGCTGCTCTTGGTAGATTGCACTGATCATTATGGAAATGATCTGGCTGCGTCTGTTTTCTTTATGTGCGCATTGTCAGTAAATCACACGCAGAATTTTCTCCTCTCATCGGCGCTTTTATGGAGTTGCGCTCTAACGCTAATTTGCCCTGTTTTGCAAATCTGGCCCATAGTATTTTAAATGCTTCAACTTAAACTAAATACAAATGAGAAACTGTAATAAGTTTATAAGATCAATTTAAAATATTCATATATTTTATTTTATTTCAGCTTTATTTCACTTATCAAAAATGTTTTAATAGCTTTAGTTCTATTTTTAAGAATAATATCCCTGGATCTGACATCTATATATGATATTTGAGAGTACCTCAAACATGTCCTGATACGATTATGATTTTATTAGATTCAGGGGCCTGTGATAACAGTATTACAATATTATTTGCCTATTTTACACAAGCAGTTACATTTTTATTAGCTCACAAATGCAACCAAAATATAACATGAACATGTAATTTAACTCTGTGAAAATTGCAAACCCGTATCCCAGTTGGGACATTCACAACAAAAAAATGCACTTTAGTTTTAAAATAATAGAATCATGAATCAATCATTTAATGACAGCTCATAATTGGCTTGTGCAATGAGATAAGCAGTGACAACAGTAAGGAAAGACTTTCAGTCTTCTGTGCTTCCCATGACTTGAGTTTGACAGGAGAGAATGGCTGCATCATGATCATCTGGCTGTTGTACAGTTTAAAAGAGAATGCACATCTTGGCAGAAATACGTAGAACAGTCACTGGACAATGTGTGGAAATATGGCTAACTTCACAAATAAAAGTTCAAAAGTTAATTTTAAAAAACATCTGTTTTAGGCATTGCATTGATACATTGTATTGTTAGTCATTTGACTGATGTATCAGTCCATATCAATGTATCGTTACCCCTAGTATAGATGAAATACTTGTCCCTCTATTATGAATGATTTGTACTGGAAAACTTAGACGTATGAACTCTTAAAGAGGCTCTGAAAAGTTTTCTTTTGCGTGTCAACATGACTGCCAACATAAACAAATAATGACTGAATGAACACTATTCAAGACATTTCTAGGAACACTGGCACATGATGTCTTTGCTTTTGCCATGTGTTGATGTGCTTTGCCGTTGTATGAATGTCTCTTAGGTACTATGTGTGAGGTCTTCAAACATATCCTTTACTCCTTGGGCTGGGGGTTCAGGTCAGCTCAAAGAATTTCACAGCCAGCATGTTGTCATCTGAGAGATACATGCTGAAGTGCACCAAGGCCGTTTAACTTCATGCGTTAGTCATAAATTCTGAGTAGATAGATAGATAGATTTGATGTATTTATTTGAACAATGTAATATTGTGAAAGATTTTTCAGATTGATTTATATGGTAACTCCTGTGTTTGTGAGTCTTTTTAAATGATTCAGTAGAAGGACTGACTAAATTTTTTTTTCGGACTATACAGCTTATTCTACACTCTAAAAAAAATGGTGCTATATAGCACTAAAAGTGGTTCTTTGACTCGTAATCATAGGGGAACCACTTTTGGTGCTGTATAGCACCAAATCTTGGTGCTTCAGCGGTTCTTCACCAGTTCTTTGGCATGACTGAGGGGCTATATAGCACCGCTACCATATACAGAACCTGCTAAGCTCCTGTTTGGTTCTTCAGCAGTTCTTCAGTGGTTCTTTGGGGTGATTAAGGTGCTATATAGCACCCCTGCTGTACAAAGAACCTGTTAAGCCCCTTTAAAGGTTCTTTACGAGCCAAAGAACCACTGTTGGTGCTGTTTAGCTTTTACTGCTATATAGCACAATTTTTTTTTAGAGTGTATATGTTTTTGATTCACTACAAATAATCAAATCATAAAAGTCAATTGTTTGTGAATCAGACTACACTGCTTGTGCTGTGTTTTTGATTCACAAAAAAGAATCACTTCATCAGAGTCATTTGTGTGTGAATAAGACAACACTGGTCATGCTGTATATTGTGTGCAAGGATGTTTAGATGTAAAGACATTTCCGATTAATTGCCAGTGTTTCCCACTTTTTTTATTCTTTATTATCCTCCAAACACTATTTATAAACCTCCACAATGATTTCGGGATGATTTCTTGAAATAACTAAAGTAACAATCATGAAACTTGCAGAAGTAGTATTCAGTTTCAAAGGACTTTTTAAAATCTGTAAAAATGGCCTATTGAGCATCCATTATTTCTTTCTGGGAAATATGCCTCTTATTAATAGGACATTAATGAAGACTTTAGTCATTTAGTAGGCAGGCATTGTGTCTGCTTCTTTCTTCATTTGTGTTGGGCTTTTTTTCTAGAGCTTTTGAATGCTGGGCCCTCCAGGCTGCCAATAATGTGTACATTAGCTTTCACAAAAAAAAAAATCTACTCAGTGCATATAAACAAGACCCAATATGAACCCGCTGAACTTCACTGTCCTCACACGGGGCTGTTTTGGGTGTCTTTTCTTGTTTCCAAAAAGTTGGCTGACAAGTGAAACTACAGTAAATACAGTGACAGCTGCAGCAGCAGTATGTTAGGACATGCAGATCTTTTCATCTTAACAAATAAATATCTACATATATATATATATATATATATATATATATATATATATAGAATTGAAAAGAGTCTTAACAAATCATTGCATAACTAAATATGTATTTATAATTTATACTGACATATCCAAACATACATTAAAGCTGTGTTTAGTTTGTAGTAGCACAGTCCAAGCTGTGTTAGCAAGGTATCCAGATCCACCCAACAGCTTAATCTGCTCAGATAATGTGTTTTTTAATTGAAAAGGTTTGTTTTATATATTAATGCTGCACAGCTGTATTCACCAGATGGTGAGAAAATGTATCAGTGTATCAGCAGGCTTGTACCACTCTGGGATCAGAGAAAAACTCCCCTCATCTGAAATTCATAAACGCACAGCAAAAGTGCTGTTGAGAAAGCTGTTGTGAGGAGTAATACTGGATATTTCAGAAAGACTTCCACTTCAGCTAAAAGCTAAATCCAGGAAATTCATTATTCAGTATCAGCACAAGCGATTCCTCGAGTTAGGCTTCCTTATGGGAATTTTACAGTAACTTCTAGATCTCTGACTTTTTTGAGTACTTTTATTTTATTATTGCACTGAGGCTAGTCTAAAGGAATTTACTGCAGTAGTTATATTTGGTATGAACAACAATAAGGCCTGGGGTCAGCCTTAGTTAAAGAAACAGTGTTGTGTTGCTCCTAAATCGTATATAATTTGAATTTATACACGTTTGACTTGGTGACTTTAACTTGTCACCAAAATGGTGTTATCTAACATACATGAGTTGATGTTTTTATAGTGGTATAAAGGGGTAATCTGTTATTGCAAAAATATATCTTTGTATGTGTTTTGTTTGGAAAGAGAAGTGTGTAATTAAAATATATAATAATATTATTATTGAATCACTGAATATTACAATTGAATATTGTATAATGATCTTACAATTCAGTTTCTGATCCTTCAGAAATTATTCTAATATGCTAATATCATTCTAACATGATATTTAAAATAGAAATATTCTTTGAATATTTAAAATGGAAATATTTTGTAACATTATAAATGTGAATGTCTATATAAATTTAATACAATTTAATTAATATAGTACATTGATAAAAATAAAGTATTCTTTTTTTGTAGTGGAGCCAGTGAAAATGATGACAGGGTGAATAAAAGTTATTATATAAAAATGTATAAAAAGTTAAGCTACTGTATAAGCTGTAATTGATTTATAGGTATGGAGTTGTTTCTCAAAGACTCCAAAGAAATTTTACTAAATTAACAGGAATCATTTGATGAGATTTGCTTGATCACTAAACTGAAATGAAAAGTATTACTACAGGCATGATTCTTGTCAGTTACTTTGTCCAGTTGTTATTGTTATCATCCACTATCTGTTTTTCTCACTCCTTCTCCCTTTCAGTCCTCAATGTGGGTGGCCTTTCCTGATCCTTCATCGCTTTGTGACAATTAACTAGAGATCGTTTTCATATCGTCCCGGAAAACAAGGACCATAAAATGTTTTGTCAGCTCCAGAGCGTCGCAAAATTACATGGCCATTTCATCCTCCAGGTGCAAGCCTAGTTCGGCTCCAATAGAGGCAGGCAATCACTCATTGTGACCAGTGAAAGCAGCCCCAATCAAAGTGGTGTCTGGCTAAAAGAGGCAGGCATCCTAATGAGAGCTCTTCAGTGTAGCAGGGGAATGTGCTGTAATATCAGATCTCAGCCAAAGAACAGCCGCTATAGATCACTGCTGCTATAGTATGGAGAGTGATTAAGCAGCATGGCCTCTGAGGACCTCCATACTGCTTCACACACCCCTGTTTTCATTTGCAGATTTATCAATATGATTATGTCACAGGCCAACAAGACAAAGTGTTGTAAAAGAACACACTCGACCCACAAATCAGTTCTGTGTGTTGTAAGCATGCACAGGATATGCAAATGAAGTTTTGTCTTGTGCACTTTAAGGTAGAGTTCACCCAAAAAATTAACATTTTGTGATTAATTACTCACCTACATGCTGTTCCAAACTCATATGGTGCTGTTTTTGTTTGTAAAATGCAAAATGTTAACTTTTGAACATTCTTTACGCAGAATTTTTGCAGAATCTTTCATTTTTTCCATATAACAACAATTCGTAGTGAACACATCTATCCAAAAAAAACAAAAAAACAAAAAGAAAACAAAAAAAAAAAACACATTTTTGAATGACATGAGGGAAAATGTATGTATGTGTGTATAATTCTTTGATGGATAATTGCTTTAAAGCTGTGAAATACATGCATGATTCATGACTTCAGAATAGTATCTATTCACATGCAAGACATTCTGGGTCAGACATCTGTGTTTGTGCATTGTCTTTTTGTTTTCTTGTATTAATTTGAAGAGATTACGTATTATACCTACTTGAAGGTCAACATTGCAAGAATTTCACATTTTCCCCAGAGCTGTCATGGATTCCAGCGGCGTGTTTCTCTTTCATTCATAGAGCATATAGTAAGCACCACTTGATGGATCTCTTGGGTTGAGTTGCGGTCTGACCAAACATCTGTGGTTCAGTAAATTATATGATTGAGGTTGTGTTGTTGTTTTATTTAGCCATATGAAATCTGATTTTGATTTTAAATGACAAATTATTTCCACTCCTTTGAAGTAATTAAGTTTTTAGATCATCATTCTCCTCCTAAACACTTCAAGCAGGAGCAGCTGCACAGAGGGCTTGGCATTATGAGATGCATCTCTTTGATTTCTTTTGAAGGTATACAGCGAATACTATAATATGATTTTTCCAACATCTGGGCTGAAAGAGAAGAGTACCTTCAAAAAAACTAAGGAGGATGAGTGTGCTCATCTATAGAGCTCAATTACAAGCACCAGAAAAGACTTGTATGTCTCACTCTTCTGCTAGTTTGTTTCAAAGTCCAGCTGCATTGAAGAGCAGACCACATAGCGCACAAAAAAAAAAAAGAAAAAAAAGGAAATGACATCATTACTCACTGTGACCAGTAATACACTAGAAAGTGTGTGTGTATATATATATATATATATATATATATATATATATATATAAATTTAGAATGAATTTTTACTTGATTACACCACATTTTTAAAGTCTTTAAATTATTGTCTTTTGCAGGATCGTGTGTATGGAATGGCATTCTAAAAACACAGCACTCATGTTAAAATATGTTTAACTTTAAAAAAATGAGTCTTTTTTAATGCAAAAACATTCTGTTTGAATGGCCTCTTATAAATCATTAGCCCATATGGTAATTTGGGAAAGAAAAGAAACCCTGGATAGATGAAAACCTACAAGTGTTGATAGAAACCAACCCATTATGATTTCAGGAAGTGAAACCAGTCATATTTACACCCAGAGATTTTAGCTGCTTTAGTGTCTGGTTACCGTCTTGTGCTTCCTGAACATTGTCAGTGTTGCATGCTCCCACCCTATTGACTTAAGCGCTGCGATGTTTTCCCACACTACTGCGGGGTATCCCGCACGGGAATAGTGATGATGTCATGAGCTACCACAAATTCCAGCACAGAGGCTCGAAAAACGTTGTTATCATCCGAAAACACGAAGACAGGAAGGCGCTGTGACAGATCGCAACGTTTGAGCTCCGGGGTTTCTCTAAATGATATGCGACTATGGAATTTAATTTGAACGCTGTCTTCTTGTGCTGTGTCGTTGTATGCAGGCTGACTTATAAAAAGTTTTATATCTGCGGGTTTATTTTTAAGAATGATCTTCTCTGAGTGTTTTTAGTATTGCACCAAAGCTCCAATAAATTATTATGATTTCACAAACAAACAGCCTCGCCGCAAATTCGTAATGTAGCCATAAGATATTGATGGCTAAATTGATACTTATTCGATTCAACGGGCAAAATATCCTTTCCTCGTGGTGGAAGCCAAGCCAACGGTCTACCTCAGGAGTCACTGTGGCTGTTAAGGATAGCAGCAGTACTCTTTTAGCTTTGCTCTGCCTCTCCACAACAAACATGTCTTAGAAAAACACAGCCACAAGACCACATTGCGGGCCAAGATCTTCCAGCTCTTGCCTTTGGGGGTTGGCTCAGACTCCGCGTGCAGTTCTAGCAAAGTGTCCTCTGGCACTCGGCAGTTCTCACACCACTGAGGCTCTCTGACCCATATTTGACTGTTTGGGAAGTCTGCAGCTGGAGGAGCTTGTGGGGTTTTAGAGCCTCATGGTGGAGCTGATTGAGTCGAGTATACCTGAACCAGCTGTGAGGCTTTCCGCACACTGCGCGATCCCTCCAAGTTTGTGTTCCTGCAGGCGGAAAGTTAAAGCGGTGTAAAGGATCTGAGAAGCACATGTCCAGACAGAGGTTTAAGGGTTGATCTGAGTCGCGATTAAAATGTTTTCGTTAACCCGAGCCCCATAAGCGGCTGGGTTGATAACAGGAAGATTTTATTTACTTTTTTCTTTTTTTTTTTTTAAGAAAGAATGGGAGTTAAGGACTAGTAACGCAGACAGATGGGCGTATTGTCTGAGAGAAAAGGCCCGTACCTCCCCCTCTGCCTCCCCGACTGATCCTGTGCTCCCTCCATCTCCATTCTCCGTCGCTCTATTCTTAGAATTTCATTGTGAGGTGAAGATAAATAGAATGAGAAAGGAAATGCATTTTATGGGACGAGGGGGTCTTGGGTCATTTGGGTGGTCCGTGCGCTGGATCCTATGCTGAGCTTAGAGGCCCGATCCCGGCACAGATGATGACTAAAGCTTTACTTTGGTGAGTCTTGCACTTGGTGTACCTGAAGGGTTGTATTACAGTCATGACGAGTGCCGAAAACACAGAGTGCGTACAGCACGCTTTGTACTCTATGAAGAGTCACATTACAATAGCCATCCTTTCTTAGCATCTAATTGTTGGTGCTTGAAGATGAAAGGGGACAGTTTGTTTCGCACGAAATCCCTTAAATGAAATCCACTGAGTGGTTATCGCCTTATATAATGGCAAACACTACAACTGTCTCATAAACATTCATTCCAAAGTCATTTTCCATCTCTCAGTTGTAAATATTTGAAAGTTGTTAACGTAGGTAGAGGTAAAACGGATTGCTTTTAAAGGTATAAAGACTTTTCTTTATACTAAAGGTTTTTGTGATGTATGTTTGTTATATAATATAGTGAATAAAGTGTGCACATTCAACTCAAGTCAAGAATAGGTGCAGGACTAAAGCAGTTCTAAAGTGCTAATATATAAAAAAAGCGATAAATGATGACAGTTCTTGTCATGTTTTGTTGAAGTACTAATGGAAAGCATGTGAGCAATATATCTGTTCACCACTGTCTGTTTGGCGACAGTAATCAAACTTTTATCTCTAACAAAACATTTGAAAACCCTATTGAAACATATGTACCCAGCCATTTAAAAGTTCCAGGGTTGGTAAGATTTTTTTTTTTTTTTAATGTTTTTGAAAGAAGTCTCTTATGCTCACCAAGGCTGCATTTTTTAAAGAAACATTTAGAATTTTGTATTATTAATAATATTATTTTCATGAATGTCGAAAACAGTTTTGCTCTTTCTCTTTTATTTCATTTCATTTATTTTTTATTTATTTATTTTTTATGGAAATCATTTTTTCAGGATTCTTTGATTAATAGAAAGTTCAAACAACTTTTTTTTCTTTTTTTACATCATACATTTTTACTGTCACTTTGGGTAATTTATTGTGTCCTTGCTGAATAAATGTGTTAATTTCTTACTGACCTCAAACTTTTGAATGGTAAGGCCCTACAACCTTTTATTTGACTACAATTTTAGGAGTGCAAACATTGGGGTTGGGTTTCTCTAAACCACCCCATAATTTACATCCTGCATTAAAAGTTGAAAAACATACTAATAGCCCTTGTTTATGTGTTCCAGGGACTTAAAACCTGATGAGACGTATACCTACCACATGCTGACAGTGTCTAGAAGAGCAGAGAGTGAACCATCTCCTCCTCTCTCTCACCAGCTGGGCTCACCCTACTGTGGAGATGGACTCATCCAAAAGTGAGTTCACTCTCTAAAATCTCACTAAATTCACTATAAATCTACTGGAAATGAAAAATGTACATATCCTTGTGGTTTACTGCAACCACTGTGGGTGACATTGGTTATAGCCATGTAATGAAAATAGGGATGTGACAATTCACTCAACTCAGGATGCGATATGATTCAAGATGCTGATTTCTCACAATTTTTTCCAACAAAATGAGATTAAAGACAAATTATAAATGAAAAGGTGTCCTTTTATATTGCTTGGACAAAATGCTGCAGATTTCCTTGTGAAATTAAAATATGTAGAATAACATAACTAAACTGAAAATTTAGAACAAACCCCAAATCAAATAAATAAATAAATAATACAAACAAAAGAAATCTCTTCATATAACAAACTAAGGCTTTGCCTGTGCTCTTTCCATTTAAAATCTGAGCCAACCACTGTATTTTAAGTTTTTAATCTGAATTAGATTGTATAATTTGGAAATTTGAAGCAATAACAGAATGGTCTGCTTTTAGCTTTGTGAAACTATACTAAATAAAACATCTGTACGAAACAACAACAGCAGATGGGAGGAATGAGACACAGATTGACTCTCTGCCAGCAGGTGGCGCTTATGGAACAGCAGCGATACAGTGTATCCTTACTAGCTGCTGTAAACAAAGCAGCGCTGCTGCTACTTTAATATGCATTATACAGAGGAAAGTAGGAAAGAAAATACCATCTAAACTTTCCTAGAGACAGTCAGTTCCCCTCAGAGATTTGTCACATATTTGCATCGATTTTCAACAGGCTCAAGGTGCATCATTTCATCCCTAGAAAATAGGTAAAGTGTTGTGAATAAAACAATCTGAAATAAACATGATTATCAGAATGACTCATTGAATTGAGTTGTTTGTGTAAGATTGTTTACAGAGGCTGTATCTTGAAATGCATTTTGTCTTCCATTAGCAGATTTCCATTAGCTAACTGGAAAAGTATAAACCTTACTTTATTTCTGCGTTTTGAACTATGACTGACTAAAGGTTCATTTTTGATTTATTTAAAACAGCTTTGTGGCAGTAAGGTTATTTGTGCGATTTAACTATTTTAATGACTTATGTCTGTATGCCTTTCAGATATCTTGGAGAGCAATGTGATGACATGAACTTCGCTAATGGAGATGGCTGCTCAAACCAGTGCAAGAAAGAGCCGTTGTTCAACTGTGTCGGTATGTGATCATCATCTATAGCTAGAAATGGTAAAAGTATAGTTAAAACATAAATTAAGTCTTTATTTAGCCTCCTTTCATTCCAAACCAATATATGTCATTTTTTTCTAAAGGAAAACAAAGGTTGAATTTGTGACGGTTCATAGTGACCACGTCTATTCATAGTGACCAGTTTGAGCCTGTTTCTCATACAAAGCTATTGTATGGCTTCAGAAAACTTGAAATATAGTGCAGTAGTCTTATGGTGCTTCAAGTGTTTTTTTTTTTTTTTTTGTTTTTTTTCTGGGCAGACATGGTCAGGCATTGTATAAAAAGCATAAAGAATCTCTATGCAACTCTTTTCCATACAATGACACACATTCTATGGAAAAGAGCTATAATAATAACAGCATATGTCTTTCAAATGACATGAGAGTGAATAAATAATAACAAAATTTTCATTTTGAGTTGGAAATGTTTTAAATGCTTAATTATTAGCACTATTTCAACAAGAAAGTACAAAAACTAAAGCTATATAAAGTGTAGCATCAGTTTGATTGATGTTTTGCTCCAGCACCATTTAGCTGTATTGCTCATTACTTCTCAGCACTCTATTGATGTCAGTTCTGCCCGGTTGCCCAGCCATCAATCTCATGGCTTCAGTCTGTCATCAGTGTCACACGGTGTCCTAAACTGACAATGTGTGAAAGACCAAGAAAGTTCTGTTGTACTATCCCTCTATAGCACAAAACTTGTTAGCTGGTTGTGATGTTAATGGAGTGCTTTAAGTTGTGAGCTAATCAGTTCTGTCAAAACAATTGGCCACATAATTGGACCCTCTTACGGACATTTAAGTCCCCTCACAAAAGACTTTACTCTTTGCTGTAGAGCTCTAAGATCTGCCTAACGAGCACTAGCTAACCTTTGTGGCACTTCTTCCTGTTAGCAGTAATGCAACAATCCCCTTTTCTTCTAAACGTGTGGACGGAAAGCTGGAGTAGAATAAAAAAAGACAGAGAGAAGAAAAGGAGGCAGCAAAGAAGAACAGATAAGAAGGGCTTTTTGAAGATTGCTTTTGAATGTAGCCAACATTCATCTAGCTGAAATCTTGTCTGACCTCTAGGACACCTCTGGAAGTCTGAGGTTGCACTAGTACATGACAGTGCTTAATTGGCAGTTCCGCTTTTTTTTTTTTTTTTGGAGTAGGTTCAATGAGTTCATCCTTCACTGCCTTAAAGGAACAGTTCACACAAAAAACAAACATTTGTAATTTACATCAAAGATGAAAAAAAAGAGAGAAAAAGCAACATATACAGTGCACAGCATAAATGAGTACGCCCCCTCTAAAACTTAACAAATTCAGCAATTACTCTTTACTTAGATGACATGTTAGGGTTCTTTGGAGATATAATGTTCCAACAAGCCTGCTTGATCAATTACCAAAGAAGAATGTCAAAATTATTCAGTAAAATAAGATTTTCTTATCAAAGTGATAAAATGTTGTGTTGCAAAAAGGAGTACACCCTCCTGAAAGTTACTAAATAAAACTAAAAAAAAAAAAAAATGTGTGTAGGTTTAAGGCTTTTTTTGATCAACAGGTAAGTATATTGAACCAAAACATTTAAAGACAAGTAATTTGCTGACAATTAAAAGTGTTATATAGCCCACTGAATCATACTTAGACTTAATGTTGGCAGCAGTGGAACCACTTGGGAGAGAACTGCCAGGTGACTTATTTCTTGGCATAAAAGAGGACAATGGTACAAGAGGAATACCAAATTATTGTTTTAAGTGTGAAAATATAGCAGAAGTAGCACCGACATTCAAAAATAATGGACTTGTGACAAGGCTCCTGAAATAATCAGGTCTTCACTTTAAGTTTTCATTTAGTAATGAGTGAATTTTTGCTAGAAAAAGAGCAGGAGAAATAATATTCAAGTGTCTCAGAGCCGGCAGAAGCTATGAAAAGAGTGACACTTTATCTCACAGAGTATGACGCAGCCTGCAGAAGTGACATGCATGGTTGTTGTCACCACTAGAATTACCTACTGTAGCCAAAGCAAAATAAACTCATTTAACCTCTTCCAAGGCCCATATTTGCAAAATAGAGACTTCTGGGAATCAATACTCTGGTCTCAAGAGACCAAGTCAATCATTTCGGATCCAAAAGCATCCAAAATGTTCTGGTCTTGCCAGAGGAGGAGTACAGTGAGAAGTGCTTGGTACCCATAGTGATGTTCAGTGGTGGTAAAGCTTTTATATAGGGATGAATGAGTGCTGAAGGTCTGAGGGAGTTGTGCTTTATCATTGCTGTAATGAATTCACACACCACTGTGTGATGTAATACAAAAACTTGAAACAGAGGATGCTACCCTCCCCTCATTCCATGCATTATTGGGCATTTTTTCAGCATGAAAATGAAAATATTCATTCTAACAAGGTGAAAATCCTTCAGTGGACATGAATTTCACTCAGTCTTAACGCTCTTGAGCAGCTGTGGGGGATTCTGTAGAGACGAGCTGAGCAAAACTCCCCATTAAAGACCAGAGCATTTAAAGAGGTCTTCCTCCAGGAGTTAAACAGGACAGATGTGAAAATTTGTCATGAACTTGTACACTCAGTGCCAAGAAGGGTCAGAGTAGTATACTTAAAGTTCTGGAGGACATACTAAGTACTAGAATATTAAACATTTGCTGAATTAAATCTAGGGTGTACTCATTTCTGCAATACTTCATTTAAACAAAATTGGCTAATTTACTTATCTTACAGAAAATATCGGCATATATTTAGTTGTTTTTATTAAGTATGTGTTTAATACATTTCAATTTTGCCATCTTTCCATGAATTATATTAGTGATCATTAAGAAAATACATATTTTATATTTATTCAGAGGGGGTGTACTCATTTATGCTGTGCACTGTATGTCACAGAGAAATCATGAAGCTTTTTCAACAGTGCCTTGACAGCGCAGACTTTAATTACATGATGTAGCCTATTACAGTCTCCTCAAAAATCAAGGTATGTGGCTAAAAATACCCTTGTATGAGTTTTTGTATTGTATTTAATTTCTATGATATATAAAGCATTCAAAAGGGGATTTTCACAGCAGTGCCATAGAAGAACCATTTTGTGTTCCCAAAAGAACTTTTGAGTGAATAGTTCTTAAAATAACCATTTTTTCTTGTGAAGAATATTTTAGTAATATAAATAAACATTTTCCACAGCAAAGAAATTTTAGTGCAATGGAAAGTTTTCATGGATGTTAAAGGTTCTTCATGGAACTATCAATGCGATTAAAGAACCTTTATTTTTAAGAGTTTAGTTAAGCAATATCACACAAGTAGGTGCACTGTTTTTATCAGCACATTTGAAAATGTAGTTTTTTTTTTGTTTTGATTTTTTTTGCAACAGACAAATTAATATTTTAAACAAAGCCACAGCAGAACACTGCATTTCTGAGCAACATACAGTGGTGTTTTGTATTTGGCTTCTGAAAGAATCTGCATGTTTGAATAAATAAGGTGAGTCAATGATTCAGTGACTCATTCAAAATGACACTTGCTCTGTTCCATTCCATTTTTGTGAAATTCTGTAAAACCCACTCAAAAAAATCCCAGAAAATATCAAGATCTCATTCCTTTTGCCAATATAGCACACCCCTAGTCTCTGTTCATTTGTTCATTGTAATTGCATGCAAAAGAGCAACCAGTGCAGTGTTCAAAAATTAATCTTGTGCATTTCACTGAGAAATATAAAGTTAGACAGATCTAGAAAAACATGAGGGTAAGTAAATGACAGAAATTTTATCTCCGCTTCGTGTTTTACATTTATGTTGAACGAACCCCAAGACAAACCTCTGATCAAGCAGAAGGGCAAAGATCTATGGTTACGTCAACTCTGTGCTTCTTGATATTTTCCAGCGCTCTGTTTTGAATGTGTCACGCGAACCATACACGGTAACACAGTATTAATAAAACACTTCCTGTGCTTTTTTAGCACAGGAAGTGATGTGACAAGGTGCAGCGTGGATCCTGCTGCCCTTTATACATAGTAGCTTCCTCTGAATGATGTACTGCGGCTGCTGTGCGCCTGAGGATGCCTATAACTTTACATAGTCTGTCCTTGTTAATATTGTTTTGTAGCTTGCCAGGGAAAGAGTGTTTGATTTGATAAGAGCACATCTTGCAAACTTGTTTCCTGACTGCTGTTTGCAATGATTGACACCTCGTAGCTGTTGATTACCAGGATGGCTGGACTGAACAGGTGACAGAACGTCGCAATTCAAAGCATGTTCCTTTAGTGTCAGCTATACGCGTTCGAATTTTGCTGACACCTCAGGGCCTGGGCGAAGACAGGAACGGGACACATCAGAGCACAAAACAAAGAACAAACAACACAAATCAACATTTTAAAAGGCTAGAAGTTCTTCACCTGATAATGGTAGTGGGATTTTAATTGAGGTGATCAATTAGCTAGAAATGCGTCTGGGCTGCTGATACATGAAGTACAGTCATAAAAGATAATCAATCTGTCATCATGAATGTTGATTTATGACTGTCCTTGTTTGAAAGCCAGTAAAAAAAAAAAAAAAGGCCATGTATTAATACTGTGAAGTAATGCCAAGTAAAACAATGAGTGCTCTAAACAACCTTTATGACAAACTAAACAGAATGTCCTGTACTCAGCTAAATTAAATATCAGCTGTTTTTTTTTTTATTCTAACAGGTAAAATGTTTGACTCCTGTTTAAATTTCTTATTATTAATCTTGCTTAAGTGTAATTTTTTTAGCTTTCATTCAAATTTGCTTTACTTTTTTCTCTCTTTTTTTACTTTTTTATTTGTCAAAATAAACAGTAAGTGATTATTTTAAAACTGCACAGACATAAGACGTGTTCTTATAATTTTAAACTGTTGAAATGCCAACAAGTTTTTACTTACCCACAGACATTTATTTGCATATTGTTCAGACTGTGTAAATGTAATTTATTTGGCTGATTGATGAAATGTAATTTATTTAGCAAATATTCAAATTAGCTTTAGTTCTTTTTTTATTTGTTATTTATGTAAATAATTACAGTAATTGAGATCATTTCATCATTTACTTACCCACACAATTATTAATTTAACAGACCCCCCCTTGCTTGTATGCTTGTATGTATTTATATACTGTATATATTGTAAATAATTACTTTGAGGTCAATGGGTAGAGGGTTTTAGATGGTCTGCCATTGTTGTTTCACTATTGAAGTCATCTGCCACCTGAAACTGTCTGAGAACTGCTGAAATAAAGTTAAGGACATAAATAACTGCTACCAGCTCAAACAGTCTGCTGATCTCAGCATTTGAAATGGGCTTTTGATGCAGTGGTTCAGTACTGATCTCGTACTGGTTCATCTCTACCTCTCTCCTCTGAAGATGAGCCCAGCTTGTGTTACTTCTACGACGGTGATGGTGTGTGTGAGGACTTTGAGCGGGAGGCGAGCGTAAGGGACTGTGGTCTCTATACTCCCAGCGGCTTCCTGGATCAATGGGCCACAGCGGTGGAGGTGTCCAATGAGGAGAAGATACACTGTCCCGCGGAGGTGGCTGCTGGATATCCTGCAGTGACAAAGGTGAGCACTTTTACAAGCATACCAGCACATCTGCATATACATCATGTAGGATGTGTTGAAGACCCCATGAAAAGTTGATAACATCATGTAAGTGTTATTTAGTATTATTTCTATACTATTATAGTTTAATTTGAGTTTAATTTTTAGTCATTTTGTTAAGTTTTTCATTAGTTTTTTTCTGTTTAGGGTTAATTTATATTTATTTCAGATTTAGTCATTTTAGTGCTTCAACTTTTTTCAGTTAGTTACCGAGGCAACATTTTAATTTTAAATACAAGTGGCTCTTTTGACTAAAAACAGAAAAATCTCAGATCTAAAATATGATGTTTATATTGACGATGAAGTCAGACTGAACTGCAGTTTTTCGCAATAAACGGCTGAGAAGCAGATTCTGTTAAGGAGAGATTTGCTCTAACCCTTCACACATGGAAGTAGTAAAGAATTGGCTCTTTCTGAGGGACGTCTAAAAAACTGTGTTGTTTTACTCCCTGGATATTTCAACATGATACATTTGTAATTTTACAGTTTTATTGGCCACTTCTCCTCCTCCTCTCCCCGCTCTTGTGATGTTTGTGGAGCGCGAGTCTCCTGCGCCAGAAATCGTGCAAGCTCCTGAATTAATCATGTCACAAAACTATTCCTATCACGCTGTGCGCAACCTAAGGATTTATGGAACTGAGAAATGGCCATTTTTCACAGTTGAGCTTGAACCTCATTGTTGCTAGAAAATGCGTATTGTGGCTCGTAATAGAAATGGTGGCACGTAGGTTAGGATGACTTTGAATAGTCTTGCCAATACACCTTTGTGTGGAGTTTCGTGTTGCAGTCTCGCAAGTATTTTATATGAATGTAAATCAAGGCCTCGTTCAGGTTGGAAACAGACTTGCAGCTTAAGTGATTCAGTCGGTGATCAATGTTAGCACCGTATCGGAATGACTAATTGCTTCTTCTCTTATTGTGTGGCACAGCGGCCAACGGAGTTGCAGGATGGGCTGCGTACAGTAGTGTGCTTGAATCAATGGAGGGGAGGTGGTGGAGAGGGGAACCGTGTCACTAAGGTTACTGTGGCGTGCAGAGAGAGAGCGATAAAGCGCGCGAGAGAGAGGAATCTCATGAGACTAAGCCAGGAGTGCAGAAACGAATATCCTCTCATTCTCTTTTCTAAGTCTCTTTCAAGCATTACATCAGAATTCTCTAGTTTTGCGGCTAATTTTGTAACCGTTTCATTCAAATTTTATAAGGCATTTAGAGATGAAAAAGATGTTATGAATCCCCCTGCTCCAGTCAGCTCTCTCCCTGCAGAGCTGTCTTAGAGTAGTGAATGAAGTGAATTGCCAGTCTCTTAGTCTAATTCATGTAATATTACATCACCTCTAGATCTCTGAACTGTAAGATGACTCCACTTCGAGAGACAAATTCATTTCTGTCCAGAAAGATTATGTACATGGGAAATGTAAGAACAACTGCTGAAATGTTTTCAATTAAAAAAAAAAAAAAAAAAAAAAAAAAAAAACTATTACTGGCCAAGAATGAACTGCACTGCAAAACCCATTGTTTGATTTGTTTTCCAAAAAAAATATATAAAGGTGCAATTTACATGAAAATCACAAAAAATATCTTTATTTCATTGTTTTATTTATTGTCATACCCCAATTTCCAAGTATAAATAAACCTAATATATAACTGTAATACTTAAATATATATTATGTTGTCATTATAGTAAGTAAAACCTAAAAACATGTTCATTACTTGAAAAAAACATTACATGAAATAGAGTAAAAAAGCTAGTAGTTACAGTAATTGTTTAACTTGAAATAACTAAAAGTAAAAACTGAAATAAAATCTATATGGACATATTAATAAAAAATAATAAAAATTACAAAAAAAACAACAACTAAAACTTAAACTAAAAATAAAATGAAAACAGAATAATAATAACAATGAATTTAAAACAAAAGCTGTATTTAGATCAGTGATATTTTAGTGTCATTTACACACACGTGCTTAATAAGGTACAAAAAATAATTTCATTGTAATAAACTCATAATAACTCATTTTAATAAGGCAAATGAGAACTTAATTACAGGAATATCTTATCTGCAGTACTTTACTTTTGTACTACATCTGTAGAAGTTAAACTGAATTTTAAAAAAGATGATTTTCAACTTGAGCTAGGTTTGAAGCACCTTGAAGCTCTCAGTGAATGGATGTTAAATGGAGAGAGAAATGTTTGAAGGGGAAATGAGATCAGCGTAAAGGCCAGACAGTTAGCGGCACACCTGTACTGCTGACCGAGCAGAAAATACCCTCTGCATGCCTCCCCAAAAATCCTGGGGACGTCTATTGTGCAGGCATAGGAGACAGCCTAAGCGACAGCACTGCTGCCCTGATCTGCTCCCGCTGCTGTTACACATACACAAACATTGAACACATAATTAGTGGCATTCACTCGGTGAGGAAGCATGCAGCTCTCCAGTGTCACCTAGCGTTGCAACACTGTCACCCCACAGTTGGGTTCAAGGGGTTCAGTGAGGTTCTCTGTCACATTATTCTACAGTGAAATGAAATACACTCGATTCAATTCACCGTGAAACAAGGGCGAATAATTTAGAAGACTTGGACTAGGAGTTGCTGTTCAGTTAAATACCACTAAAAAAGGCATTTAGATCAGCATTTATATAAAATGGTCTATTAGAAACAGGCTTTTAAAATAAAACTGGGTGAATTGTCCATCTAAATATGAACTTGATGGAAATTAGGAAAAAATAAAAATAAAATGGGTCAATAAATAAAAAGCTGCATAGAAAAGCACTATTTGTTTATTTACTTAAGTATTTTCTTTGCTCTACCCTGAAAAAAAAATCTAATTTTGAGCTTTGTCGTTGATTGAAATGTCCTAAGCTGCCCTTAATGTCAGAAAACCAACTTGACCCTTCACTCTCACACAGAGAGTCAACTTCTTCATGGGAGTAATTTGGAAACTCAGCAGTCACTAGAGTTCAAGCCAGTTTTGGTCTCATTGCGGTTTGCTCACAATTCTCAGAAGAGAGTAGTAGGTCAGTTCACCCTGTTCACCCGGATTTCACTGGCTTTAATCTGGCCACTTGTGAGACTAATTGTGAGCTTCCAGATGGTCTAAATTACCTTTTCATAGTGGACTGCAGGCTTGCAGCCTCATCATTAATCTGTTTTAGTGCTTTTGTGTTTATAGTCCAAAATATGCTGTAAAGTTTGGGGTTGGTAAGATTTCCTTGTTTTTGAAAGAAGTCTCTAATGCTCACCAAGGCTGCATTTATTTGAAACATACAGTAAAAACAGTAATATTGTGAAATATTATTACAATTTAAAATAACTGTTTTTTATTTGGATGTATTTTAAATTGTAATTTATTCCTGGAGTAATGATGATCATTACTCCAGCCTTCAGTGTCATATAATCTTTCAGAAATCATTGTAATATGCTTATTTATTTGCTGCTCAAGAAACTTCCTATGTTTATCCATGTTGAAAACCGTTGTGCTGCTTATTTATTTATTTATTTGGTCACACTTTATTTTAAGGACCAATTCTCTCTATTAGCAAACCTTTAACTGTGACTTTTGCCTCAATA